>JAWWEE010000037.1:1921451-1988222 GCA_035221455.1 Xenops minutus | reverse complement strand
CCCGGGGGGGGGGGGGGAGAAGAGTAGTTGCCATAGAAACATCAATAAAGCTCCCGTCTCCACTGGGTGATGCGAGTGCGGCGCCTGCGTCCCGATCCCAACCAGGGCCTGTGGTGGGGTGGGATCGAGAGGGATGGAGGTGGGTTTGGGGTGCCTGGGGTGGGGGGCTGCGTGGGCTCAGCCATCCCGAGTGCTGTGGGTGGCTGCTGTGGCCCCCACAGTGCCAGATGGTCCTGGCAGCAGGGATGCAGGGGAAGGAAATGCCCTTCCTCACCTTCACAGCTGGTGGTGTCCCTGTGTGAGGACCAAATCCTGGCATCACCTGTATCCCTGCAGACCTGGAGGCCCTGTCTGTCTGGACCTTCCCTGGATGAGCCTGGTCCAGTGTCTCCATCACTCCTTCTTGAACCCCGTGGCTGATGTTTTCCCGTGGGTTCCAGCTCCCTCCATTCAGCCTTTCGTTACTGCTCCTGCTGCCAGAACAACTCAC
Source organism: Xenops minutus (assembly GCA_035221455.1). Classification (NCBI taxonomy): domain Eukaryota; kingdom Metazoa; phylum Chordata; class Aves; order Passeriformes; family Furnariidae; genus Xenops; species Xenops minutus. Next base: position 1,987,732 of record JAWWEE010000037.1, on the reverse strand, counting down.
GCAGCACTGCATTAAGTGGTCTGTCTGCTTGATGGATATTACAATGCACCTCTTGCAGCCTGATTTAGGGTTTTTTTTTAATCTTTTAACTCCCCCAACCAAGTCTTGCCACGGTCTCTGATTTTTGAGGGTGCAATTTAGCGCTTGCAAATCATCTCCCGGCTCGTTTTTGTGCCTGCAATGAAATATCAGCAGTGGCTCAGTGTGTAAGTTGCTGTTAGTGCCTGCAGCAGGTAGTTAGAGCTCTGATTGCTGGTACCTCTGGCAGGCACAGAGCAAATGCCGACGTTGGCAGAGCTAAATCTGCCCAAAGGAGGGGAAGGCAGTGGCTGGGCAGTGGGGCTTGTCCTGCACCACCGTGGCTGTTTGGGCTAGTGATTCCCACTGCTGTACCCCTGGGGTCTGGAGAGATACTGAGAAATCCTCAGTGGCCCCAGGTAGGTGCAGAAGTCCTTGTTTCAGCCTTTCTGCACCCAAATTCTGCAGAAGCTACAGGGGGGAATAGGTGGGGATGAGGCCAGGAAGGCACTGGGAAGGGCCAGGCTTTCAGGCAGATGCTGGGATGGTGTGGCAAGGACACCAGGTCAGTCATCACTGTCTCACCCTGGTGAGGAGTGACTCTGGGGGTCAGGGAGTGAACGGGGTGTTGGGACTGTGGCAGAACTGGTGATGCCAGGGCAGGTTTCCGTGCTCATGCCAGGGATTGCTAAGGACAAGATTTTCTCAAACCCCACTGCTCTGCTCTGGTTTTTGCACGCAGGAGCTGCCTCGTGTAAGTGGCATCTTGACACTAAGCAGAATTCGCTGCCGGAGGGACTTTTCCTTAATAGGCAGGAGAGCAGCAACTTGGCAGAGAGCTCCGAAGGACCCTCTCCTCCCTGACAGCTGGACCTGGATGGCAGCTACAGGCAGTCCCTGGGGACGGTCACCACCAAAATTATCCCACTGTAGCCCTCCAGCCTCGCTGCCTGCCTCTGCTGGCACTGCCTGCCCCGGTGTGCCACCCCTGCTCTGCCTGTCCCCAGTGCCACCCCTGCTCTGCCTGCCCCCAGTGCCACCCCTGCTCTGCCTGTCCCCAGTGCCACCCCTGCTCTGCCTGTCCCCAGTTCCACCTCTGCTCTGCCTGTCCTGGTGTGCCACCCCTGCTCTGCCTGTCCCCAGTGCCATCCCTGCTGTCCACCAGCACTGTGGCACTGGAGACCCAGTGCTGGGCCCTTTGCCTGTGACCAGCAAAGGGACGTGGTGGCTTCTTTTCAAGGCATCCTCCTCTCCTTCCATTGCGCCGGTTGGGAACAGGGACATGAGATCAAGAGCAGGGGCTGCAAGTGGAGCAAACACGGTGTCCCCCATCCCCAAGGCAATCCCGGCAGCAACACCTCCCAGCACCCTTCTGTCCGAGCAAACCCAGATGAGACGGAAAGGAAGGACGGGACGGGGCGAGGGGGGTTCAAGTCCAAGCCCTCATCTCCCAAAGCGGAAGGTGAAGCCCCCTTTTCTCCTGCTGTAGCCGCTGAGCTCCTCGGCCAGGGTGCCCAGGGTGCCCAGGGTGCCGCTGCGCTTCTCCCCCGCCGTGGGCAGCACTCCCCTCCTGCCCGGCCGCTGCCCGGTCCCTTCCGAGCCGCATCCCCGCAGCTCCCGGGGGATGCCCAGCAGTGCCTCCAGCTCCTCGCTCCGCCTGCTCTGTGCCCCTGCCCTCCAGCCGGGACCCTGCAGGGTCCCCTCGCCGCGCCGCGCCGGGTCCCGCCGCTCGCCGGGAGGGATGCAGGCTCCCAGGCTCAGGAGCAAGAGGCAGCACAGCGAGAAGGGTGCTCTCATCTAGGGGAAGCACAGAAGAGAAGGGCACGTCAGCAAACCAGGGAGCATCCTCGGGCAGCAGCGGGGGCTGCCCTCGGCTGGCACATGTTCCCCACCTCAGCTGGAGCATCCCCAAATCAGCCCTGCTGCTCCTGCTGGGGCATCCCCCCCGCCGCCACCAGACACCCACTGCTCCTTCTGCAGGCTCCACACCAGCCCCCAGCCCCGGGGGGGGTGTTGGGGTGTCTGAGCTCCCCCCGTGCCTCCTTCAGACCTCTTGTCCTTCAGCAGCAGCAGTTTGGTGCTCACAAATCCCAGCCTTGCAGAGACTCCCCCGGTTCGCAACCAGGAGCCAGCCGGGCTCTGCTGGGCTGTGGGGCTGAGAGCCAGGCAGGGCAATGGGCTCCAGAGCTGCCAGATCCTCTTAGAAGCACCACAGAAAGACCTGGGGCATCATCCTGATCGTCCCCACCAGTGGGTCCTTCCCGCAGTGCCTGGATGGCACAGGAGCAGAGGAAGGTGCTGGACATCCCTCTGCTTTATGGGGTTGGAGGTGCCCTGGCAGTGGGGTCTGAGCAGAATGGGAGTGAGCAGAGCCCTCTGTCCTGTGCAGCGGTGCCTCCCACAAAGGCTCAGAAAGGGGAAATGGTATTATTCCTGTCATTCCTATTATTATTATTTGCTGGAGATGTTGCCTTCAAAGTCCGTGCAGGTGCTGGGGCCAGGGTCTCTGCCCCGTGCTTGCAGGGTGGGGGCTGCTGTGGATGGTCCTCACTCCTGTGCCAGATCCACCTGCATCAGACCCCCTGCACCCCCTCCCCAGCACCCCTCAGGCCAGGGGCTTCACTTCAGGGTGCTCCCTGCCTCCTTCACACTTTGCCACTGCTCTGCTCTCTCTCTTCTTCCACCCACTTGCCCGATGGATCCAAATTGCTGGGTACACCCAGAGCAGGGAGCACCCTCAGGGCTGCTGAGTCCCTTCCTGGGATCTGGGGGTGCCTCCCATCAGCCTGTGCCTCCTCACTGGCTGTGCTGCCCATCGAGGCAGGGGTGTGAAGCAGGTATGTGAGGACAGACAGACAGACAGACAGATGCCAGCCACTCACCTCTCCTCCTTGGTGCTGCCAGCCCTGGCCCTGCTCTGTGCTGCCCTGTGCCCAGATGAGTGGCCAACCCGCCTTGGGCTATTAAATACCCGCCAGGTCTAATTGCTGTGTCACCTCTTGAACGTGTGGCCAAAGAGAGCAGAGGGTGGGATCCTCGGAGAGGGGGCTGGAGAGGGGGCTGGAGGGGACAGGGGTTGGTGGAGCTGCCACAGTGTGAGTCTGGTAACACCGCTCATTAACGCACCGCCTTTATTTGCTGCCTCATTTGGAGCAGTGTCTGGGAGCTGGCCTGAGTCCCTGGCAGCTGGTGGGGATGCTGCTGGGAGGGAGGGTCTTGTCTGGGGGCATGAGTGTGTCCCCCCTTGTTTGGCTGAAGCATCCTTGTGTGCAGCTCTTGGGGCTCCCGGACATGTGGTGGGTACACAGGCACCAACGCAGCCCCTGCACACCCAAACCCGCCCAGGGACTGGCCCCACATGGGCAAGCCCAAGTGCTCCCACCCTCCCTGGTCAATGCACTCAGCCACCAGTGCTGAAACATGGTCCCCAGTGCCTGGGACACTGCCATCCCCTCGGGGTCTGTCCTGGCCTGTGACAGAATGGGATGTGGGGTGAGCAGCTCAGAGGGAGGGGGCTGAGGGCATCACTCTGTGCTCTGCCCATCAGAGCAGGGAGAGGGTGCCCTTGGCTCTGAGACCTGCCACCCTCACAGTCCCAGCCCCAGGGCCACCCCAAGGTCCCACAGTGCCTCAGTTTGGGCTGGAGCCCTGGGAAGCCTCCACTGCCCCTGGGTCTCCCCAGCCCTTGTTTTACAGGGTGGTTTTGGCACAGTGGGCGAGTTCCTGGGGATGCCATGCCATGAGCCTGGCACAGGGAAGGAGCAGTCACACCACAGCACAGCGGGAGCTGCAGAGGTTCAGTGTCACTGCCTTTGCCACCACCACGGCAGGTCCCTCCGGCGATGTCCCCACGCTGTGCCATGGGGACACGGCTGCCGAGACGCTGGCTAACGATGAATCCCTTTTATTAAGGAGCTTAGAAAGTCCACATATACAGCGTTGGACACACTCACACACGACCTAGACTTCACAGCACTGCTACACACCATGCCCTGGTCCAGGGCTTCGCTGGGAGGGTGCATGGCCACATCTCAGACCCCCCAGCCGCCCTTGCCCACCCCTGTCCAGGGAGGTGTCACCACAGACGGGTTTAACCTAATCCAGGGCCGTGGAGCAATGTGTGTGCTCTTGGGAATAATCCTGGGAAATCCTGCATCTTGGCATGGATTAAATACCTCTCGTGCAAGTCAAAACAAAGTCATTGGGGGGGGTCCCGGATGACACAGGCAGTTACACAAGGGCGTGCTACTGACAAACCAACACACAACATCCCCTCTCCAGCATGACAAAACACCAGTGGAGGGATCTGGGGAGGGGATGTGCCTTCCCACCCAGCACGTGCCTCTTTGAGCCTTCCTGGCCCAAAGGCAAGTGCTAGAAAACCCAGCTACGGCTAACCCACAAAATAAATGAATGAAAAATAAGATGGGTGCAGGTGGGACCCTTTCCAGAGAGGTCCAGTGGGGCACAGGAAGCCCCTTGGAAGCTGTCAGGGCTCCTGCTCTTGAGCTGGGAAATGCCACTGCTGAGCTCCCCCAAATCCCATCATTCCAGAAAGCCTGACCAGCTGCTCTGGACAGGGCTGGAGTAGGTAGAGCTGGTGCTTGCATTCAGAGCTCATCCTCATGCGAGGGCTCTGAGGAATGTCTCTGGAAGAGGGAAAAATGATCCCAATACATCATTTGTCCTTGTTTTCCTGGCAAGACACACAGACAGGGTCTCACCCAGCAGGTGAAAGGGCTTGTCCAGCACAGGATCCAAGATGAGAAGGCTTAAAAAAAGAATTATGGAGGGAAGTACAAACCTAGCACAGCCAGGAAGCTGAGCCTTTGATCTCTCCCATGCCATAAGTCCCCTGGAAAAGGGGGCAGTGGGAGTTTTCCTCCCCTCCTCAGTCTGTCCATATGTCCAGTGGTGTTTCTTGGGGCCAGGGCTCTGCTCCCCATCACTGCTGTAGCACAGGCAGAAAATGACAGACAGGGTAACATGGTCCCTGCTGTCTCCTTCCCATCCCTGCTCAGAGCCTTCTCACATTTGCTTCTAAATTTTTTTCTTGGACAAAATCCCCCATTTGAGTCCTTTCAGGGAGCCAGTGGGAGACATGAGTCCTGCACCCCGTGGCAGCTCCTGCCTGGGTCAGCTGGTGCGTGGCGTGGCTGCTGCCCGGTTATCAGGACCCTGCAGATGTTAAGCCCCACTCGGGGCTCCTTTTTGCAAAACCTTAACGGGATTTGAGGAAATGAAAGGCTTTGGATATCTGCAGGTGCTGAGCCAATGCACGGCTCAGCCAGGGTGAAAATGAATGCAGCTCCCCAGGCTGGCAGTGAGGGGAGGGGGCTCATGTGGGGGCTGTGGCTGTGCTGCCCAAAGCCAAGGGTTTGGGGAAAGGTCACAGCTTTTGGATGGTCAAAGTCTGACATGAATCCGAGCGAGTCTGGTTGGGAGGGAGGAGCTGTGAAATGCAGGCAGAGCTGTGCTGGGAAGTGAACCTTCCTCACCTCCTCCTCCTCCTCCTTGCTGTGCTCCCCATGTCACCAGCGCTGCCAAAACAGCTCCATGCCGTGCTCAGTTCTGGGTGTGCACCTTTGCAGCACTGGACCAGCTTGCTTTGGGGTGTCCTGACCCACCAGGAGGCTCCAGGAGGCAGGACAGGGACAACAGGGACCAAGAAGCTGGTAGTTGTCCCCTCTGAGCTGCATTGCTCTTGCAGGGGCAGAGGCTTCTGTAGTCCAGAGAAAGAATCACTGGCACGGTCAGGCTGACCCAGCTGAGCCCTCCCCATCACCAGTAGCACCACGGGGGGAGCTGGGACTGTGGAGCAGCCTTGTCCAAGTCTGGGGACTCTGGGGATCTTGGGGCTTCTCACAAGTGTCCCCAGTCACTTGCCAGCTTGGTGATGCCACTGCCTGAAGTCTGTGCTTGAAGCAGAGATGATCAGAGGCGCTCAGCCTACCCGGGCTGCTGCATCCCTCCCTTCCTCCCTCCAGGCAGCCCCTTGTCTTCCTTGCTGGATGCTGCTGGGCACCACTGCCCAAATCCCTGCATCCTGCTGCCCTCTCTGCCACAGCCACGAGAACCACCCACGAGTCACGCTCTGGCCAGGACACCCATTCTGGCTGCAGGGGAGCCAAGGCAGTGGGAAGCAAAGATCCAGTGATGTCCGTGGATGTCCAGGAGTTAAAGTCACACTCACTGGGGGCAGGTGGTCCCCAGAGGCCCCTCAAAGGTGGGCCAGCCCTCAGGGAGGATGGGGAGGACGGCAGCTGGAAGGACAGGGCTGCAGGGTGGTGGGGAAGGGCAGGGGGTTCGGCACAGTGTTGGGGGGGGGGGGCTTGTGCCATCCAGCTAATTCTCTTCCCGGATGGGCCGGATCTTCATCTCGGTGAATTTGAGGGAGTACTGCCAGCCCGTCCAGGAGGACCACTCGATGCCGTCGGCGTAGGAGCTGTGGTGGCCCTTGAGGTACTGCCCGTTGAGGTTGGAGGTGTGGCAGTTGCGGTACCACCAGGCACCGTGGTAGAAAGCTGCACAGTTGTTCTCCGAGTGGTCGTTGTCCAGGTCCTTGGTGGTGAACTTCATCCCATTGTGCTTCAGGAGGGAGTCACCTGTCCCAGGGGAACAGATCTGTGATAAGCCCTTCCTGCCCTTGGATGAGTTGCCTGTCCCATGGGGCTCCCCTGGGCACCCCAATGAGGTTCCTACAGGGGGGGCTCCTCCTGCAACCCCCCAACCTGTCTCCAGCTCCCTGCAGCCACAGGGATACAGCCAGTGCTGCTGTCAGAGGAGACTGGAACACCCCAGACAGGCAGTTTAGTGGCTCTGGGCTCCCCTTTCCCCATGGGCCCACATGTGTACCCCCACCCCACTGCCCTACCTGCTGTCCCCGAGTAGTCGGCGATGGTGATGGGGTACCCGTCCTCCTCAGGGTCCACAGAGAAGAGCCCCACGCCAAAGCTGCCATAGTGGGCGAAGGCAGTGCCGTTGTCAAAGTCCTCCAGGTCGATGCGGAGCTCGTAGCTGCTCTGGACCGTCAGCATGTGGATCCTCTTCAGCCCTGCAGTGGGGGAGAGGGGCAGTGCAGGGACCCTGGTGGGGATGGAGCGGCCAGTGGTCCCTGGGGAGGTGGTGTGGGGTAGGACAAGGAGCAGTTCCCACCCTCCATCCCTTAGCCAAGGGCATGTGCTCAGCTCAGGGGCAAACAGTCCCATTGCTTCTCTGCCCTGTGCAGCCACCCACCACCCTCCATTCCTGCCCAGCCCACCACTCCCAGCACAAGGGTGCTGGTCACTTTGCTGTCCCCTTCCTTGCAAAGGAAACCCTGGACCTCTTCAGGGGATCCCAGGCTTTGCCAGCCCGCCCAGGAGTGAGCACTGCCAGCCCCACACACCTAACCAGTGCTCTCCTGTCAGCTTCCCAAAGCCATCCCTGTAGGCTTCCCAGCCACGGAAGAAGTTCACAGAGCCGTCCTCCCGCCGCTGAAACACCTGGAGAGAGACACAGGGCATCAGTTGTGGGGCTGCTCTGAGTCTGGGCACCCCGGACAGCCCCTCTGCTCCCCACCAGGCTGCCCACCCCTCTCTCCCACTGGAGATTAATTAGACACAGGCACAAATTAAACCCTGTCAGCTCAGTCATTACACAGGGATGCTGGGGACACATCCCCAGGGAAATGTTGGATCATCGCCTGCCGGCTCCCAGGGGTGGGTGAGTCAGTCCATGTAAAACCCTTCACAGGATCCTCCACCTGGAGCACAGCTCCCAAAACCTGTGGCATGCTCCTGGGGGAAGGTGTCCAGTGCCCCTGGGAGTGGTGAGTGCACTGCACCCGCCTCCAACCAGCCTGGGTGTGCTATTGCACATGGGAGCAGAGGTATGGACAGACAGATGGATGGACAGCATGACCCGAGGACTGTCCCACAGCATGTGCTGCCCAGGTCAATCCAAGCCCTCCTGCCAGGAGTGGGTGCTCAGAGCTGTGTAAAACCCAGGGGCTGATTTCCCCCTCCTGGATCTATACGCTCTCCTGGTATCAGCCACCCTGAAACCAGGCACCATCCCTGTGGTGGCCCCATTAGTCTCCCAGATAAATTATCCGTGGAGCACTGATCACCCTGACCTCTGCAGAGCCTCCAGATCCCAGGGCTCAGCATGTCTTTTCTCCTGGGAGCCTTTCCCTTTCTCCTCTCCCATCTGCTCATCAGCATGTAGTGCCTTCTGTGTTTCATCCCCTTTTATCCATAGTTTCGGGTTTGATTTATTGACAGCAATCCAGAAAATGCTGCTTCGTATCTGACCATTTGAACTTAATTAAGCCTCCAGTCCTGGGTTAATTGCATTAAAGTTGGCTGAGCCAGCCTGCCCCACTCCACCAAGCTCTGTGGCTGTGGCAGGGATGGCTGGGGCACTCTGAATTCAGAAAAGCCATCCCATGCTCTGGCAGACCAGAGGCCAGACCACCCTGTATTGGGGCTGGGCTGTCCCACTGAGCCCATTCACCCCACTTCCAGCATTCTAGGACTGGGGAATGCTGATGAGCCTTGCCACAGACTGGGAAGCCACCGTCCTTTTCTCCCCTCAGCTGCTCCTGCCCTCCTGCACATGCAGGATTTCATCCCTCATGAGCTTCACACAGGTTTGCCCTTCACCAGACAGGCATTTTTGGGGCTGCATGTAATGGTTGCAGGCTCCGACACACTCCTCAGCACGGTTCTGATCCTGCTGTACTTACCTTCTAGAATTAGAGCCTTAATTTTTATCCCTGCGTTGAGCACTTGAGAAGCTGTGGTTAAGCCCATTTAAAGGGGCTTTCTTCAGGCTTGCTGGGAAAGGGGGACAGCATGGCTGGACAGGGGCCTGGAGCTGATTTTCCCTGGCTGATGTCGGCTCCGGCACTGCCGTGTGGGGAAGGAGGTGGATGCAGCACTGATGCTCCCTCTAAATCGGCTTTGACCCGTGGTTGTAAATAGGCCAATTGCCTGAGTGGTGCCCAGGGAAGCATGAGGGACAAGGCTCTGTTGGCTGAGCCTTGGCATAGCTCAGGAATCACCCCAGGGGAGCCCTCAGTGCCTCGCTGCCCACCAGGCTCAGCCCCAAGAGGGCTTGGAACTGGGTTGGAAGGGCTGGCAGGTGCTGGAGGTCCTATGTCCTCCCAAGTCTCCTGCTTCATCCCCGTCACCTCTTACACACAGTCCCTTTTGTGCTTCATTTGTGCATCCACCGTGCACTCCCTCCTGCCTTCCCCAGCAGGATGCTGCCTGCACTGGGATACTGGGTGCACTGGAACACTGGGTGCATCGGGTTGCTGGGGGCACCAGAGACCCACAGGCACATCGTCCTCCAAGCCCTGCCTCCCTGCTCTTTTCCTCCTCATCAAATATGCATTAACCCCTCTTAAGCAAAAAGGATTCCTTCCCTTCTTTAAAGGCAAGGCTGAAATATTTATCTCCCTCACTCTGTGCCTCCCCTAGTCACACTTGCGGGGCAGGGACAGTCTCCTGCAAAGGCACCAAACCAGAAAAATGGGTTAAAACCAGAGAAAAGCAGGAGCATCGTGGTGATGGTGGTGAGGAAGGGCTTTGGTCCCTCACCCTCAGCTCCACCAAACCCCTGGTGGGCTTCAAACCCCACCACAGCCCCACTCTGGGCACAGACTTGGCCATCACTTCTCTGCCTCTGCAGTGCTCCTGGTTGGGTTTTTATCAGCTGTGGCACAGACCCCACAGCCCTGGCCCCACAGTATTCCTCTGAACCCCATCCCAGCAGGCAGACCATGGACAAGACAACCGTGGAGCATTGCAGAGCCAGTCTCTGGGAAGTGCTGATCCCATGGGATAGCCTGTGATCAGCACAGCCAGCAGCGCTGCCCATCCCGGGAATGGGGCTGCTCCTGCCTGTCCCCTCCAGCAGGAGTATCTTGTCCCCATTTGTGGTGACACATAAATCATACGCTTTGGACACAGCATGGGTTTCCCCAGGCTCCTCTCACCCGCTGCCTTCAGCTTACTCCAACCCCTGTGTCAATGCATCAGTGTCTGCTCAGCCCCCAGCCTGCTCTGGGATGAGGAGAGGATGAGCTGCTGAAGCCGTCCCGGGCACAGCAGGTGCCCATGAAGCTGGAAGCTGTCACTTAATGTTACCCCAGCCCTAATCCTGCTGGCACAGCCTTTTCTTCCACATCCTTCAGCTTTCCCACCACTTCCCAATAACCACTGTACATGGAAGATGTTGCTGAGGCAGACAGAGCCATCGTGGCACTATTGCTCACAGGACCAAGATGCTGATCCCCAGGGATTTGCCCTGGATGGGCATCAGTGGATGCTCATGGACACCCGGCAGAGCATGGGGCATTTGCAAAGACATTCCAAAGACAACAGCACATGAAAAGGCAACTTTTTGAGGCCTCCTGGGACGCTGAGCATTCCCTGCCATCCGTCATCCTGTTATGACTTTAATAAAGTGCTGGAGGTGAGTGTCAGGGGGGCAGTTGGGGTCAGTCTGGGCAATCACAGGGTTGGACCCTGGCGCTGCCACGAGGACAGGTCAGCCCGGGGCAGCCACTGCAATTACAGTCGGCGCTGAGTGCAGGATGGGGATGTTCCCACCAGCACCGGCAGGCACTGACCTGCATCCACATCTCCACCAGCTGCAAATGTGGCCCCACTACTGGTGGGCAGGACCAAGGGGGGACAAAACAGCTGTGCCTTGCTCAGCCTTCCCAAGGAAGGGGATGGGGAGTGACCAGAGACCCTGCCTCTGGCAGGGGGACTGGGTGACACTGCAGATCACACCGTGGGGACAGCGAGGTCCTGAGCAGCACCCAGTGAGCTCTTCCCCCTGCCCTGTGGTCTCTAAGCTATCCGTGCAGGCTAAAGCTTAGCTCAGCAGCTCCCAAGCTTCCGAGTCAAAATTGATTCAGCTGCTGCCATCGCTTACACCCACCCACCCACATGCAAATAAGCCCAAATGTCAGGAGCAATCGCTCCAGAGAGGAGGAGGGGAGGGAGATTTCTCAGGCTCTGCACCACAACACCCTGCTGTGCCATGGCTTACCTGGAGCCTGGATAAGCCAGTGGCACAAGGACCCAGCCCTGTAGGACATGGCTGAGACAAACCCTGCACCCAGGGGGTTGGAGGTATGTTTGGGACCCTCTGCTCCAGAGCAGCCCCGAGAAACAGGAGCCTGGGGTGTATTCCCTCGACCCTTTCTCTGGAACACTGGGATTCAGCACCTGGTTTGGCTCCTCATCCCATCGAGGCAGGGCAGAGCCGAGGTGCTGCCTGGCTGTGGTGCCACAGGCAGTGCTGTGCCACTCTGATCCCAGACCCCACAGTGCTGCTGGGCTTAAAATCATTTGCTCTGCCCCCTCCCCAGCCCAGCCCGAGCCCTCCCGGCTGTAGCAGCTTTAAATAAGCCTCTGAGTGTCTCACTAATCACCTTGGGCTGCTCTTCAGGCATGGCTGGGGCCGGTGGGCGCTGTGCAGACTGTATGGGGTTTGCAAGAACCCTCCACATCCTAAGGAGCCAGAGAAGTCCTCCCCTTTTCCCTCTGTGAGCCCCCAGGAGATGAGGTCTCGAGGGCTGCCCTGTGCCTCAGTTTCCCCACCAAGATGCTGGTACCAACCCACACCCCACAGGTTCCTCCCACCCCGGGTGGGCTCTGGGAGGTCGAAGGCTCATCAGTCCCTGGGGGCAGGGGGGCTAAGCTCCCTCCTGGCGCTGCTCAAAGCTGCTTAGGGGAATCAGATCATGGGGATTTGTTTCCTAGAGCACCCAGTTGCAGGGGTGCTGGCCAACTCGGCTCACCCAGAGTGTCCTCAGGGCAGAGGCTGCCTGCCCTCCCTGCCCTGCTGGCACCCCAAGTGATGCCCTCCAGGGTAGGGGGCTGCTGCTCACACCCAAATGGTCCCTAGGGCAATGGGGGGGCTTCAAGCTTGGGTCTGCAGTGCCATGTCCCCATGTCCCCCCTGCTCCCTGCCCCCACTACTGTGATTATGGGGCCGTCGCAGCCACCGTGGCAAAGCAAATCGGACAGGGCAGCCAGGGAGTGAGTGAATCAGCGCAGCATCCGAGGTGCCCCAGGCACCCCAGCCTCAGATAAGGCCAAGAGTGCTGGGTTTGGGGTCCATCCTGCGCCCCAGCACCAGCTCACCGTGTCCACGAGGACAGGGCAAAGCACAGCCACATCCCCTGTGTAGCCACATTGTGCCCCAGCCCCACTGAGAGGGACAAACTCCCTGGATGCCATGGCATCCAACTCGCTGCCTGAAACCACGCTCCAGCTCCAGCCAGGCTCCCCAGTCCAGTCCAGGGCAGGACTGCTGGGTTCCAGCTCAGGGGTCTGGCTGGCACTGCTGGGAAGCTCTGTCAGCATTGCCATGGCACAGACTGGGCACCTGTGCACAGCCAGACCCCCATCAGCATTTATCCCAGATCCTGGTGACACATCCGAGCATCAAAAGTGACATCTCCCACCCCCAGCCCTCCAGTGCAGGGCCAGCCCGTGGCTGGTGGTGGCATCACCCAGTGTCCCCCAGCCTGGTGGCAGCTCACCGTCCAGCCGCCCCCATCCGTCGTCATGTCACAGTAGACCTGGAAGCCAGAGGGGTAGTGCGTGGGGAAGATGGAGTAAATCCCATCCTCTTGCTGTCCACTCACATAGATGTCAAAGCAGTCTCGGGGCCGGGACCCTGCAGCGTGGCATTGGGGTGGGTGGGACGAGGGGAAAGCTGGTTAATTAATGATCTAATTTAGTGTCTTGCCATTTCTTCCAGGCTCCCAACCTTGCTTCCAGCTCTAGTTGGTGCTGCCTTGCTCTTTTCCTCCTTTCTCCTCCAATGCTCAGGGTGAGTGGTGCCCACGGGGATGCTGCCACCACGGGGACCCCCCAGCAGCTGGTGGGGACTGACCCAGCTGGGGACAGGGGAGCTGATGCCTGGAGAGGGCTGTGGGCAGAGTGTGGGCACATGCTCATAGCCTGGGGCTGGTCTTAGCTGCAACTCAGCAAAACACTGCTGAATGTCACTGCTGGAGCCCATAACACCCAAACAGAGGCAAACAGTGGCTCCTTGCTCTGCCTTAGCCCCTGCTACATCTGCCTGGGGAGCAGGTGGGTCTGCAGGGGCATGAAGTGGCTTTTGTGCTGGTTTATAGACAACTGAGGGCTGCATGGTGAGAAACACCCCCTTCCAGGACGCATCTCCCTACCTCCCTTTCTCCTCCACCTCCTCACCAGCCCCCTCACTGTACTAAATCCCTTCTCCAGGATGGTTTTCTCCCTCCCAAGAGCATCCCCAGGGCACCCCTCTCCCCAGGGACTGGCAGGGATGCAGTCTCACCATTGGAGCAGCCCCGGGGCCGTGCCCCCCGGGCCGGTGCTCGCTGCAGGTCAGCCTTGAGCCGGGGCCGGGCACTGCCCCGCTCCTTCTGCAGCGTGTCCAGGACATCACTGACAGAGCTCACCAGCCGAGCCATGTTGGTCTGGCTCTCCGAGAGCAGCTGTGGGCAGGGGACACATGGGGGAACATGGAATTAAATGTGGGTAAACCCCTTCCACGCCCCAGCCACCTCACCACCCCACTGTGAGGATGCTCTGCCTGCTCCCATGGCTCAGCAATGCTCCCTGCCAGGGAATGGGCTGGTGGGGTCATAAAGCCACAGCAGATCTCATATGGTATCTCTGGGGCTTTTTGACTGTGGGTCAGAGTCCAGATAGTGCCTATTGCCTCCAGGGCTGAGAAATCCCTGAACCTGGGTGTGTCAGTGCTGCCACCCCGCAGGATAAAGAGCATCTCTGGGCAAAAGACAGGATCACGGAGGCGGCAGGAATAGCTGTGTCCTGAGGCAGCCACCAGCTCTTCATCATTCCCTGAAGTGACCCGGGCTGGGAGAGTGACACAGGGTGGCTGTGGCAGAGCAGCAGGATGGGGAGTAAAGTGGAGCAGCTCCGCGTGGAGGGAGTTGAGCACCAGGAAGTTCAGGCACAGAGCTGGGTATTCAGCTGTGCTCTGGATCTTGTTCCAACACCTGGCAGACCCCCTGGCATACCCAGGTAAGCACTTCAATACAGTTCATCAGCTTGGAAATTTTTGGGATTGAAGATAAGGGGGGCGGGGAGTTGACTGCTATAAGAACTGCCCTTGGGAAGGTTCTGCACTGAGCTCAGCTCTGACTGAAGCCTCCAAACTGGACCCACAGCCAGGAGAACCACAATGTGGTTCATGCCCAGCTCACCAACACTAGGGTGATTTGGCAATGAGACACTTCCCAACTTGCAGTCCCCAAGAAGCCACCTCCAACCTCAGCTCCTTCTGCTGGAGGTCTCCCCCCCTACACCAGGGGCTGAAACCAGCAATGCCCTCAGGGACACTGGGACAGGGTGTTCTATCCCCGGGGAGACCCTAATGGCACTGCCAGCCCCGGCTCACCTGGATGAGCCTGCCCTGTTCCCCCTGCAGGGCGCTGAGCTCCTGCCCCATGGCGCTGTGCCCCTTCTTGAGGCCGTCGCAGTCGGCGCGCAGCTGCACGGCGTGTGTCAGCAGCTTGGCCACCTCATCTGCCACCGTGACCAGCAGGGCCTTCTGCTGGCTCTTGGTGGCCTTGGCCTCGGCGTCGTGGTCGGTGACGGCGCGCAGCAGGGAGGTCTGCAGCCCCTCCATGCGCCCCAGGGTGCCGGCGGCGTTGGGGCAGTTGGGGTCGATGAAGATGTTGATGCGGGAGCTGTCGGCTTTCTCGATGGTGACCAGCGCGTTGGCTTCCTCGGGGTTGGTGCTGATGACAGGGGGCGACTCAGTGACGGGGGTGTGGTAGTGGTTCATGAAGAGGATGGCCCCCGTGACCGTCACCGCCAGGAGGACGGCCACGGACAGCAGGACGGTGCACAGGATGTACCCGCAGCTCATCCTCTGTCAACAGAGAGACAGACACCATCGACACCCATCCGGACAGACCCATCCCGCTCCCCTTCATCCAAGAGGTAGGCTCAAACCCTCGTGGGCTTTGGTGGGTCCAGCAACACCATCGGCACCCATCTGGACAGACCCATCCCGCTCCCCTTCATCCAAGAGGTAGGCTCAAACCCTCGTGGGCTTTGGCGGGTTCAGCAACAAGGTTGGCCATGGGGGTGGTGACAGAGGAGGGGAGGTGGGGACCCCAGGGAGCCCTGAGGCTCTGCCAGGGATGTGGAGGCCACGGGTGAACACTCAGTGAGCAAAGCAGCTAAACTCGCCTGGGAGCGCGGTATGAAATAATAACGAGAGCGAAGGCACGGCAGCCGCCAGCTCCCGCTGGCATCTTTTATTTACGGTGGTGATCCTCGGCTGGAACAGCCCTGGCTCCCTGGGACAGCAGCGTGTGATGCTCCCTGCTGCCCAGGGCACAAATATGGGGAGGAAAAGGGAAAACACCCACAGTGTCCCCTGGAATGGGGAAAAGCAAGGAGGGGAAGGGAAGGAAGGGCTGTCCCCAGCAGGAAGGGAGGCTGGGAGTTGGTGCTAGGCTTACATTGCCCCGACCATTGTGTGGCCCTGCTCTGCATGGGACATCTCCCAGTTGTGGTATGCCACATGTCCCCATCCCCTTTGCACCCTCACTGCCTGCTGGAGGGCAGCAGAGCTGCTCTTAAATACCTCAGACCAGTCCCAGAGCCTCTGGGTGAGAGGGAATTGCTGTGGCAGAGGTCTCTGACCCTCTCTGCTGCTTTATAGACCCCTTGGCTCAGCCGGTGGGATCTGCCCCATGCCCATCAAGAGCCTTTTCTCCCTGCAAAGCATGAAGTGCCAACACAGCCAGTGTGGAGGGATTGAGCTGCCACCTGATCCCACCAGCTCCCAGTCCCCCTCCACCTCCCCTCCTCATTACACCTGCAGGACAGAGGCTGTGATTTTCCCCTGACCCCGGCCACGGCTGTCACAAGGAATTGCAGGGCTGGCAGCAAACTGCAGATTCAGAGAGACAAAGACTACTTTCCCCTGAAACCAGGGGAAAATTGCTGCATCTGCAAAGATTTCCCAGGCCCTGTCCCCTCCTGTGCACATCTATCTGGAGTGACACCTTCCTTCAAGCACCCTTCATTTCATTCACGCTCACGCAACCATTTGCTTTAAGGTGACCCCAGCTGCGGCGGGGCTGGACGGCCACCAGCCCCAGGGGATGTTCCAGGTTTCTTCCCCAGCCCCCTGAGTGAGCCTGGAGATGCAAACGGCACCAGACTGAATGGGAAGCCACTTGCAGGGACGTCTGTAAGGAGAGAGCCCTGGGCTCACGCCTTGGTGTGTGTTAAAAGGAGATGTCAAAGGCAATAAGGGGAGCTTTTGGCAAGCAGAGGGTCAAAGAGTTTGCTCAGTGTTTGTGGACATGGAGCCCTGGCTTGGGGGTACAAGGAACGCTCAGGAGCGGCAGGATGGTGGCACATGGGGGTGGGAGATGCCCATTGCTGAGATTCTTACATGGATACTGAGGACCTGGGCTCAGCGCGACCCCTCAGCACCCTGCAAGCACGCAAGTGACAGGAGGGATGGCTGCTGAACAAAAACCAGCATCAGTTGGTTTGGGGTCCACGGGTTGAGCAGGGACCAAATCCCTATGACTGTCCTGGCTATCACAGCACCTTCAGCTCCATAACTTTGTGCCCTCCCATCCCACTGCTGCTGCTGCTTCCACTGCACTGATGTCCCCAGCTCAGGGGGCACATGGATGGGCTGCTATGGCCGAGGGACCCCTCTGAGCAGGAAGGGTTCCCAGGGCAGAGCTGTGCACAGCTGATACTTCACTTCCCACAGCCACACAAATCCCAACCGGGCTTTAACACAGCAAAATCCTTCAGCTCTGCCCAGGTGTACCATCATCACACTAGGAGCTGTATCCAGCTGTTTTCCAGCCTTCAAGACATAGAATCACTGCCCTCCTGCTGGCACCTAGAATGGGGAACCAATCCCTTTCCAAAATTATCCCCTCTGCTTCCAACCACAAGATCCTGAGTGGCGGCAGCTTCACGAGTCCCACGGCATTTTGCTGGCAGGTTGTGTTACCTGGCAACCTGCAGTGGGGAGAGGAGGGAAACTCAGTCAGCGGCACCAGCAACGCTCCAAACTGGGGTAGGGGTCCCCCAAACTCCCCCAGCACAGCAGCACTGCAGCAGCATGTCCAGCTCCCAGCACAGGACCTTATGGATGCCTCTGCCATGTGCTCCTGCCCCACCAGGACCACGGCCCTCATGACCCCAGGGACTCCTGTTGTCTGTTCTGTGGCCTCAGGCTCCTGGATCTTCTTGCCAAGACTTTCAGCAGCTGCAGGACATGCCCCTGCCCTGGTTATTGATGTTCCTTTGAGGATATCTATCAGGCTGGAGGTCCCAGTGTCTCCAAATCCCTCATCCCCAAGGAGAGCAGAAGCTGTGAGACTGGGTGGCACTCATGATGAGTGAAGCTTTACTTGCAAACCTGCTGTGGAGCTGTGACTGAAGCTTGGGAAAGAGGTCCAGGCAGGAACCAAGGCATGGTTTTGTCCTTGGTATAAAGCTGACCTGTGCTCTCCATACCCTGCGCTGGCTCAGGCAGTGGCTCTATGCTCAGTCACCTGTGGGGACTGGGTCCTTGGTGCCCCAGTCACACTGCATGATCAGCTTGAACCCCTTCATGCCCTCCAAAGCAATCCCCAGCCTCCTCCAGACTGGCTCTGCTGGGGATGGGAGGCAGCAGCTCCAGCACACTCAGCCTGTGAGAAGGAGAGGATACAAGCTGACTTGTCCCCAGAGCAAATGGAGGTGGCTGCTCCAAAGAGTGGCGGCAGGAGAGGCTGAGCTCTGCCTGGGAGATGCTCTTTGAGGAGGAGGTGCCCTTTGCTCCTGCCAAAGTCGCTGCTCCTTGCCAGCTCACCAGGCAAGTGCTGCTGCGGGGTGGCAGGCAGTGATCCGGCAGCCAGGGTGCTCTCCCCCTTGTTCCATGACCTCAGCCAGGTATGAACCAGGACCCCTGTTCTGCTTCCGAGGCAGGGGGACACTGGTTTGCACTGCCCAGGCTCAGCTGCTGGTGCAAACTTTATCCAAGGTACCCCCACCTTCCTGCTGGAATCCATCCAGCCCCCCAGGGCAGCAAGGGTCACTCCCTTGTTCCCCCCGCAACAAACTGCTTGCCCCAGAGCTACTCGACCACCTCATTTTGCATCCCCGCCGCTGCCCTGCTCTGCTCCACTGCCCCGTCCCTCTCCATCCTCCCCGCCCGTCCAGCCCTGCTGTTCTCAGCCTGGCCCCGGGGCTCCATCCCCGCCGCCTCCCGGAGCCCTCCCGGCTGCGCTCCCCTGGCTCCCCGAAGGCACGGAGCGGCTGAACTGCATCCCAATCCCTGCTCCCCCTCCTCATCACCCACAGCCTGCCCGCGACCGCTCCCACGCCACGCTCTGCGGATCGGGGAGAGGAGAGGAGAGGAGATGGCAATGCTGGCGAACACGCCGGAGCCGGCTCTGTGGGTGAGCATACAGGCTGGGCTGGGATTTCTGACAGAAGCTGGGATCGCAGCACCGGCTGCACGGCAAACTCTGGGCATCCTCTGCAAGCCACCGTGAACCATCAGCTTCGGGCTGAGCCCTCCAGTCCCGTACGGGTGGTGGGGCTGGGTCCATCCTGCCCAGCTCGCTGTCGGGGCCATGGGATGCACAAAGCCGGGGGGATGACAGCTCCAGCCCCGTGGCACTGCTCGGGGCTCTGCGTGGAGGGGCTGTGCACAGGGAGGCAGCTCTGCCGGGGAGGGGACAAGGAGGTTTCTCTCCTGGGGGGTCAGGGGTCTCCCGGGGTGCGCAGCCCCTCTCCGGTGAGGGTGGAAGCCGTTCGGAGGGGCTGGCCGGGGAGAAGGGGGCGCAGGGAAGGGTGTGCAGAAGGGACAAGCCAGGTAGAAGTCCCTTTCCTGCCTCACTGCGGGTGGCAGGGGACGGAGAAGTGTCAGACCTGGGGGCGAGCGAGTCTCACGGCTGGTGCCCCCACCCTCGCCCAGCGCTGGGTGCGGAGGAAGGGCAGCTCTGTCAGCCCTTGGCTCCTTCCCTCGACTCACAGGAGACTCGCTTTCCTCCAGCTCTCCCTAGACCCGTTTGCCAACACTCCGCACCCCTTCTCCCCACCCTGCCCGCACCCAGCCCGGCCGTGCAGCCTGTGCCTATCCCTGGAAGTATCCAAGGCCAGGCTGGATGGGGGATTTGAGCAACCTGATCTAGTGGAAGGCGTCCCTGCCCGTGGCAGCGCGGTTGGAAGGAGATGAGCCTTAAGGTCCCTTCCAGCCCGAAGCGCTGTGGGATTCTCAGACTCCCTACCTGCTGTGTTGCGCTCCGTGGCCGGGCCACGCCGGGATGGAGGAGCTGGCACACGTGCAATGGGATGTGCAAACAGGCTCCGGCACGTGCCGGATCCCCTGCGTGTCACCGCAGGCTCTGCCGCCGCAACGCCGGCCTCCCCCCAAAAATCCGGGGGCGCTCCTGGACGCTCAGAGCGGGCCGGGCAGCCGGGAGAGCCCCGAACCGGTAGGGATGACTCTGGCTGCCGCGGGGAGCTGAGATGCCAAATCCCTTTTTAATGGTTATTTAAGCAGTTTAAAGCGTGCAGAGGTTCAGCAGAGGAGTGTGGCAGCCCCGGAGCATCGCCCGCTGGCCGGCCGGGGGCAGCCCCGACGTGGGAGGGGGGACACCGTGGCTGCAGGTTAATAAACAGAATAATTCCGGGTGGGGGGCGAGGAGGTGCAGCCCGGGAGGCTCCGCACGGGGAGGACCGGGGGGCAGTTCGCCACGCGGGGCTGTACTGGGAGAAAAGCTCGCTGGGGGAACTGGGGGGTCGGTGGGACCCCCGGGATGCTTGACCCACCCCCGCCGCCCCCCCCGCCCCGTACCTGCGATTTCTCCTGCTGCCCATCCTCAAGTTGCGAGGCTCCTCCCACGGTTTTCCAACGCTCGTTCCCCATCTCGCCGCCAACTTCCAGCCCAAGTAAGTGCCCGGAGCCCCTCAGGCCCCCCCAGACCTCCTCCCCGGCGGCGCAGCCCCCGGCCCGCCCGCGCTGCCCGGCTGGCCGCGGCGGAGGACGGGCGGCGGCGGCGGCGGAGGAGGAGGAGGAGGAGGAGGAGGGAGGGAGGAAGAGGAGGGAGGGAGGACACGGGCACGGACACGGGGGTGGATCTTCCCTCCCCGCCCGCCCCGCTCCCCCCCGGGGGTCTCCCGGCCCCGCTCCGGGCACCCCGCCCGGTGATGGCCAGGGGGGTCTCCCCGGCCCCCCCAGCACCACCCGCAGCCCCCCGGCCGCCCCAGTCATTCCGGACTAGCACCCGATGCCCCCTCCTCCAGCTCAGGGCTCCGCAGCTGCCCAGATGTGGCAGCACAGCTGGAGGAGCGGCAGCAGGTAAGGCGAGGGCTGGTGCCAGCGGGGCCAGGGGTGCTACAGGGGACCGGGGGGCGAACGGGGGGCGGATGCCTTGGGGACCTGCTCTCCCCCTTTCCAAAGATACGCCCCTTCACTCCCAAGCTCATGGGGCTCAGTCCCACCGGTGGGCAGGAATGGGCAGGGTGCTGGGCAGAGGTGGGGGGGCATTGTCACGCCCCCATCCCCTCGATAACCTTTGTGCCCCAGGGTAGCCAAAGTGCTAGGGGGCTCCGAGCAGAGCCCAGCCCACGATGGGAAGCTGATTCTGGCTAGGGAGGGAGGAGGCAGTAGATGCCCCCCCCCTACGGGGTCACACCGATGCCCACTGGATCATTCCTTGCCCAAATCCCAGCGCTGTCAGCCCAAAGCGGTGGTGCTGGCCCTGCGTGCCAGGAGTCCCTCCCGGCCTGATGTGCCGCCGCTCCCGAGCGAATGTGGTTTTCCTTCCCATAGTTTTGCCGCACCTCCCGTAAATCTTTTATTTGCCACTTGTCTGACCTGCGGGCAGGAGCGTTGCTGAGAGGTTCAGAGGAGAATTGTGAGAGCAGTGATGGCTCAGCCCTGCCTTAATCCGTCTGGGGGGAGACTGAGTTCTCTCTCCGTGCTAAGAAGCCCCTGGGAAACCTCCTGGAGGGCCCTGCAGCCCCCCTGCACACTCCCTGTCCTGCAGCATGGAGCTGTCCCCTGGGCAGGCAGCACAATAGGGCTGGGGGTTTCTTCAAACTCCCCCGGGTCTCGGTCCCCAGAACTCAGCCCCAGTTGGGACCCCCCAGTGGCTCCCATGTGGCGGCAGGTAAGGTGTAGGAGTGGCAGGTTGTTTGTGTGTTGGGAGCAGGGGTCCAAGCAGCTTCTATCCAGGAGACACAGCCCATTTTGGGAAGGGTTGGGTGCGTGCTGCGTTAGCAAACGTTCCAAAAGGGCTCTCTGAAGTGGGGAGGGAATCAGAGGCATTGCCTCAAGCAGTCTCGTGTGTGTGTGTCTGTGTGTGTCTGTGTGTGTGTGTGTGTGTTGTCTCCTGGCCAGGTACAAATCCTGCCTTTGACTGCGGTGATGTTGTGTGTGGATTTACCGGGCGATGCTCATGGCTGGCAGCCCAGCTCCTTCCCCACGGATGTTTTTCAAGGACTTCCCTTTACAGCTGAGACTGGCCAGCTTGTGCCACCAGTGGGGTGGGTGTTTGACATGCCCACACCAGCCAGGCTCAGCCCTCAGCATTGCTTGGCTGCTCTGGAAGCGGGAGGCCACGGGCACCCGGGAGGCTGTTTTAGCTGAACTCCAAACAATAAAAACTTATCATTAAAAAGAAATGTATCTTGGCTTCATGTGGCCTGGCAGCGCGAGGAGGAGTGATTCAGTGGCTTGTCAGCCCTGGGCGTTAGGCACGCCGAGCTGCACAACTGGACACTCTCCAAGTCCAGCAACTCATTTTCTGCAGATGGAGCCGGGACCGTGCAGCGGGCTGATGGTTAATTTGCAATCCAACATACCTTGACATAACCCGCAGCCGAATCGTGGAGGTGGTGCAGGGTGGGATGCCTGGGAATGCTGGCAGGGATGTTCGGGCAGGGCTGGCCCCTCGCAGCCCCTGCCCTGCGTGGGGTGTCCCTGCTGCACCCTTACACAGGGGTGCCCACAAGTGTGCACCTGCAGGGTCTGGCTCGGCAGATCCCAATGCTCTTCCCAATTTCCAGTCTCCAAGCAATGTGATGAGCAGGATAGGGGTGCCTGCCTGGAGGAGAGTGCTATGTTTCTGTGAGCCCGAGGAATGCTCAGAGTGAGCCCTGCCCATGCTCGGGTGGGCCAGGGGATGCCAGGGGTGCTGATCTGGCTCACCCCTGACTCACACTGAGATGTGTCACCTTGTGTTACCCATCATGGGGACTGGCTGTGGCTGTGGCACTGGGGACATGGGTATGGGCGTCCATGGCCAGATGAGCCCCATGGCCTCACAGCCCTGGATCCAGCCCCATGGGCTCTGCCAGGAGGTATGGGGTGCTCAGGGTGACCCCAAGGACTTGGGCACACACCATGGTCGGGCATCAATGGGCATGGACCCCTTCAAGGGCTGACAAGAACTTGGCTGGGTGGGGAGGGGGCTCTGCCAGCAGCCCAGCCCGGATCGATAGGCAGACTGAGGGGATGATTCATGTCTCAAGCTGTGGCCCGAGGGCAAAACCGGGAGAGAGGTTTGATGTGAGGATGCCGGGAGGCTGCAGGTCCTGCTGGGACTCGCGGCTCCTGGCAGTGTTTCCCCTCCTAGAGCCAGCTCTGCCCACACTGCCCGGGGGTCCCTGCTTGGCCTGGGGGCAGAAAACGACTGAAGCAACAGGGGATCAGATCCATGCACTAAAACGAGTCTTTTTAAAAAAATTTCAGACACTACCTTCTATGTTGTGGTCCAAGACAAGGAGTAGAGTTGCAGTGGCAGTGTTGGGTAGGGGCTGGGCTTGGGTCAGGGGACAGGACTGACTCTCTAGATAGTGGGACACCCCCAGACAGGGCTCAGTGACATTTTCCCCACCTTGTTGTGTTCGGCCACCCTTGATCTGCATCTCCAGGGTGCCACGGGGCCAGAGCTGGCCAGAGGACCAATATCCCGTGAATCCAGCCCAGCGAGGGGCTGTGCGAGGCAGAACCACATCCTAGACCCGGAGCAGTGCCGGGGCTGGGGGTAAGGCTGAGGGAGGGGGGACACCGAGCCCTCCCCGAGGGACAGCGAGCGCTCCCCTTGGCTGGGTGCCGCCGGAGGCAGAGCCGTCGCTGCACACGCACGGCGTCAGACATCATCATCATATTAATAATGAAAGGGCAGCTCCTTCAAAGCTCTTCGTCCCCGCGCCGGCGAGAGCTCGGAATGCAGAGGAGGCACGTGAGCCTCATCCCAAGCAGCCGTGGGGAGAGCGATGCGGTGCCCGGATGGTCCTTCGCTGGTCCTTCACCAGGCTGCTGGCCCGGCGTGACAAAACCCTGCCAGGTCCCCGCTGGGTGCCCTCCCTGCTGGGAGTTTGGGTGCTTGGGAGGGTCCCTGCCTGGGAGAGAGGCAGCCCGCCGTGTCCCCAGCTCCTGTCCCCATCGCTGCCCTGTGCAGGCTCCCCCGTCCGGCAGGGAAAGGCCATTTCTGCTGCCAGGGAAGGAGCATCTCTCCAAGGGGCTGAGTGTCCTATACATCACTGAGTGACACGGCAGGACATCACTCGCCGTGCCGGGGTCTTTTGTTTGTCCCACGGGAGGACTCGATGGCTCAGACAAGCAGACAAACCACCCGCAAAGAGGTGTTGGGCTGCAGACAGCAGTGGGTCAGTGGTAGCATCTCCTGGGCATCTCTTTTGCTCATCACCCTGCAAGACATTTGGGTTTCCAAAAAACATCCTTTAACACTCCTGTTTTGTCTAGAGCATCCCCAAGCCTGGTCGCTCTTTGTGAGGGTCTCAGCAGGACCAGACTGGGGGTTGAGCATCTCTTCTCTCTCCCCTCTCCTCCAAACCCTCTCCTCCACATTTCACTCCACTTGGGTGGTTGAAGCCAGGAGGGTTTTACTGCAGATGCCCTGATCCGGGGAGGAAAGAATCAAACCCTCTGTGCCAGGTGGAGGTGGAGCACCCCATGCTCACCCTGTATCCACCCCATGCCCACTCCACATCCATATGCTTTCCCTGGACCCCAAGTGTTTCAGAGGGTCCCACCCTGCAGTAGTGCCCCAGTGGGGTGAGGGGCTGCTCTGTTCACTCACTTGCCCTTCCTGTCCAGCTCTTTCTCAGGCTTTTTTTTTTTTCTCCCTCCAAACACAACAAAACCCCCAAATCCCCTGCAACTGAGAAACCTCTTTTTGTTCCTCTTTTCCCTTTGCTTTCTGTTGTGGCAGAGTATTGATTGGAGCTGATGTGCTGTAATCCGCTGTTTCTGAGAAAAGTTGGCATCTCAGAGTCCCTGGAGGGGCCAGATCCTGCCCCAGCGTGAGTCTTGCTCCTCTGCCAGTCTTGGAGCTTAGAGGGAAGGCTGTGTCTTCCCCTGCATCCCATCCCAGCCCTGCAAAACCTGGGGCTATATTCTTGGTGGAGGGGACAGCATGAGGAGCTGATAGGTAGGAGAAGGCTCTGATTTGGAGCAGAGCCAGGTCAGATCCTGCTGGAGTGGATATCCAGAGTGCTGAGCATCTGAGGGTGCCCTCCTGCCCCTCTGGCAGCACAGGGGACAGTGGCACAAGGGGACATAGGTGCTGGTAAGTGGGGCTGGTTGAGAGGCTCAGCAAGGGCTCTCCAGAGAGGGGCAATTCTGCTTCCTGGCGTCCAAAGAGGGCTGCAGGGAGCTGGAGCTGTCCCTGGCCTGAGAGGGGCTCATTGTGGGGTGCATGGCTGCCTCTGCAGGGCAGGATCCTGGCCCTGTGACCCCCCCGTTTCCCCTTCCCCAGTCCACTGTGCCACTGTTCCATCTACACTTAATGATGGCAAATGGGTCAGAGCAATGGAAAGTGAGGTGAAGAAAACCCAGCCAAAAATCTCCAAAAACCACAGGGAAGATTTTAATTTAAAACCTTTTCCCACATGGAGAGCAGCAGCTTGGGCCATCTGGAGGAGCATATGCAGGTGAGGGGGGGGGCAGCAGTGTCTCCCTCAGCTCCATCCTTATCAGCAGGCCCTGAAAGGGCTTTGTGGTGATAAAAGCTATCCCTGAGAGGAGGCAGGCACCCTGATCACAGCCATCAGCCTGGGGGAGCCCCAGCTTTCCCTCCCAAGCTACCAAGACCTCTGTGTTTAATTGCTGTATTTGCTGGAAAAGTGATGATGAATCCCAAAGCAAACTGCAATAGCGGCCGAGTTTATTGCAAGAGATTAATTTAGTGGTTTAATTGAAACTGCAGGAGCGGGATGGGAAAGCATCGGTGTGGGAGTGGGAGGAGGGGGGTCAGGGTCAGCCCTGCTCAGCACCCACATCCACCCCTAACCCCGGCAATCAGTGACACCCAAATTAGCAGATGTACTCCTCAGAGGACTCCTCCATTGGCTGAGCATCACATCCAGCATCCTGGAGCCCCAAGTCTCCTAGCAACTCCCCAGCTCTGCCTCTGCCCACCCATTAACCCCTTCCCAAGCCTCCCCCCGCACCATGTGGAACACCTGGTGCTTTGAAGGCGTCGCTGCCATGCTGAGTGTGAGCAGGGCTTCATGCAGCAAGTAAATTTGCAGGATGCTGGAAGGATGCTTGGGATGCTCAGCCGGGTGGGAGAACCAAGCTGGGCTGGTTAGTGAAGACTCAGAGTCTTTTATTCCAAGTGGCACAGAAAATCCTCGGGTTTATACATTGACGTCATGGTAGTTTGGAAGGTTTTATCCTCCTGACTTGTGGAGATGCTGGGAAAAGGTCAGGGAACCCCCAAATCACGGGCAGCCTGTGCAGATCCCAGCTGGCATTGGCATCAGGAGAGGCACAGCACAAGTCAGCCTATTCCTTCAGTTTCAAGAGTAAATCAATGACACCACTTCTCTGGGAATAGAATGGAAGGGACATTTTCAAGGAAAATGGCCTTGAAAGTGTAAAATCACAGCAGGACACAGTGGGATGCCCAGGCCAGAGCTGGAGGGAGTGAAGATGCTTTTTTGTTGGGATATCCAATACTTCCCTGGTTTTGCCTTTAGAGATCAGAGGGCTGGGAAAAAGGGCTGGAAAAAATAGTGGGTTTGCTGGTTGAAAAATAACAGTTGACATGGGAAAAAACCAAACAAGTTTGGTTGGTTTTGGGTTTTTTTTTCAACTGTCTTAATATTTATGGATTGGGGAATGTGTCCAAAGATCATGTGCCATTGAAAAGAATAAATCACTTCTCTCACTTTTATGTGTTTTGTTGGGCTTTATCAGAAACATTGTCATAAAATCTCCAAATTGAAATTTTAAATGGGGGGAGAGAGGAGATATCTGGAGGGTTTGTTCTTGCTTCTGTTTCCTTATTGCCAAATAAAATACAATTAAAGCAACATTTTCCATGCCAGCCAGCATAGCTAACATCGCTTTTCTGACGGCACTTTTTTCTGTCAGCCAATGAAAATAAATTATGTGGGATTACCAGGGAACATCCAGGCTCCGTGGCTGGAGGGGATACGGAGCAGCAGGCATTCCAGCTCGAAACAGAGGGATTTTATTCCCGCGGTAAGTGGAAATCTCCAGGGATGTTACCCACAAAGCTCTCTGCTGCCGCCTGGAGCGATGCTTCATCTTTCCTTTGCTCTCCCAGTTCCCACCAGTGCTTCCCAGTCTAACCCAGTCCTCGGCACAGCCCCTATGTGGAGGTGCCAAATTAACTCAGAACCCCCCTCACAAGTACTTTTGGGGTGCCCCCAGGCAGATCACCGTGGGCCTGGTCCCCCGTGGGTCTCACTCCCATGCCGGGGGCTACCGCAGCTCAGCTGCTGACTGTGCCGAAATCCCCGTGGTAATTGGATGAGGCCACTGGTTTCCATGAGAATATTAAATCAGAGCCCCAGCCCCGATCCCGGGCGACACGCTTGGGAATATAAAGACACGGTAGCTCACGTTATAGAGGAGTTATTTCTCCTGCTTTAAAGTCAAAGGTACCACAGCAACTTCTTATTTGTCACAGAGTATATTGAAGCATCTCTGATTGATGGGAGGGAGAGGGAAGGGGGAGGCAGAGGGGCTGAGCATTCACAACTCATCACAGCGATGGGCTCCCAGGGGGCTTTGGAAAAAAACCCTGAGAGACCTTCAGGAGCATTTTCTGAGTTTGATGTGCCAAAAACCTCTGAGAAACCACCACTGTGATGAGTTTCAAGTACTCAGCCCCTCTCAGGGTAGAGCCTGACAGGAGCCACAAACCTTTGTGGCAGAGCCAATGCAGGTGTCCCAGTACTGCAAAGGTCATGGGGGTTTCATGGGCAACAGCTCAGTGCCACCATCCTGAGCTCAGTGTCACCATCCTGAGCTCCTTTGGGACTGGTACAAGGTGTCACTTAGCAAATGAGGGGCTCCAGCAGCCTCCCAGTTATCAGTTTTTCTGAGTCTCTGGTTGTGGTGACCATCTGGTGGCATCTGCTGCTGCTCAGCTGTCACCCACCCTCCTGGTGAAGGTGATACCTTGGACATCCCATGGAAGGAGTATGAGGGGACATGTTCAGAGACCTGGCACAGGGTTAGGGACAGCCAGGGCAGGCACATCCCATGGCTACTGCCACGGTGGAGACGGATGGATGGATGGAGGGATGGATGGATGGGCAGATGGATATCTTCCCACCCACAGCAGGGAGGCAGGAGAGGACAGGCAGACAGATGTGTGTCATTAGCCAATGGGGTGTCCTCAGGTGATGGTGACAAGCCCATTAAAGGGGTTTATCAAGGGGGCCAGGGCTGGTAGGGGGCTGCTGGTTTTATCTGAGATGCTGCTTTTGGGCTGGGAGAGCCTAAGCTCCTGCTCATTAATTAGAAAGGCTTCGAGGAGGTTTGTACTGGTTGGCCTCACTCGTGAGCAGCCGTAATATGATGAGCGATTAGGGACTTTGAAGCTTTTCAGCAGGTGTCATTAAGCTGCTGATGAGCTCAGGCGGGGAAAGGGCCCTTTTGGCTGTGCCTGCAACTGGCTGGTTGTACTCTGACCCTTCTCTTCCTCCTGCTGTGGTGCTTGACCTCCTGAGCCCGATGAGATGGGTGAAGCATGTTCTGGGGACAGCAGTGGCTCATCTGTCACCCTGTGTCCTTGGGCTGGGTCAGATCTGGTGTCGTTCAGCTCATCAGTGAGATGATGAGCTTGTGGTCATGCATGAGTGAAGCTGAGATGTTACTATTTTCACTGTCTGCCAGGTATTGAGAGAATTTGGGGATGATTAGCTCTGAAAAGGTGACTTCTAAACGGTTTGTGCATCAGGGGAGAGAATGGTGATGTGTGCCTTGGCAATTGCTTCGGGAGACAGCTTGTTTCCCAGTTGTGGGTTTTCCCTGCTTGTCTGGGTGCTGATGGTGAAGCCTTCTTTTTCAGGGGACATACTCTCAGGTGGCAGTGTCACCGTGCTATCCTACTCATGCCTTCTGATGCCCCCAAGGGCTGCAGCAAGGCAGGGAGCAAAATCTGCTGGATTTTCTCTGCCCTCCCTCGTCTTCTCCTGTCTGCCTTGGCAAAACTTCCTGCAGCTCAGCAGCATCCTGCCCCGCCGTGGTCTGGTTGGCATCACTAGCGCTGTATTTACAGCAGTGTTAATTAAATACTTTCTGCAATCAGTGCCACACATGACCCTGCTCCCCGAGCCGGGCTGGGCTGTAATGTGCCATCATCAAGCGAGAACATGACTGCTGCCATCCCAGGGAATTTCTAATAGAGATTTACTCATCCCAGGCCTCTCATTTCTCCATTTTGTGACATTTTGCAAAGTTCAGGTTTACAAAATAAGCTGGTGCACACAAGAGAAGCTTCAGCCCTTATTTACACTGCACATGCCATTCCCATCAGCTGGGTCTTTGCCCCGTGGTGAGCAGACTTGGGGGGTGGGCTGGCAGCTGCCCTGTCTTACCCTCTGCCCAAGGGGCTGCTGTTTCTGACAGGGAGCATCCCATCTCCCCAGAGATGTGTGTGTGTCCCTCCTCACAGAGCTCTTTGTGCAGGGAGAGTGGTAGAGCATTGTGGCTGTGCCCATCAAAATGTTCATGGTGTTGTGTGGCTGAACCTGCCTCCAATGCCCACTCCAGTCCCAGGTAAGGGATGGGGTGGAGAGGGAACAGACTACAGTCTAGGGGTAGGCCAGGTAGGGCTGCTGCAGTTTTGGGCTCTGATTTGGGATGCTGAGCTGCTCTGCTGTTAAAAATAAGCTTGTGCTGAAAGCTGGCGGGGAGGGCGGGTGCGGAGGCAGCAGCTGCCAGCAGAATCCCATTTGTGTGCCACAGCCTCCCAGGTCTCAGCTATGGGCAGAAAAGCTCTTTTTGGCAAAGTACCTGTGGTAGGAGCTGCCCACTCTGGGAGAGAGAGAAAACATAGGTGCCAAAACCCAGGGACAGGGAGAAGGTGTCCATCCCAGAGGATAGTCCTCCATGGCACAAAGTAGTGGTCAGTGCCTTTCTGACCTGCTCCTGTTTAACCTGTGCCCAGCTCCTGTGGGTGGTGAGACCTGGGGCAAACCGCTGAGTGACCAAACCTCCTTCACCTCCTCTTCCTCAGGACAGTGCTGGCCATTTTGTCTCCACCAATGCTGCAGCAAGGGCAGCTCATCCTTTCTAGAGGAGGTTCTGCTGGAAACCAAGGTGTGCCCATCACACAGTACAGCTCTGTATGCGACTGGAGTCAAGGGCACCAACCCAGTTCTGTGGGATGGATGGGGCCACCCTCACCCTCGTGGGTGCTGCAGGCAGGTAAGTGGGTGGTGGCACCCAGTCCCATGCACCCTGTCAAAACCTGGCTGTGCTGCCAGCCTGGAGCTGGGCTGGGGGAGATGGGGAGCTGTGGGCTCTGGCACACCTCGTTCCTGCCCCACGCCTGCCTTGTCAGGTCTGATCAGGAGGAGGATCAGTCGGCCCTGCTCCTCGCTCTCCAGATTTAATTAACGGGCCTTTCATCTCTACCCTGAAGGAATCTGCTATCTTCTGTCTTCTTAATTAACGTTCATTAAGCAAATCAGAAGAACATTTTCTCCTCTCCGCCTCCATGGCTTTTAACCCTTGCAGGGTTCAAGGTCCCCACCCTTACACCCCCAGGTTTCTGTTGGTGTGGCATCACAGCCTTGGTCACTACGTCTCTGCCACACTTGGACCAAAGTCCTGGGGCAGTGGGTGAAGTCTCTCCAGGTACAGAGGACTTCAGGTGAGGTTGGGCTTTGCTACACCAGTGGGGCTGGGGTAAATGACAGCTCTGATCACTGTTAGAATATTCTTTTTCAAGATGATCCATATCTCTGGAAAACAAGGGATTTCCAATCCAGCTTTAGCTCCTCATCATGTCCAGGTGTGAAGCTCACCCATGGCAAGGTGATATATCTGGTTTTGAAGGTTTTGATGTGAGAAGACATCATCCAAACCTCGTAGGAATCACAGTGCAAGAAAGGTATGTCCTATGTGGCTGTTCCTGCCCTTCTCTTGAAGAATAACATTAAATGTGATGGAGTTTTTCCCTTGCCCTTGATGGGCACTCATGGGGGACTTGGCTGACCTTCCTCCTGCCAAGCCCACCAGGGTGGCTGCCAACCACCAGGACTAGGGGGATATGTGCAGAGATGGGGTCTCCCACATCCTTGGTTTGCCCTTAGAGATGACCCAAGGAAACCTGACCAGAAGGAATTGCCATGCATGGGAGAGGAGCTGAGCTTTTCCAGCTGGCCTTCAGTCCAAGTCACCACCAGCCAATTCCAGAGCAGTGCCAAGCCAGGAGCCAGGGTTGGACCCTGCCCAGGCCACCCCTCCCATGCATGGCAAGGGTAGGGAATCTCTTTGGGCAGACAAGGAGCAAACTTGTGCCCAGCACAAGATGAGGGGCTCATTCAGCCCAGGGTGCTGCCAAATCAGTCTGGGGATGTGCAGCTCCTGCTCCAGCTGCAGCAATCCCACTGCTGAGCACAGTGGTGTCACCACCGATTGCCATCAAGCTCTGGTCTTCTGGGCCATCCCCCCGTGCTGTGTGGGCTGTGCTGGAGGAGGAGGTGAGGCTGGAATGCTCATCAGCTTTGCCTGAATCCACTGTGCTTCCCATGGGCATCACTCTAACATGGACCCCTTTGCAAGAGGGGATGGACTGGGCAGGAAAATCACCTCCTGCATATGTGTTACATCCCTAGGAGGAGGAGGCAAACCATGACACAAGAGAGCATCTCCCACCCAAAGCTTGCAGCCTCAGCAACAAGGTGAAAGCAAAACACATGGCAAACCTCACCCCTGTAGGATGCAGATCCTCTTGAAACTGGTGGCAGAGATGTGTGGGGCAACTATCGAGCTGAAAACCGCTCTTTTTCTCCCTGGAGGTTGACAGTGGGTTTGCCACTGGCCGCCCACTCCCAGGCAGCTGCTGCACAGCTCGTCGGTGCTGGGAAATTCACCCTTCCCAGCGGAGCCGGCTCCGGCTGTCAGAGCCCGGGTCAATATATGATAATGGAGCTTTGAAACGGCGCTGCTGCGGGAACCGCTGCCCAGGACTCTGATTCACAGCTCCCCTCCGGTGCTTTCTCCCGCAGTGTGTACGGGGAAGGAGAATAAAATAAATAAGAGTAGAAGGGAAGGGGAGGAAGGGAGCTTAAATTATAAATGAGGGCTAAGTTGCCAGGGCCCCTGTGGGCAGCTCAGTGAAGCAGTGTGGGGATCACAGGCAGCGTTCCCCCGTGCACCCCACTTCTGCAAACATCCCCCCTGTGGAATGTGGGTCAGGGTCTGCCCAGGGGCATGGCACTGTGCCAGTCTGCCTCCCCCCCTCTTTGCCCTCCTGTCCCCATGGGTCAAATCTGGAGGATGCCACGGTCCCCAGAGGGATTCCCTCAGCACGGACTATAATTAGCATTAGCTGAGAGCTGTTAATGAGGTCTGGTGATGATCTGGTTTTGCTACCCCACGGAGATGCTCCACAGGGATATGCCCTCCCTCTGGTCGAAGGGACTGTGCTGGCCCATGGCAAGAGGCAGAGAGGGGACCCCCACTCGTCGGTGCTGGTGTGGAGGTATTGGGTGGGTGGGGGGGTGTCACAGACCCACAACCCAGCCAGGTTGGTGTGAATGGGGGAGCAGCTGGCACCCCATAAATCAGTGTCAGGGGAGAAGAGGGTGCTGAATCTTCTTCAAAGCCTTTCTCTCACCCCTTTTTGGTTTTGGGGCTGCAAGCAAAGTGGCGACCCCCACCAATTTAAGGAAAAAGCCACATGTGAGGCAAGTACCATCACAATCCATTCCCACGGCTGAGAAATGGAGGAGCTCAGCTCCATCCATGCAGCTGAATGTGCAAATCCCCCTTCCCCAAGGCAAGGGGGCCGGGCTGTATCCCACTGGGGCGTCCCGTCCTGCCCATCCCCACAGCCTGGGGACCAGGATGGCCTGCGGGCATACCAAACCCCACAGCTCTGGCTCACACACAGCTATTTCGACATTCCCAGCAGCTTCCACAAGATGGACCTCGGAGCGAGAGGAGGTGCCGGGCAGGGGGACCCGTCCCATCCTATCCCATCCCATCCCACCCCGTCCCATCCCAGCCCATCCCGTCCTGCCTGCTCCCGCCTTGCCATCCGGAGGAGGCTCAGAGTCCAGCCAGGCGAGCATGGCATTGCCTCCCGGGCTCTGCCCGCTGGCCCTGCTGGCCCTGCTGGGGTTGGGCACGGGGGGCTCTCCCTCCTGCTGGGACCCCCGGGGGCAGCCCCGCCGCTGCATGCCCGTCTTCGAGAACGCCGCCTTCGGCCGGGCTGCCCAGGCTACCAACACATGCGGGTCTCCCCCGGAGGACTATTGCCTTCAGATGGGTGCCCGCCACGCCAGCGCCCTGTGCCACCGCTGCGATGCCACCGACCCCCGGCTCCACCACAACGCCTCCTTCCTCACCGACTTCCACAGCCAGGAGGAGAGCACCTGGTGGCAGAGCCAGTCCATGGCCTTCGGCATCCAGCACCCCAACTCCGTCAACATCACCCTGCGCCTGGGTAAGTGCCGGCAGCAGCTCCGGTGCTGCTGCCGAGGGGCACTGGCTATGGGTGCATCGACATCTGGGTGCAGAGATGGGATGAGTGGATGCTCCCGCATCTGCTAGCTCTTGGTGCCCGTGTTAAGGACAGGACCCTCCCCAGGTCTTTTAGGGGGTGCAAGGAGGGAGGTGCCCTCTGCAAAGCACTCAAAGGACTCAAGGAGGGTCTGTCCTGTCCCTCAGCCCAGCCCTGGTCCTTTGTGGGGTGAGGATGCCAGCGGCTGTGCCTGTCTCTGCTGCTTCCCAACCTCCCACGCCCGGCATGCCTGCTCTCCCTTTCACCTCAGGCTGCGTTTTACTGGTTATGGAGGTCTGTGGAGCAGGAGACAGGTGGATCCCACCGCTGGGAGAGCCTCTGCCCAGGTGGCGTTTGCACCATGGGTGCCAAGCCTTTGCTGTTTCGTCCCCACGCGTTGCCGAGGGTGCCCGGTGTGTCTCGGGGTGCAGAGCTCTGCACACATCGTGCAGTCCCAGTAGGTTTCCCCAGCTGGGATCCGCCCCTCTGTGTTTTAAATACTGTGCAAGCTGCCTGCTTGGAGGGTACTTAAACCCACGGGGCATGCCTGGCATTTTAAAAAGGTTTTATAACATTTTCCTACCGTCTAAACTATCCTGGCTGTTGGCCAGCGCTGTAAAATCTTCATTCTCTGCAGTCTCCTGCCATCTGCATGCCGAAGGGGGGTAGTGGAGGGGCTGCGGCTGGAGCTGGTAAGGGGACAGCTGAGTGTTGGTGCGTCCAGAGCCGGACTGGTGGGACCCAGGCTGGCTGGGGTCGGGCTGGCGGTGGAGGGTCCGTGCCTGCCCCGGCAGTGACACAAGAGCTGCCCGGCCGGGCGGAGGTCGCCGCTTTCCCAGCCCCCTGCGAGCGAGAGGACATCTGGTCCTGTCCCCGGGCCGGGGATGGGCTCCCCGCAGGGCATGAGAAGCGATGCCGGAGGAGCCTGCCAGCCCTGCCCGAGGGGATCTGCCCGTCTCTTGTCCATCCAACGCGGGCTGTCAGATGGCCCCGAATGTGTTCGTGTGTGATCCGGGGCACAGACCACCCGAGTGCAGCCTGTGTGGCTGAGAAAGCTGCTGCTGGGCGAGTTTGTGGCCACCAGTCCCAACTGGGCACAGCGACATGTGCGGGCTCCACATGACCCAGGGCTTGCTTCCTAGTCCCTGCCCTTCTTCCAGCTCTTCCCTGGCTCCTCTGTGGTCCCTGTTGGACCCTGCACTCCAGTTTCCCAGGGAGTTCAGTCCCTGTGCCCACTCTGCTTTGTCTGTGTTAACACAGCCAAGGCTATAGTCTTCCAGCCTGGTCCCTGTGGCCCTTCCTGAGCTGGGGCATCCTCTGCAAATGTACCCTTCTTCCTGCATGGCTCCTGTATCTTACTGTGCTAAGCAGTGCCATTTTAGTGCTTGGCATGTCACTGTCTGACTTTCCCAGAGCTGTCGGGCCTTGTTCCTGTCCCAGCTGCAGACCTTTATATTGCTGCCTTGAATGCTTTCACTTGAATCAAGGAGGAAAACCCCAACTGGCCCCCACAGCCTCCCAGGATGAGTCCTTGCTCGTGAGCTCCACCAAGTAATTGGGTGTTTTAACCCATGTAGTGTGTCCCCCCAGCCTGCTTGTCTTGCTCAGTCACACGTCATGTAGGTTCTCCAGTGTGGTTACCTGGGGAGCTTATTAAGTAAGATATGGAATGAGTTGGACAAGACCTGTGTTTACCTGAATGCTGTTGATTGGCGTTAATTAGATTATCCCCCTTTAAATCTCTCTTCCCTGTGAGAATTCAGCCATGCCATTACAGTGCATCAGACTTGGAGCAGGTCGATCATCCCAAGTGTCCACGGCTCCTGCATTTGCCCTGTCAGTCGTCAGGGAGTAACCTAAAATATCCATGGCTTGCAAAGGCAACAGACAGTAAGGCTCCTCAGGAAGCTCTCTGAATGCCAGTGGCTCATTTTGGAGTGTCTCGATCAGGCAGCATCTGTGTCTGTGACTCTGACTCTCGTTTTCCTGTGGGACAGGAGCCCAGGGCTGAGGTTTGGTGAGGCTGGAGGTGGCTGGGCACATGGAGGTGACATGACTGTCTCACATGTGCCTCTCTCCTCTCCAAAACCCTCTTGGAGCCCCCAGTGCAGTACAAGCTGCAGTTCAGGCTCTGCAGGAGGCAGGTAAACACTTTGTTCAGGTGGCAGCACAGCTGGAAAAGCACCCAGGGGTCCTGGTACTGCCTGTGCTCTATCCCAGCATCCCTATCCTGCAGCCCACCTGGCTTTGGACACACCACACCTTGCTGAGCAGCAAAGGGGAGACCACTGGCCTGGGTTATTTTCTGGATCTTTTTTTTCTAAGCAGAAAGTGTCTGACTGAAAAACCTGTCTGGAAAAAGCACACACTCCCTCAGGATGATTCCTCAGGGAACTGAATCTCCTCCATCCCAGCTGGAGGCACTGAAGTGGGGCTCCCCCAGCCTCGCTGCCCACTCCCCTTGCGTGGGGCTGCTTGGGGCAGAGGCTGTTTATTGACACAGCTCTGAGCTCCCTTCCTCTCCCAGAGGAAACTGCTCTGCGAGGTGATGGCCCTGACCTTGCTGCTTTGGTAGAAGTCCCCCCTGGGACCCTGCTGTCTGGGAACTGGCGCCTGCCAGGCATCCCCCCCTGCACGGGGTGCAGGACGAGGGCACCCCTGCTGTCACCAGCCTGGAGGGGTCACAGAGGGAGGGGAGAGGCACAGAGGAACGTGGCTATGATGGGGCAGCCTGGCTTCAGCCCCTTCTTGGCCCTCGTCACCTCCGGGCGGGCTGGAAGCAGCTCTGTCCCAAGCTCCAGGCACTCAGCCGGGCTCTGCCTGCATCCCTGATGGGATGCAGCTGCTTTTCCCAGCGCTGGTAGCCGGCTGCCTCGGCTCCCCCGCAGCAGTCGCAGCACATACGCGACAGTATTCATATGGGCCCAATTAAAGGCTTGTTTTCCTAGTCCCGGAATAACCCCTCTAACATTCCCAACTCATTATCTTTTCAAATAAAGCCAAAACCTTGCAGCTAATTGTTTTGTGCCGTCAGGAGTGGTGCTGTTATGGAGCAATCCAGGCTTTGAGCTGGTCCTTCATCTCTGGCAATTAAACGGGTCTGATGTTCACTTTGGTGTTTTCTCTTCTCCTTTCTTCTAATTCTTTCAAGTGCTTTCAGAGCTCACTGGCTGCCCCAGGGACCAGTGGCCTCTCTTTGTCTTCATCCCAGCAAAGATGGCAGTGGTGCCGGGTCCTGGCACGCAGCTCCCTGGGAATCCCTGGGAAGGGATTGGCCTTGACCCTTTTGAGCTCTCCATCCCTGTGGCACCACTGCCCTGGGGGTGCTCTCAGTGCTGTGAGTGAGCCTGACTCTCCTCTCTGCTGCTGTATAGAGCCTGGATTTGCAGTGTCTCCTTGCCTATGCAACCCACCCAGTGCCCCCACACAAGGGGTGGGCACTCTGTTGTGGTGAGAGCCAGTTTGGAGCTGGGTGAGTTTGGGCTGCACCACGGAGGAGCTGGTTAAGGGCAGCTGGATGGTGGTTTCTCCTCTCCTGGCTGTGGTGTGGAGAGGGGCACAGTGGGATGCCAGCAGCTGTGCAGGATGGGGCACTGGGATAATTTAGGCTGTGCTGCCCATCAGGAGGCTGGGAGAGGGTCACAGCATGGTGGGTCTGTCCGCAGGCAAAGCCTACGAGATCACCTACGTGCGGCTGAAGTTCCACACCAGCCGCCCCGAGAGCTTCGCCATCTACAAGCGCAGCCACGCCGAGGGGCCCTGGGTGCCCTTCCAGTACTACAGTGCATCCTGCAAGAAGACCTACGGGAAGCAGCCACGGCACTACCTGAAGCCAGGGGAGGATGAGCAGGTGGCCTTCTGCACTGATGAGTTCAGCGACATCTCCCCACTGAGTGGGGGCAACGTGGCCTTCTCCACCCTCGAGGGACGACCCAGTGCCTACAATTTTGATGGAAGCCCTGCACTGCAGGTACTGCTAGGGTGGGAGGGGGTGGGTGCAGGGACCCCCGGGACAGAGAACTACTGCACTCACCCAAGGTAAAAGCCCAGCACCTCTGTATGGAAAGGTGCAGGATGCATCCCAATGGGAGCTGGTGGCCCAGATCCTTTGAAAAGATTCATTCCCTGTGTCCCCTGCAGGAGTGGGTGACAGTCACTGACCTGCTTATCTCCTTGAACCGGCTCAACACATTTGGGGATGACATCTTCAAGGACCCCAAGGTGTTGCAGTCATACTATTACGCTATCTCTGACTTCTCCGTTGGTGGCAGGTGAGGGGCAGTCAGACAGGAGTGTGGGGACATTCTTGGGATGTTGTGTTTTGGGGAAAATGGCCCAGATGTGGCTTCCTCCTTGTATGTAAACCAGAGCTGGAAATGCAGAGATGGGCAATTAAACCTGGAACCTCCCAAGCTGTACAGAAAGGTGGTCTTTTCCCCAGAAGCCCTCCATGTTCCACCAGCTGTATTTGCTTTGCCCCCTCCCAGCCCAATGGCTTTTAATGACACTGAGGCTTGCATTGGTCCTCCTGTGGCCCTGCTGGTCCCTGGGCATGGCAAAAGAGGGGTCCTGGGGTTTTAATGGAGCCATGACCTGAGGCTGTGGAGGCTGGTGGAGGGGCTTGGAATCAGCATGGACACAGTCAGAGAAGCTGGAGCAGCTGCCAGTGGGAAGTGGGAGCTGATGTGGGACAGAGGTGCAGTTGGCACCCACTCAGTGCCACCCATGGGCTGTGGTGCATGTGCCCTTCCCTGGCTGGGAGGAGTGGGAGATTTCTCCACCCTGGAGAGAGCTGCCTGCCCTGGGCATTGGGGCTGGGACTGCTCCCAGCCAGCCGGCTGTCCTGTAGCTGCTGTCCCAGCCCCAGGGTCAGCAGCTGGAGCTGGTTAGCACAGGCCACCCTCAGTGTGTGACCTCCCAGCCGACCAGGCTGGGAGCACCTTGGGGACACCATGGGCAGCCTCAACACCAGCACAGCCTTGAGCTGCTTTCACCCCACAGGTGTCCTGCAGGGTCACACACTGCCCACCCTGGGCACTGTCCCACTGCCACTGTTTGCCCACACCAGTGCTCAGAGTGGCTCCCCCATGCTGGGGTTTCACCACAGGTGCAAATGCAATGGCCATGCCAGTGAGTGTGCACCGGATGATGCTGGGCAGCTGGTCTGTGTGTGCCAGCACCACACGGCTGGCGTTGACTGCGAGCGCTGCCAGCCCTTCTACCAGGACCGGCCCTGGGCACGTGGCACGGCCGAGGCTGCCAACGAGTGTCTCCGTGAGTAGCACCCAGGTTGCCTCCATGGTCACGGCTGGTGCTGCACGGACTCATCCAGCAGCTCCTGCCCTTCCTGCACAGGAAGAAAGCACCTGCTCCAATTTTTAAGGGAGGGAGGGAGGGCTTGCACCCCAGGGCTTCCCTTCACAGCATCACCCTGAGGATTCCCCATCCCCTTACCCCATGGGTGCAGCCATCTGCTCCATGCATGGTGCTGCCCCCACCTCTGCTTGCAGTGGCAGAGGCACTGCTGAAAGCTCACACCGCTGAGCCAAGCATCCTCTGGCTCCTCCAACCCCATAGGTGAGCCCTGTACCCCGCAGGTGCTCACCCCTTCCTCTGCCTTCCCCCCAGCTTGCAACTGCAGCGGCCGCTCCGAGGAGTGTTTCTACGATCGGGAGCTGTACCGGCACAGTGGGCACGGGGGACATTGCCAAAATTGCCGTGACAACACGGCCGGGCCCCACTGCGAGCGCTGCCGCCCCAACCACTACCGCTGGGAGCCACAGGCAGCCTGCCAGCCCTGCCACTGCCACCCCGCAGGTGTGTGAGGCTGCGCCCAGCTGGGCTCCAGCTGCAAAACCTCTGCCCCGGCTGGAGTTAGCTGGAAGGGATGGTGTTGGTGGGTTCTCCCTTGCTCAGGGTTTCCGCATCTCCCCCCACCTTGTGTCTCTCCCTGGCTGGGGTTGAGGCTCAGGGCTGGCCGGGGTCCCCACAGGCTCCCTGCAGCCCCAGTGTGATAACTCAGGGACCTGCCTCTGCAAAGCCAACGTGACAGGCTGGAAGTGTGAGCGCTGCAAGGATGGCTACCACAGCCTCAGTGAAGGTGGCTGCAGGTGAGGAGGAGCCTGGCCCTGGGCAGGGGCAGTGGGATGGAACCAGGGCTCACCTCATGCCTTTGCCTCACCCCATCCAGACCCTGCACCTGTGACCCAGCGGGCAGTGTTGGCACCTGCGACCCCAACACAGGGCACTGCACCTGCAAGGAAAGGGTGGAGGGGCACTTGTGCAACAGGTGAGCACCACGGCCCCGGGATGGGGACAGGAATGCTGTCTCCTTTCAGTCTGTGATCAGTGCCAGGACTTGGTGGCAAGACTGTGGGGCTGCATCCCTCTGGACCAGTGGGACCAGGCACACAAAGAGCTGCCACCAGTGTCCTGCCCTGGGTCTCCTGCAGCTCTGCCTGCCCTGTGCCACCTGCTCCCATTTCCTTCCTGTGCCCAGGTGCCAGCCGGGCTGGTTTAACCTGCAGCCCCACAACCCCATTGGCTGCACCAGCTGCTTCTGCTACGGCCACTCCACTGCCTGCACGGCGGCCGATGGCTATGAGGAGACACACATCCACTCTGACTTCAGCCAAGGTACCAGTCCTGGGTGAAACGGAAGGCACAGCTGTGCCAACCCCAGCCAAAAAAGTTTGGGAAGGGTAGGGCTGAGCATCCCATTTTGGGATTGAGCATTCCCCTTTGGGGTTTACTGGTGGTGATGGCTGGCGGAGGTTTTCTCTGTCTTGCTCCTATTTTACTGTTAAACCTCTGCTTTTGCCCCCAGCTTCATGGGGATGGGCTCTTCCTGGCATCCCTCCTTGCCAACCTGCTCCTGGGGCTGTGCATGGCTCAGGGAGGGCTGTGGGATTAGGCATGGCTGTCCCGCAATACCAGGGACTGCAGGAGCACTAGAAATCAGCTCAGATAGTTAAAATCTAAAAGGATGGAGCCCCTTGTTCCCTCCTGTCCCCACTCTCGGCTGGGAGATGACAGGGTGGCTGAGCGAGCAGGATGGGGTGCTCTCCCCGCCTGCAGCCGGCGGGGCTGGATGCGTGCGGGATGCGGGATGCTCGGGGAAACCCTGCCATCTGCCGCGCATCCCGGCGTGTGCAGCCCTGCTGCAGGGACACCGCAGCCCCCACTGCAAGCCCCTGCTCACCAGCACCTCTCCCTGCACCCTGCAGGGACGGGTACCCACCGCAGGTAACCTCTTTGCCTCGCCTGTTCCCCGACTAGCCCATGGACACGAACGCGCCAGGCACGGGTTGATTCTGATTGCAATTAAACGGCGCTGCCAATTGCTGTGTGCTGGAATGTCTTCCATGGCCTTGAAACGGAGCCAGGCTTTAAACAGTCTTTTTTTTCCACCCTTCACACAGCCAGTTTGGGACTGCTCCTTTTGGGACTGGTTTGGCAAAACCTGGGGCTGAGATGCAACCATGACACCCTCCTAAAGACCCACTCCCCAAATCACTGCCCAATGTACAGTGGAGCCGGATCAGATGGAATTTTATTGTACTGGGATGATTTGATAACTGAGCACAGCCCACTTGAGAGCTGGGAAGGGATTTCCAACTGCTTGTCCTGCAGGGCTGGAAGAAATAACTAACCCTAGGAAATGGAGGGGTGTTTAACTTGTTTCTGAAGAAAACTAACTTAATGCAATTACGCCCCATCTCTCCCTGGGCTTCTCCAGCGTCTCTCCTCAGGCTTTCTGCACTTTCCAGCCCACAGTAATGTTAGAAATGCAGCACAGGCAGGGAGGCAAAAGTTTAAAGATAATAATTTCCTCCAAATCTAAGAAAATAAACAGATTGGGGGTGGATAGGGCCACTCTCCAGTGCATGAGAGCACAGAGCCTGAGGAAAACAGGCTGGTCCCTTCCAAGACCGTGGACAGTCTTGGGAGGAGGGACAGAGCCCCTGAAAGCAGGACCCCACTGCTGCTGGGGGACCCACTGCTCCCTTTGCTGTACAGTGCCACTGTGTGCTGTCACACAGGGCTGGAGGGCTGGACTGCCACAGCTCCAGGCACCACCAACCTGCCTCTACGCTGGGCTGCTGGGAAGATCATCACTGAGTGGGATGGAGAGGAGCCAGTGGATTTTCTTGCACCAGGTATTGTGTGTGATGGGTCCCTGGGGTGCTGCTCTGCTGTGAGGAAACCCCAGTGCTCTGGTGGGATGGCCACTGCTGTGCTGGTGCATGAGGCACTGGGCTCCACCCCAGTGCTGAGCGTGTTTCAATAGCACAGGGCAGTGGGGTGGTTTGGAACAGTGGACCAGGACCCTGGGAGGGCAGGTTGGAGCTGGCACTGCTCTAGGAGGGTCACTGTGGCTTCAGATGATGCTGGTGGGAATAGGACTTTCACCAGCAGCCCTGGCAGAGCTGACTCTGTGTCCTACACACTTTGCTCCTCTCTCCCCTCACAGAGAAGTTTCTGAAGAACCAGCGCCTCAGTTATGGGCAGGCCCTGTCCCTGCTGTTGGGAGTGGAGAACAGCACAGGGACAGAGGCTGGGGTGCCCCTGCTCCAAGTCCAGTTGGTTCTGGAGGGTGAGGGGATGGAGATCACCATGTCCAGCAGCAAGAGTCAGCTCCAGCACGGAGAGCAAGCTGTCACCTTCAGGTACCTGTCACGGTGCTTTGGAGAGCCTCAGTGGGGTTTAGGGCAGAGCATGTCTGATCATGTGTGGGCTGCCCTTTGCTATGGGGTTCAGACCACCCCTCATCCCCCCTTGGGGATTTAACTGTGCCCCCATTGCTGTGCCTGGGTCTTAGTCAGGGAGCCAAGCTGTCCTGCAGCACATAGCTCTCAGCCTGGCCCTGTCCTTCCTCCCATGCTCCTTCTCCAACAGGCTACATGAGGCAGAGGAGGGTGCAGAGCCTTTGCTGTCAGCCTTCAGCTTCCAGCGCCTGCTCTCCAACCTGACCACCCTCCGGCTCCGTGTGAGCCGTGGTCCCGTGCAAGGTGGGTGGCTCCACACAACACCCCCACAGGGACCAAGCTGGGATGGGGACAGGGACACCAAAGAAGCATCAGGTTCTCTGAGACAAGAGGCAGTGCAGGGGGTGTGTTGGAGCAGGGGCTGGCTCCTCTCTGTGAACACCCCTGGCCTCTCCAGGAGGTATTTTGGGGTCTCCTGTGCCTGTCTAGATCCTTTCCAGGCAGGCAGTAGAGAGCAGAGCGGGGGATGTGCCATTCCCATTCTCAGGCTGCTCTCCCCTTTTGCAGGCAGGCTGTCCCTGAGTGAGGTCCAGCTCACATCTGCTAGCCCTGGGCCAGGGACACGGGCAGGCTGGGTGGAGGAGTGCACGTGTCCCACGGGCTATGCCGGGCAGTTCTGCCAGTCCTGCGCACCCGGATTCAAGAAGGAGATCCCCTTTGGAGGCCCCTTCGTCAGATGTGTGCCCTGCACCTGCAACCAGCATGGGGACTGTCACCCCCTCACAGGTATGCACCCCCTGACCCCTCCACTTGCCCTGTGGCTACGTGCATGGGTGACAAATCCGTGTCTTTGCTTGTTCTGAGGGAGGCTGGAAACCATCGGTGAGGTTGCGGTACTCAAAATTTGTAAGTTGAGTTGCTTGGCTGGTTTGGAGGGACTGGGTTCATAACTGCAAAGACAGGGATAATTAATGAAGTGAAATAATGGTGGTAATTTCTAATTAGAGGGGCATTTTTCATGGTACTTTATGACCTCTAAGGAGGAGAAGGGAAGGTTGCTGGTCCTCAGAGGTGTGGGGGAGCAGTAGTCAGGGCAGCAGAAAGGCAGAGGATTTTGCAGTCTGGGTCTCACAAAAAAAAAGCAAAGCAAAGTTTTCGGGGCAGTATGGCTGTGTCTGGGGTGGTTCACAGGGTGTTGGCACTCACCTCTGCTGTC
Source organism: Xenops minutus (assembly GCA_035221455.1). NCBI lineage: Eukaryota > Metazoa > Chordata > Aves > Passeriformes > Furnariidae > Xenops > Xenops minutus. The sequence goes on along the minus strand of JAWWEE010000037.1, from coordinate 1,944,753 downwards.
AGGCAAAGTGTCTGAATGGCTTTGGATGTGGAAGAGGGCAGGATTGCAAACTGCTGCCATGGAACTTGAGGTGACTGTGAATCCAACAGCCCCAGGGAAATGCAGACCAGCCCCCTGTGTGGCTCATGAGGTGCTGCCTTGCTCCCCATCCAGCCCTGCAGACAACAGCAGCTCCAATCAGTGCTGGAAAGAGCTTGGAAATACAATGAGGCATTTGTTACCTGGAGACCTCGGATGGAGGGGAGCCCCTAGGGCTCCTCTCTGGCTTGTTCCACTCAGTGGGGAGCAACAGTAGTGTATGGCTGGCATGGAGAGGGCTGGAAAAGGCAGAGTGGCCCTGCCCTGCCAGGAGAAATGTGGTGGCAGCTCTGCAAGCTCGCCCTCATCTCCCAGAGCCAGGGCTGGCGCCGCTGCACAATCCCCAGGGATGGGTCCAAGCTTTTGATGTCCTGGCCTGGGCGCTGCCAGCCCGCACACTTCCTTTAGTTTATTTTTCCACGTCTTCCTGCCACCCGCGTTTCCTTTCTTTTCCTTTGTCTGAGTGCCTGGAGGTGGGGAAAACGGGAAAACACCCGTTCCCTCCTGCACAACACTCCTGGTATGATCCACCACCACAAATCTTGGGAAAATCTTCCCCATGGCTCCTTCTCTCTCTCTCTCTCTCTCTCTCTCTCTCTCTCTCTCTCTCTCTCTCTCTCTCTCCAGTGACACAGAGCCTCTGCCTGGCGGTGCGGGGGTGCCTCGAGCACCCTTCCTCATCTTCTTCCTCCTCCTCCTCCTCCTCACAGCCGATTTCGGAAGGCTGACTCACTGGCTCGGCTTGCTCTGGAGGAGATGCTCCCCAGTGGGTGCCAGGATGGCTGCTTGTGTTTTCCATGACAGGCTGGAAAGGACGTGCCTCGTTGCTGAGAAATGTGTTGTTGATTATGGCAGGCGCCGGCAGCCTCCTCACACACACTGATGGTGCTGCCTGTGCCAGCTCTGCCTCATCCCCACACTGCCGTGTCCCTCCGTGTCCTCTCCAAAACCTCCCTTGAGCAAGGACAAGGCAGGGAGGGAAAATGTTCTGGGTACTGGTTGGAGATGTGCAACCCCAGCGTGGTCCCGTCGCTGGAGCTGCACATCCCTCTTGGCGCCCAGTGTGCCACACTCAGTGCTGGGCTCCCCATCCCTCCTGTGCTCCCTGCTGTTTTTCAGGGCTGGGTTTTTGCAGACCCTCAGCCACAGTTTTCTCCCTGCAGGGCACTGCCAATGCTTGCACAACACAGAGGGTCCCTCCTGCGAGCGTTGCAGCCCCGGGTTTTATGGCAACCCCTTCGTAGGGCGCTTTGATGACTGCAAGCCATGCCCCTGCCCTGGCTACTCATCCTGCACTGAGATGCCCAGCAGTGGGGAGGTGGTCTGCACCCACTGCCCCCCAGGGCAGAGAGGTGAGGCTCAGAATGGGTGGGCAGAGGGGCTTTGGGCAGCACTGACATGGCCAGACCCTCCCCATCTTTTCACCATCCTCAGGAAAACGCTGTGAGCTCTGTGATGACGGGTTTTTTGGGGACCCCCTGGGGCAGAGGGGCCCTGTGCATCCCTGTGAACCCTGCCAGTGTCATGGGAACGTGGATCTCAATGCTGTGGGGAACTGTGACCCCGTGTCTGGCCGCTGCCTGCGCTGTCTGTACAACACGATGGGCGAGCACTGCGAGAGGTGTCGGCCAGGCTTCTATGGGGATGCCCTGGCTCCCAGCCCTGCTGGGAAGTGTGCACGTATGTACAGCCCCGGGGACAGCTCAGCTGCAGCCAAAATCCTCCCAGAAGGGTGGAAGGGGGATGCCCCACAAGTTTAGGGTGTGATGGATGGTCCAGGTTAGCCCCAAATGCTCCAGAAGGGCATTTGCCCTCTTTCTTCACTGCCATCCTTCCCTGGAGATACACTGGTCTGCAGGGGCTCAGCCTCTCAAAGCCCTTTTTGATGGGGGTCTCCACGTTGTGGGGAAGGCTCAGCCCAGGTGTCCCATTCCCACAGTCCCATCCACCAGTGCCATACTGGGCTGTAGGTGCTATTTTGTCTCCCACAGCTTGTGATTGCAACCCCAGTGGCTCAGACCCGGGACTGGAGGGCTGTGATCCCATCACGGGCCAGTGCCGCTGCCTCCCACATGTGATAGGCAGAGCCTGTGGGCACTGCCAGCCTGGCTACTACGGCCTGGAGCCCACCGTGGGGTGCAAGAGGTATGTGGGTTATGGCATGGGGCTGCCAGGGACAGGGTGGCTCTGTATCCCTGGCTCTGGTCTCTGCTCTTTGCATCCGTTGCCTGCTCATGTCCCCCCTACTTCTCCTGCCAGCTGTGAGTGCCACCCGACAGGGTCGCGTGACAGCGAGTGCCACGCTCTGACAGGGCAGTGCTCCTGCCAGCCAGGTGTCACAGGGAAGCAATGTGACCGATGCCACCACGGCTTCTTTGGCTTCTCTGCCAGGGGCTGCCGAGGTAATGGGGATGGGGACTGTGCCTCGGTCCCTAAAGCAGCGCTGGCAGCCACAGCATGACACCTTCCTGTCACCACTGCAGCCTGCAACTGCTCCCCGCTGGGCTCTGTCACACCCCAGTGCCATGAGAACAGCACCTGCCTCTGCCGCCCTGGCTTTGTGGGCTACAAGTGTGACACGTGCCAGGCCAACTTCTTCTTCGACCCACTGAGCTCCCACTGCCAGCAGTGTCCTGCCTGCTACGGGCTGGTGAAGGACAAGGTACAGCCCATGCATGGCCAAGGTGGGCACAGCATCCCAACCCCTGCGCTGCCTTACTGTCCCCCCATGTCCCCCTGTGCCTTGCTCGCAGGCTGACCAGCTGAAGGCCAGGCTGCAGGAGATGGAGGAATGGCTGCAGAAACCAGGCTGTGATGCACACCCAGGCCAGTCTCCCATGTTGGGGGATGTGCCCCGGGGAGATGGGCTGCCCAGCCCGCACCTCCTGCAAGGTATGAGGGACAGTCCCTTTCCTCATCTGCAAGGTATGGGGGACTCCTCTTCCCTCCACCGTGGGGGAGCCCCATATGACCCCTCTGGGTATCCTCTAATCCTGTAGGGTGGTGTGACATGCTGGGGGGGGGGGGGTGCAAGGAGATCCTGAGTCAGGGTGAGCTCAGAGTGGGTGACAGGGTGACCCAGAGGGGAGGGCAGCAGGGAGAATATGCCTCTTTTTTGGATAGGACAGAGCACTGCAGGGATGCTCACACCCATGAGATTCTGGAGCAGGTGGTAATGGGCATTATGAAGGGCTGAGCACTGACACACGGGTGCCCTTTGGGTGCTGCATCCCTTTTCCTTAACAGGTGGGAGGAGGGACCTTGGGCATGGGGTGGCCCCATAGGCAAGCAGGGAGCTCTGAGCACCTCTAGGGGCAACAAGCTGCTTGTGCTGCCCACAGGTGCCTGGGCCACCCTGTTGGCACATATGGGGCAGCTGGCAGGGGCACTGAGCACCGCACGAGGCCGTCTCACCAATGCCAGCCAGGCCACCAGCTGCTCTGGCCATGGATCCCCCAAGACCTGCACCTTGCTGTCGGAGATCGGGGCCGTGCTGCAGTCGGCACAGCAGGAGATCCTCCACGCTGCAGACACTCTGGCTACCACAGTGAGGGCTCTCCATGACCCTGGGCTCCTGCGAGGACTGGTGGCAATCCTGGGGGGCAGAGGGATGTGCCCCATAGGACTGGTGGGGTGGGATGTGACCAGCAGGGTGGGCGAGCAGGAAAGCCTGGGGTCCACATGGGCATAGCCCTCCTCGAAGCTGAGTAAAGAGGAGCTATTTTCCTTGCTCTGGCCCTTTGGGAGGTTCCTGACGGTGCTGGGCTGAGCCCTGGTGATGGGTTCAGGGGTCACTGCTCCCCACCAGGGTCTCACTGTTGCTTTTGCATTTCCAGGAGATTCCCCGGGAAATCCCTCAGCAGCCCACTAACTGGAGCCACTGGGCACTGGAGGCACGGGCTCTGTCCAAGAGGTACAGCTGCAACAGGCAGAGGAGGTGGTGGCTCAGCCGGGAGTGCAGGGAGGCTGCTCCTTTCCCAGGAGGCCAATCCCAATATCATGTCTCTGAGTGTCCTTGTCCCTGCAGACACGAGGAGGCTGTTGCAGAGGTGGAAGCAGTGGTCAGGAGAGCACTGAGTGCCTCCAACGCCAGCTCCGAGCTCCTGCAGAGTCTGCTGGAAGGGAATGCAACGTGGGATGCGCAGCGTGAGCTGGAGGCTGGGTGAGGGGCTGGCAGGGCACCACAGCCCCTTGCCTCTGGCCAGGACCCTGTTGCAGGGCTCAACCACAGTGATTTGGCATCTGCACTACAGGGACATGCTGAGCCCCGTCAAAATCATGGCACCATAGTGTTGCAAAGTGGAAAGACAGGGTGCTGTGTGCTGGGGGTGTTTCAGGGAAAGCCCCCAGCCCTTCCCACTATGTCCATGTCTGGAGCCAGGTCTGAAGCTGTCATGAGGGACCAGAGAGCCCAGGCTGACAGCAGCATCCTGTCCACATAGATATGAGGAGATCCAGCAGGCACAGGAGGAGCTGGGTGCTGGCATGGAAGAGGTGGCAGCAGAGGCCAGGAGGGTTTTGGCAGCTGTGCAACAGGCAAATGCAGACATGGCCAAGAAACTTCTGCAGGTGGCTGCTCTGGGGCAGGTGAGCAGTCAGAGCTACAGCTTCTGCTGGTATCCCCCTGCTTTACGTGCTGAGCAGTGCTGCCTCCCAGCCTGGGAGATGTCCTCATAGAGCCCCTGGCACTCCTGACCCCACAGCAGGTACTGCCAGTGCAGGCTGGAGCCCTGGCACAGGACCTGGCAGTGCTGGAGCAGGCAGCAGCAGCCCAGGAGCCATTGGCTCAGCAGGCTATCGAGGCATCCCACACACTGGCAGCTGGATTGCGCCTGGAGCTGCAGAGGACTCGAGGCTTTGAGCAGGTAATTGCTGCTCACTTGCTTGGGGAGTCCCATCCCTGCTGCTCCAGTGACCGGAGGGACTGTGCCTGCAGCCCTGGAGAGGATGTTTTGGGAGACATCTCCCCTTGGGCTCCTGGATCTCCCAAGTAGCTCATATGCCAAACGGGAGCAGGCTGAGACCCACATTTCTTGGCACTCGCAGCCTCACTCCTTCCCTCTCCTCTCCCAGCTGCGGGACCGGGCCAGCTCTGCCCGTGACACGGCCACCTCGGCTGTCTCCCATGGAAAAGCTGTGCACTCCAATGCCGAGTCCCTCCTGGCCAGCTTGGAAGGTAAAAGGCACCAGTCAGAGCATGTCCAGCCACAGCTTGGCTCTCACCACACTGGCTCTGCATACAAAGGGGAGAAGGGGACAGCCTGATGACAGCCAATTTGTCCCCACAGGCATGAGGAAGATGCTGGGGCATCGGAAGGGCCAGGCTGCCCTGAGCAGGAGGATGGCCATTGTACGGGACAGGGTGAGGGTTGATGCCCAGAGGAAGATTAAACAGGCAGAGAAAGCACTGGGAAACTCCTTGTCTGTCTCCACCACAGCCCAGAGGACAGCTGGGGAGGCTCAGCAGGTCTCTGAGGAGAGTGCCAAGGTCTGAGCAGAGGGTTGTGGGGAGCTGCTGGGCATGGCCAGAGTGGCAGCCATCACAGGCAGAGCCCTGCTGCATGTCCCTGGGTGACTGTCCCCATCTCTTCTCTTTGCAGAGGGCACGGGCTGTGCTGCAGGAGAGTAAACAGGCCCGCAGGCAAGCCAGACACCTCGCCAGACGTGCCAATGAGACCCAGCGGGAGCTATCCCGACAGGAGCACATGGCTGAGAAGCTCAGGGGGGACCTGGAGGAAGCACACCAGGTGAGTCGGGTGCCCTTGGGCAGGCTGTGCCCTCCAGAGCCTGAGAGAGGCTTTGCTCACAGCCCAAAGTATACGGACTAACACAGCTTTTGGGCTCCACAGTATGGGCAATGCCTCAGGGATGATCCTGGGATCCCCTTTCCCATCCAGCCAAGGGGCAACAGTGTCCCTGATCTGGGTTTCTGTCTCTATTGAAAGGTGGGGACAGAGGTGAGTGAGATGGCAAAAAGTCTCCAGGAAGCCCGGGGCTCACTCATGTCAGACATCGAGACCCTGAACAACCTGCTAAACAGCCTAGGTGAGACCCGGGTGGGAGCAGGGGGCAGGTTCTCAAGGAAGGGCTGGGTTCTTGGGGCCCCAGGGCTCTCCTGCCCACTGGCCATCCAGGCTGAACTGGGTGCCCTTTGGCTGAGATCACCCCAGGTCTCAGTGAAGCTTCTTGAAGGCTCATGTCTTGAGGAAAACCCCCATGAAGAATGAATAGGGGTTTGTTGAATGGGTGTGTTCATGCCTGGTTCGGGGATACTGATTTCCCTTGGCACCTTCAGGAGGAGTAGGCCTGGGTTAAGGGCTCAGTCCCTTTGGAGCTGAGCAATGTACTGGGCTGGGTTCACTCCTTATTGCTGGTTGGTTTTGGTCCAGCTCCTCCTGCTTTGATCATCTGGGTACATTTGAGTCCTCTTGCATCCAAGAAATTTTGCAAAGAGGTGGAAATCATCACCCATCTGTAAGACAGACATGCCCAGGACCTGGAGCCACAGTCCTGTTTGCTTATCTGTGATCACTGGGAAGCTGTAAAGCCTCCATGCCCTGCTGCACCTACTCCTTGTAGTTTGCCTGGTGCCAAGGGTCTGAGTCCCTGGAGTATATTCAGAACCTCTCCTGCCCACCTGTCTGCTCTCATCTATGTCCTCTCCCCTTGTCCAGGAAACCTGGAGCAGGACATGGAGGTGGAGGCAGTGCTGAGTGCTGGGCAAGTGCAGCTGGAGCAGCTGTGGCAGCGCCTGGCCACGCCGGGCTCCCTGTCTGGCCAGCTCAGCCGGCTGCAGCAGGAGGCAGCACAGCAGCAGGAGAAGATCCAGGCATTCGAGAGCGACTTGGCTGAGATCCGGGCTGACAAGCAGAACCTGGAGGATATTTTGCGGAGTCTCCCTGAGGGCTGCTCAAAGTGACCAGTTGCTGGCTGCTGCCCTATCCCCTCTGTGCCCTCCTGCACAGGGAAAGGCCGAGGGAAGGACACCCTGTGTTAACCAGCATCAATCCCTCACACTGCCCTCCACAGAGTATCACACCCCAGATCTTTATCTGCACTGGTTCAGGCTCTGCATTCCGAGTGCTCTGCAGCGTGACTCCAGCCACCAGCTCAGTCCTTGGGATAGGGGGACAACCAGCTACCAGGGACCACTGATGTTTCTGTGCAGGATATGGAGCCATCACAGGGCTGGTTTGTCACCAAGGAGTGAACAAAGAACCATCACAGATTTTCTCTGTCCCTCCTTCCCCACCAAAGCACAGCACACTGGGCTGGGAGAGCTTATCACGTGTGTAAAACACCCAAGCTCTAACACCCGGTAGTCCCTCCTGGCCCAGGAGATGAGAAAGGCTCTCACCTGCGGCACAGTGCCTTGCAGTATCATGCTCATGTGCTGTGGTCATAGAGGGGCAGAGATGAATCCTGGTGAAGCCAGGCATGGAGCTACTCACTGGAGGGCATCCAGCTTGTCTGCTTCCCAAGGGAAGAGAGGTTGCAGCAAGGAGGGCTAAATTAACAAGCAGAAGCAAAGGTGGACCCTTACCCAGCTCCTGGCAGGCAGGTGGGGCATCCTCTGCCTGCTGCAGAGTAAGAGCAAGTCAGTTCTTACTGTTCCCCTGCTCCAGGGCAGCGCAATGCTGCTGCTGCCCACAGCTCTTTGTGTCCTGTCCCAGCTCCCCTTGGCTTACTGGATATCACCAGGCCCTGCTATAAAACCAGTCCGATTGCTGCAATCCCAGGGGCTGGGTGGCACAGGCAAAGGGCAGGGAGGTGGGAGATCTGCATCACCCACAGCCCCACATCAGCACGTGTGCCCCCTCCCCACTGGGAGGAGCTGGCTGGTGGCACCAGGCTGTGCAGCCAGCACAAACTGGACTGGAAGCAGCTGGACACCAGCTCCTGGCAGTGTCACTCCCACAAGGTGGCAGAGGTTAGTGGCTGTATTGCCTTTAAAGGAAAGGCATGTGTGTTCCCCTGTGCTCCCATGTGGGCTGGGCGGTGCGGCCATGCAGGCAGCACAGCCAGGTCCTGGCTAAGCCCACCCTGTGCTGGCTATGCCGTGACTCCAGGTAGATGAAGTCATTCCCCTAAGACCAGAAATGAGTCCCCAGCCTGGAGGCCATTTCACCTTTTAACCGGTTTTACCTGTGTTTTTCTGCTTGCAGTGCTGGAAATCAGGTTTGCTAAAGTCTTGTGTAATTTATGTAAAATTGCTGCCATAGACGTTGAATTCCCCCAGCAACATCTTCAGCGGGTCCAGTGGCCTGGAAAGAACATGGGATTTTCCCACTGAGAACAAACCCTTCCCCCTCATAATTCTGCACAAAATCTGCCCAGGGAGTGGGGTGCCAGAGCTGCAGGGGTGTGATGGCATGGGCTCCCCTCCCGCTGCCCAAGGACAGCTCTGGGAAAGCAAACCCATGGAGCAGTGAGAGCACAGCGTGATCCGGCTCGGCCAGAGGCAGGGAGCCATGGCCATTTACCGTCTCCCTGGGAGGACAATTGTACATCTCCAGTGAAACACACACATTTGCTGCTGTTACAGAAATGCCAAGCCTCTGCCGTGTGCCTGCTGCCGAAGATGTGGTTCGTGCTCCCTCCCGCTCTCCCCAGAACTTTGTGTTTTTAGCTGGCGACACCTGCCTAGAGCTGTATCCATTAAAAATTCTGAAAATAACAGGCAGCTGCCCATCCAGGGCTCGTGGTGGCGGGAGGGCACACGCTACATCTGCTCTTGCTGCTTGGGAAGAGCAGGGGCTGAAATGCGGCTGGATTTGGAGCAGCGAGGGGCGGATGTCTGGCAATGCCTACTAAACACCACTTTGGTGCATGTTTCTAACATAAGGTGTCAGGCTGAGATCGCCGCCACCAGCGGCTCCCGGCTGGGAAACCCACCAAGCCGTGGCTGTCCCTTCTCTCCATCCCTTTTCCCCTCTGCTCACTCTCCAGGGTTTATCCATCAGCTGGGAGCGGCTGTGCCGTATCGCCCCATGGACCTGCCGGGGGTACCCGCGGGGATCCCCGGCGTGGGGATGCCCTTCCCGGGGCGGCTCCGGAGCGATGTCCGATGGGCAGGGGCAGCCGGTCCCTTCCCTGCCGTGGGTGGTGATGCCTCCATCACCGTGCTCGGGTACGTCGGGTCCCCGCGGGTACCGCGCCGCCGTCCCGCTCCGGGCTGCGCTGCCGGCGGCGGGCGGGGAAGGGGTTAAGGACGGGGAAGGGGTTAAGGGCGAGGGGCGGAGGGCCCGGACCGGCCCTGCCCGCCCCTATTTAAGGCGCTGGAGGGCTCGGGGAGGCTCGGTGCGATGGCGGCTCCGCGCCGGCCGAGTGGAGGGGGGCTGCGGAGAGCCCCGCAGGACGGGCGGCTGGAGGAGATCAACAAGGTGGGGCCGGGGCCGCCCCCCGACCCGACCCCACCCCGGACCCCGGCGGGGGAGTGGGCTGGGGGCGGCCGGGCGGGCAGGGCAGGGGAGGGGGCAGCGCTGGGGGGAGAGGGGCGGTGGGTGTAAGGGGAGCTGCCAACCCGCTTTGCCCGAGCCCTTCGGGAGAGGGGGATGCGGCCAGAGGAGGCGGGGGGCTCGGCGGGGGTCGCGCTCCATCCCTCCGACCTTGGTGCTGCCCTCGCAGGCGGCTCTTTCCCCGCAGTGCCCCGCAGGTCCGGTGGGCGCTCCGGGCACCGGCTGCCACCAAAGTCCCTTTGGGACCGTGCTCCTGCAGGAACAGGGGCTATTGTTCTCCCGGAGGACTTCAGCCTCCCCTCCGCTGCGCTGAGCGCTTCTTCTTCCCGGAATGAGGAGTTCCTGCTGCTCAGAGCTGACTCCAGCCCTTCTAGCCTTTCGCTACAGCAGGTGGTGAATGTGTAGCCCCAGGATGGCTGGACGTCCCGCAAGCCTCGGGCAGGGGGAATGGCAGCTCCTGGATTAGTGCAAAGTGCTCTGGGCTTCGTGCCCTTCATGCCAGGGTCAGGCAAGGTCCTTTCCCCGGAGCTTCGGACTTGCCCCGTCCCTTGCTTGGCATGACTGTAGGGGCAGTTCTCTTGGCATCCCTCCCGGCTAAGAGCAGTTCTGAGGGAGAAAAGAAGGCTTTAACCTTGAAACAATCAGCGCTCGGATTTCTAGGGTCATTTCCAGGTGGGTTTGGTGGTTGTCTGCTCCTATAGCCAGGGGCACTTTACTGTTACAGGTGGAGGAATCAAGTCACTGCACAAGATTAGAGCCCAGAGGAGACGGTGGGCTCACCTTGACCTCACATTGCCTGAGCTGTGGAGAGTGCCAATATGTTCCACCAGACAGCAGTGAGGCAGTGGAGGTGAAGATTATGTAGGTCACTGTAGAGGGAATTAAGTCATTAGAAATTATTCGGTTAATCAGAAATTAGGATGTGTTGTGGTAAAAGAGGTCCTGCAGCATTGAGGTGTGGAACAAGAGCACTGGGATAAAAAAGGAGCCCTGGAAACCTGCTGTTGGAAGGCAGACATGATCCCCCCCTGCACCAGGAAGGTGCATAGGTGGGGCTAACATCTCCCCTAGCCAAGGTGGTCTTGGCCCTTAGGCTGAGGACAAAGGGATTGGGTTGTACTTACTGCTGCAGTTTTTGCTGCTCCAAGACCATCCTCCAGCATCACTCAGGCACAGGATGGATATGTGATCCTTCAGCTGGTGGGAACTGTAGGACTGAGCGTGGGAAGCTGTACTTCCTGGGATGCTGCTGGTGTGCCACTGCTCTGTCCCAGGGCTGGGGGCTCTTCCTTCTCCCACACAGGGGACAAGCTCGTATCAGTCCCCTAAGCAGCCATCACTTCTGACTTTTTCTTTGAGTGAGGTTCATATGACAAAAAGCGAAACAAGCTACATAACTTCCCGCTGACGGAACTGCTTGTTTGCATCCTTGCAGCCCTGTGTCTGCTCAGTGCTAGGAGAGGGGGTTTGAGCAGCTCAAAACCAAGCTGCAGATAGCACGGGCAGAAGTTGCCCACGGATCATGCGAAGCCATCGTGCTCAGGGCAGCAACCCCCACGCTGCCCTGCTTTGCTCTCTGCCAGCTCTGCGTGGCAGTGGGGGAGTGCAGTGAACAGATTCACACTTCTCTGTCACAGAGCTGATAGGGGAACTTGGGCTGATACTGTGGCTGGAGCCAGGGAGGGGTTTCCCAAGATCTGAATAGCCCCAAGGCTCTAAAACAATCAAGTACTCCTAATAAAACCAATCAGGCCAAATTCCTATCAGCCTTAATCTCATTGTCTCATCCCAACAATTAGCTCCCTCCCAGCCCTGTTTTCCTGGCTGGTTTCTTCCCTGGAGCTCTCACTGGGACAAGGGTCTGGCAGGCAGCATCCTGAGTGCACATGTGCTGCTGGACAGCTGAGTCCTAGTATTGACTTCTCTTCCAGCCTGAAATGCTCCTCTGAGCTCCCCTCTTGCCCGTTCTCCTCTTCCTGGGGAACGCAATCACATTGTTCAGCCTCGTGCATCAAGGTGGCAAGTCTAATCCAGCACAGATTAGTTTCAACCTAGTTTTACCCACTAATACGCTGGGCTGTGGGGAAGAAATTCAGCCTGTTAGAGAGCAGGTGCCCACTCCTTTCATCCGGGGCAGGCAGGAGCATCTGTCAGCCCCTTCCCAGGCTCAGCAGGCAGAGCAGCTGGCATTGAGCACTTAAACATCCCAGTGAGAGCCTGGCCTGCCAGCTGGGATCACCTTTTTGGGGAACAAGGAAGAATCTGGTTTTGCTCAGGTTGTCGTGCAGGTAGCTGGGACTTGTGTGGCTGAGTTTATTGGCTTAGAAAAGTCAACAGCTCAAGAAAGGCTGTTCAGGCCAGGAGCGGGGGAGAGGCTTATTAAGCAGTTCTTATTAATAGAACATTCCCCTTAAAATGGGAACTTTAGCAAAGGGCTCTAGGAGGAACTTCAGCTACTCTGAGTCACAGGCCCTGGGGACTGAATTCCTGCGCTCTATTGTGAGTGTTTGCCTTATCACAGTCACAGCCCAGCTCACATACAATGCGGGAGGGTGGAATGCCTTTCAAATACACCCCCCTATTGCCTCCTTCCACCTGCAACAGAGCTGGGATGCTGGAGGGCTATCAAGTCCCCCTCCAGTTGCAAGGCAAGGAGACTGGGTCCTACGTGTGTGCAGTGTCACCTCTCCTGCTCTTGTACCTTGCTGCCAGGGCTGATGGGCTCCTGGGCACTTGTCCCTCAGCCATCATATGGATATAACATTCCCTTTGGTCTTCACCATTTCTGTGCTGCTTCTTGCCCCCAGAGAGATACTGGTAGATGGAAGCTGTTTGTTGCTCCTGCAGGGCAGGAGTGATGCTGTGACCTGATAGCCAGGAGATGCTTTGACCTTGTTTTGGTTTTCAGTGATGTTTGCCTTCCCCAGGGGCTCTTCACTGGTGATGGCAGCAGGTAACACTACTCTGGTCTCTGGTGACTTCTGCTGCTGCCTGAGCCCAAGTCTTGGAGTTCAATTGGGCCCTTTGTGTTGGGCTTGTAAATGATACCCCTGGGTAGAAATAACTGAGATAAATGAAATTGAGTTGGCATAGGAGAGCCAAAGAAGGAACTGGGAATGTTGCTTTTTACCACAGCTCTCGATTTGAGTTGGTGCCCATGGTGATGAGGGAAGTCAGTGTCATGCTGGCTTAGTGGGCATGGTCTCTGGTGTCCCATCTGGAGTTAGGTGGAAGGAGGGGATGGCAGTCACTTCTGTTCTAGTGCACTTCTTACAAAACCTTAGTTCAGCTGCAGATAACAGACTTGCCATAGCAGTGGGTAATGGGCAGTGAAGGGTTGAGGAATCCCTGGGCAGGTCCAATCTCTGCTGTCCCAGTGAGGAAGGAGGGAGCAGCTCCAGGTGGGCTGGAGGGACCCAGAGCAAAGAGCAGGATTAGGGTGACTGAGTGATTAGCACACAATGTGGGGGCCGGAGGGGCGGGGGGTGGCTGTCTGTGGCAGCAACACCAGGCATCAGCACCGGGCCATGTCATTGCTGGAGCTGGCACCATTCATCACACCTGGGGATAGCTTGATTCAGCTTTCCTTCTGGAAGAAATGAGAGTGTGCTCTAGAGGTGGGAGGGTATTTGGGTTACTGTTGGCCATGTGGACCTCCTGCAGTCCTGTTGCCTTAGTGCCTACAGATGGGGCTTCTTTGGGTAGGTGGACTCATGAATCATAAGTGGCACTGCCCCAGTGCCACCAGTGCCAGAAATCTCCATCTCTTGGTGACCCACTCCTACCTTCCCCATGAGCATGGAAAACAGCAGTGAGGAACACACGCCCAAAGTAGGGAACAGCCTCAGCCCTCCATCCACTAACCCCTGGAGGGGTTTATCCTGGACAGGCCATGCATAAGCTGTGCAGATGTTAATGATTTCTACACTGAAGAATGTGGTGTTGTTGCTGAACACAGATCGAGTCATTAAGCTGTGCTGGGCTCGCTGGAGCTGGGCGGTGTGGGAGGGCAGGCACAGGAGCAAGACCCTGCTGCTCACAGCTGCTGGGGGGTGTTGCTGGCAGGGCATAGCAGTAGAGCTGGCTGTGCAAGTTGTGGTCTGTTCTCTTGAGTATCTGAAGGTTTTTGAGGTGGGGCTACGGACAAGTGACCAGAAGGGACCCAGGATTTCCCTCCAGCCTGAGCAGGGTAGAGAGAGAAAATGAATAGCTGGTCTGAGAGAGTGAGAGCCTGTTCCTTAGCCCCAAATACCTGTCCTCTTGGGTGTATGACTTTCTGCAAACTTTGCCTGCTCTATTTGCAAGCCCTCAGAGTTTATCCAAGAGTTTGAAGTCTGAGATAAGAGTGCTTTTTGCAAGGACTAGGAGCCCTTGCTGGGAATAGGTGCCAAATTCACATGCTATATGTGCTTAAGCAGAGAGGTGGGGTGCTGAAACCTTGGGTGAGCAAGAAGAGGGGGTTTCATGTAATTATTCCAAAGGCACATGAGGTCCCATCCTCCCTCAAGCTATTGGTGGGAAATCAGACACCAGAGGGATTCCTTTTGCGCTGGAATGTTAATGACAAGGTGTAGAGGGATTCATCCCATTTTCAAGGCTCCTGGTGCTGTTGCTTAGCTGTGGCTCTCTGGGAATTGTGTGGGTCTTCTGAGTGATGCTGCCTCTGTATGTGCCCTCTAAGGTGTTTTCCTTTGCATCTTTGACCTTGGGGGTATTATTTTTTTCTGTGATAGGAATTTCTCTGTGATCCGAAGTTCAGTGATGAAGAAGACCTGGAGGAGAAGTTGGCAGTGTTCAAAGGTGAGAACTAGAGGATTTCCCTGTCCTTTCAGCCTGTTTTCTCTGAACCAGATTATTTTCCTCAGCACTTGGATCTTACCAGCCTGACATTCTCTGCCAAATACAAGTGACTGAGCTGCTATGGAAGCCTCCCCCTTGCTTGTGAAACTCAGTGAAACTCCCTGGAGGGGTGTTTTCCACACGAGCCTTTGTGCTTCTCCCACTTGCAGGGCAGGGACATGTCACCCTGCAGACATCCTGCCTGGTGGCTGCTGTTACTGCAAAACCTGCTGTGTGGGCAAAACCCTGGGGAGTGGTGAAATAGGATGGTTTCTGCCTAGTTACCCAGACAAGCTGACTGGCATAATGGACCATGCAATAGCTGGACTCTTTTTCAGTGAGTAGGAGGACCTCTTCCCACAGAGCAGAAGTCTCAGCTGCTTTCTGAAGGAGCTGGGAACCTTCTCTGCTCAAAAGTTTCATCAGTTTGATCTGGCCCCTTCTCAGCCACTTGACACTGGAGGCAACAGCAGTAATATGTATAGTCCTGGCCAAAGCCTAACTCCAGTGGGTCAGCAGATCTAGGGCTTAGGTTTGGGCTGTTGGTTGGGACAGGGAACAGAGAAACAGCTCAAAAGCCTGGGGTCCTCTTGAACTTGTCCCCAAACTGGTTACAGGACAAGATCTGGCAGGGCTGTTCTGGGTACTTCCACTTTCTTTCCAAGCAGTGGCTGAAGGCAGTTGAGAAAACACGCCTGTGCGTCACACTGCACTCAAGGCTTGTCCTCAGCCTGGCTCTAACCAAATAAAACCTGACCTTGCTTCCATTTCAGGCATTGTCTGCTTTTTCCCTTTGAGTTTTGGCTTTGCAATCCAGCATGGAAGAAGCTGGCTGGGGTTTTGTGATCCCTTACCCTGCTGGGCACAGAGGAGCCTCCTGTGCTCCCTGTTTTTTTTCTGTTGCCTTTTGTGTGCCTTTGGCTTTTGGCTGCAGCCCCGCATTATTTTTTCCCATCACAATTGGGGCTCTTCAAACATTGCAACTGTAGGTCACAGGCACAGAATTCCCTGTAACGAGAGCCTTTGGCATCTCCTCCCGCTGCCTCGTGAGTTTGTCTCCGTGGCCTGTCCTGCTCTCTAATGCCTCCTCCAGCTCCCCCAACAATTGGCCCTTTGTGTGATGATGGTGGGGAGTGTTTCTTCTCTGCTGCCCTTCCTGCTGCACCCCCCAGCTGGGCCTGGGGAGCTCCTGTGCACTGTTGGTGTAAATGTATTTGTGAGGGAGGGACCACGTGTGGTTTTGCCCCACCAAATCCCTGCCACTGGAGTGGGAGGAAACAATCAATGTGCGAGCTGAGAGTGATGTAAAGCTGCCTCTGTTCTCTGCACTTCTGGCTAAGTGTCAGCTGAGAAGAGAAGAAAACAAAACATGTACTGGGCACAGACGTGGCAGAGCAGGGTTTGTGTCCCCAGGCACATGCTGGGATGTCTGAACCCTGCCAGGGAGGTGGCAATTCATTTGCACAAGGTCATTATGGTGGGGCAGAGTGTGGGGAGAGCCAGTCCCACATCAAGCATCACTCTGGCTCCTAAGCATGTGTTTCAGCCCCAATTTCATCTTGGGTCAGTTGCTGGATGCTTGAAGGGGGATATTCACTCCTGCCTGAAGCTTGAATAGGTTTGGTTTGTATATGATATTCCTGTAGGTTTGTCCTGGTCAGCTCACGACAGCAGCAATCCATGGGCTGAGACCCAGGTGAAGACATGCCAAGCCATTCCTCTGCTTCCTGCCTGTAGCTGCCCATCAGTCCACTTAACCCAGCAATTTCCTTTGGAAACCCAGGTCCTGGGAAGACTCTGCTATGTGAAATAACCACTCTTCCCTTTGGCTCCTTAAATTAGCCTGCCACTTCTCTGTTCACGCTCATCTGCTTGCTGGTGTCCCTGGAGGAGAGGCAAAAGGTCTTTTCCATTTTCCTTCCTGGGGGAAAGGAGCAGCCAGGAAGGGCTCAGTTAATTTGAGTCCTTGGAGGCTGTTGTGGGGAGCGAGTGCTAACTGCAGGGCAGCTGGTGATTTCTCCAGCTCAGCATGGATGGATGGTGGCAGCAGGCATCTTGCATCTTGCTCTTTTCATTTAGCACAACTGAGATGATGGGGAGCCCCCTGTGGCATTGGGAGCTGTATGGTCTGTAAGACAGACAAATCCTCGCCTGAAGAGCTTAAAGTCTAAATGGGGAACAGCCGGGGAGGGGGGATGTAGGAAGCCCAGGTGTGCCACTCCAAAGGGCAGAAACGGCATAGGACTGAATTCCCGAATTTTCCAACTCGAATCAATGCTCTGCCTGTTACAGCATGCAAGTTTTTCTCCTGCAGTGCTAATCAGACCTTCTGGAGCAGGGGTCTGCCTTTCTCTGAGAGTGCTGGAGTTGCTCGAGTCAGCAGTGTTTTTCAGAAGGCTGGAAGGGCAAAAAACCTGCTCCAGCATCACTGCTCCCAGGCATGTTCTTGGCTTTGCCCTCTTGATGTGGTCCTTGAGCATCTGTCCTGGCAGGTGCTGCTCTGGAAACGAGCACAGTGTTTGGAGGACTGTGGAGTCTCTCCCTCATTATTGCAGGCAACTGCGTCATTTAATCCCCCTCCTAAGCCGATCAAGCTTCATCTTGGGAGTGTTCAAGGGTTTGTTTTCCTTGCTACTCCTTTTGGGAGGCTGTTGCAGAGCTTTGTTTTTTTGGCTGGAAACCTTTTAATGTTGTTCATGGCTAGCTGATACCTTGTTCTCATGCCAGTGTTTTCCTTCAGCTTAAATGAAAAGCAGCCACAATTACAGAGCACTTAACTCTAGAGTCCTAGAACTGAGATAAAGGTGCTAAAACCAGGCCTTGAGATGGTCTCCTGCTTTGAAGTTTGCATTTAGCACTATATCAATCTTATCTCCAAATCTTTTATTGCAGTGCTCCAAAGCCCTGCACAACCCCTGCTCTAGCATCCTGCTAATTTGCTTCTGTGTCTCTTCCAGAGAAATACATGGAATTTGACCTAAACAACCAAGGCGAGATTGGTGAGTGACTCTGAGGGATGCTGGGCTGGAAGAACAACAGCCTGCTGGAGTGGTGTCTGCTGCATTATCTGCTGCTTCCCTCTGCACTCGTGGTGCTAAGGAAGAAAACTTGGGGGCTTTTCCTGTGTTCAGCCTTGCTTGGATCAGCCAGAGGCTTCCTTGGCTCTCCAGCCCCTTTGCCTCTCAGTTTTCTTAGTCTCTCCTCACCTACTTCAAGATCTAAGCTCTTCTCAGTCCTGTTCTCCTGGAGTTCTGTTTAGCTCCTCCACTTCTTTCTGCTCTAAATGCTTTTTTTCTTCTCCCTTTTTCTCTACCAAGGCTTTCTTCTCAATCCTCTGCTGGAAAGCTGGGAATCCAGAGCTGGGAAGCTGCAGGGCTTGGACAATCCTGGGCTTTTCCTGGCTTGAGGCAGAAGCTGTATAAATCCATGAGCACTTCTGGTGCAGAGAAGCTCTTTGCTTTGCAGGGAGGGGGGCGGAGGGAAGCAAAGGACTTGGATGTGAGTCTGGCTCAGCTGAGCAAGCCTGCTTTGGGTCCAGAAAGCACCAGTTATGTACAGATCCAGCCTTCTGCAGGCCTGGAGCTGACATTGAAGTGTAACCACTTGTGAGCTGTGCCCTTCCAGAAGGCTGCTGCTTCCTTCCCCTCCTCCACCAGCCCTGCAGCTGAAGTAAAGCCTGTGGGGAGCTAGAAGATGCCTGACTCAGGGTTTCCGGGAGGGAAGGGGCCTGCAGGTCTCAGCAGGCAGCAATGCAATGGAAGGAAATGCCTGTGGCGATGGGCAGGGGCGCCTGCTCCCCACAGCTTGTTTGTCTCCATCTTTAACCCCAGTCCTGCTTCCCTCCTCCCCATCCTTGTGATTCTTGGCACCGCACTCCGAGCCAGAGAGCAGTGTCCTCACGTGTCTCTGGAGCACTCAAATTTGTCCCTCTTCTGTGTGTGTTGAGCTTTTATCCTGAGCTGCACAACTGGGAAGTGATGCTCTGTATTGGGCAGTATGGCAGTAAACTGTGCTGGAAGGTTTCTTGTGACTTTTGGCAATAGCTTAATTCTGTCAGCCCTGGAGTCCATAGGTGAGGTGGGAACTCATGGCTGTGTCTCTAGGGTTGATCTGTGCTCAGCATGGTCATGTCATCTTGACAGCACCTATTGCCTTGCTCTTGTAGATTTGATGTCTGTCAAAAGGATGATGGAGAAGCTGGGGGCTCCAAAGACCCACCTGGAACTGAAGAAGATGATCTCTGAGGTGACTGGAGGGGTCAGCGACACCATCTCGTACCAGGACTTTGTCAATGTGATGCTTGGGAAACGCTCTGCTGTGCTGAAACTGTGAGTGTCCCGGGATGGAGCGAGGGAGACTCAGGGAGCCAGGAAGCACAAGCTGTTCTGTCTGGTAGAGGTGGTGTCTGTGCAGGGAGACGAGGGCCCCTGTGAAGGGGGAGTCTGCAGAGCCACATGAGAGGGTGTATAAGCCCATGTCCAGGCTGAGCAGTGGCGAGTGCTCCCAGCAGAGCTGCCTGCTGTGTGTTAGCACAGGCTTCCTCCCACGTGCTCTGTGGGAGTGATCCTTCTCCTTTCCTGAGGCTGTGCAGGCAGTCAGCACCACAGGGCTTCTTCCCATCTCTTTCCTGAGCCTGCTGCTGGCTTTGGGGCACAGGCTTCCCCTGGGGATGGCGGCAGGACTTGAGTGGTGAATGATGGTCCTGCCAACACCAGCAGTGCTGGCTTCTGTTTCCCACAGAAGTCCATCCCTGCCTGATTTCTGGAGACAGCAGATGGAGATGGGGCACATGCTTGCAACAGCTGCCTTGTGCTGAGAGAGGTTTCCTGTGGTACAGGCTGCCAGCACTAGCCTCCCACGGCCCACTCTGCCCTCTCAACAGAGCTCTGAAAGTGCTGCTGTAACAAATGGCTTCCAAACACTTGCTTGGCTCCATCTCCATCCCATTGAAGCCTGGCGTTTCCTTTCACAGCCACAGAGGCTGGCCCTGCTTTTGTGTCTGTAACCACCATGAATAGGAGCAGCTCCTCTCCATCCTCCTTACACCCTTTCTGAAGGCAGCTTTAGAAACACAGCCAGCTTTCAGGTCAGGTTGGGAGGAAGGATCCTGTGCCTACCTCTCAGGGGATTCCTCTAAGCTGGTACATGCTGGGAGTGAGTCTCCCCACTGTGTGCCCTGTGTCTGTGCGTTGGGATGCTCCTCTTCCAAGCACACACAGATTTCTGACATCCCTGCTCCTCCTTTCTTTCCCCACAGAACCAGACTGAGCTTTTAGCCTGTCCCACATCTTCCATCCCTCCTCCCAACTGCAGCTGCCTTCACAAACAGGTCCCTTCTCTAGCTAACAGAAACCCCATTGTCTGTTGGACTCTGTAGAACAGGAGCAGAAATGTAAAACTGGTCCTAAGAGTAGTGCAGTCCTTTGATCCATCAAGGCAGCTGGCATTCCCAGCATAGCTGCAGTCCTCAGGGAGAAAGACAGTGCTAGTGGTTGCAAAATGCTTGGGATTCCTACAGCCAGTGCCTTGCTCCTTGTCCCTGCCCTTTCCCTGGACTATATTTGCTGTTGCTTGCTTGTTGTTGGCTTCTGAATGTTCTGCTGTTTGGTTATGTGCAAGGTGGGCCAGGGCTGCTGTTTGCTTTTACGCATCAGGAGCAGTTGGCATGCTCTGTGTGCCCAGGGGATTTCGGAAGTGGCAGTCTAAATAAAATGTGCTAATCCTCTGGGCTCAGAAGAAAACCGGCAGAGACTGGGAACACACTCCTGGAAGCTGCTGGGAAAGCCAGGCTGGCAGCACTGCCCTCTGTTGGCTTTCCCTCCTCTGTTAATTATTGGGCGCCCTTTAAAGAGGAGCCAGATGCTCTTTTTCAGCACATAATGCCACCTCCAGTGATGGGTAAATTTGCATCTGCTTTTTTTTAATTGGTAATATCTGTTGTATTTTGCAGGGTCATGATGTTTGAAGGAAAAGCCAATGAAAGCAACCCAAAACCTTCTGGTCCTCCTCCAGAGAGAGACATAGCCAGCCTCCCTTGAAGAGGACGGGCTGAGAAATGGGCACTGTTTGCTTTGTCTGTAACAGAGGTTACCTGTGCTTTGTTACTCTTTACTGTGGACAGTCCTAGTTTTCAACTAACCTGCCTTAGAGGAACAGCAAGGGAAGCTGGAGACCCCCAGCTCGTGTCTTTCTGCTCCATCCCTTAGCCAACTTGATCTGTTAGACAGAAGCTGTAGCACCAAGTGTAATGTGAGACCAAAAAAAAATGTCCTGTGATACTACTCTTTCCTCTGCCCTTCCTGCATTTTTCAGATGAGGAGCTACTTTCTTCCCAGCATATGGATTCAGAGCTCTGCTTGTCATAACAGGTACCTAAAGGGCCTTGCTGCCAGACACGGAGCATTTCTCTGACAAAACCCCCGAGAGCAGCTTAATGGGTGAAAAGAAATAAGTGCCTTCTCTGCTCCATCCTATACTTCCCTGACTTTGGACTAATTCTTGCCCTCCTGACCTTGCCAAAGTGCAAATCAGGCTCCCACCTCTGTCTGATCATGTTCTGTGTGAATGTGGGGATGTGCTTGGACACAGAGATCTGCCTGCAGAGCGTTTTGGCTGGGAGTGGGCACAGCTGCCTGCAGGGACAGTTCTGTCTGCTCTAGGGGTTCATCCTGCAGGCAGATCTCAGGGGTCCAACACCAAGCACTGTCAGTGAGGATGGCTAAAGCCTCCTTAGGGACTCCCTTCCTGATAAATCTCAACCTGGATCCAACCAGGAGCATAACCTCTGAATGAGTTGTTTGTCTGTCCCATCTATGGAGTGCAGAAACAAGCTGTGATTTCTTGGCAGCCCCATGGGATGCCCGGGGGAAATTAAACTTTCAGGTGAAAGGAAGCTGGGTGACCAAACTGAGCCCTGCCAGACCAGTTGCAGATGAGGATCTGTCCTCAGGCAGCTGCTCTGTCCCTCTGACTTTTGCAGACCTCCCTGTATGTTTCATCTTGGTCCCCTGGGACTATTGGGTGCATTTCCCTAGTAGATAAGTCCTCAAGTCTGCAAAATCAGAATGGCTGTAAGTATGGGGTATGAGCTGGGACTGTGCTATCCATGCTCTGGTTACTGTGGTGATTCTTGTTCCACACACAGTTTCTGGAATCCAGATGTTTGCTCTTTGCCCTTTTCCTACTCTTTTCTTAAATGTTCTTGACAGCTTTTAACTTTTTTTTAAATCATGGTTTAATAAGTACATTTTTTAAAAGGAAATACAGATGATTAACTCCACTAGGCTGATTGTTCCTGCCAAAGGCTGCACTTTTAAATAAATAAATAAATTTTAAAAATCTCACTACCGTTTGTGTGAAAACCAAAACTGTAATGGAGAGAAAAAATATGAGCAAAAGCAGCACCAGTCTATTTCAAGGACTGAAAATAAATCTCCTGAACCTACAGTGTGTGTCAGTGTGTATTATCTCCTCTGAAGCTTGGTCCATATGATTGGTTGCAGATTAAGGGAGCTGGTGTCCAAGTCTGTTAATATAAACCCTTAAGCAGATCCTGGAGATAGGTTTGGACTGTCTTGATCTGATCTTTATCTGTAATAACTGACCGACTGCCTTGGAGTTTGTGTGATGAAATACAGAGGCAACCTCCTGAAAGCTGTCCTTTTTTTTTTTTCCTAACTTACTGAAAGAGAGCAGGTGGCAGTGCTTGTTTTAAGGAATAACTTGATAAACAAGACCAGGCACTTGCAATGCTTCTCTTGAAAGAGTATGTTGGGTTTTTTCATCCTTGCTGTTCTTGAAGCAATTGCCTGAGGTTCTTGTCTGATGCGAATTATCAAAAGGGGAGACCAGATTTCCTGGGGGGTGACTGGGTGCACTGTTTCCATGTGTTTCTCAGAAGGACAGGATTTCCCTGAGATCAGAGCCCCTCGTCTGCTTTCTGCTGCCTGGTAGCCTCTGGGAATGCACCTGCCTTTCTGGGCTGTGTGTGTTAAAGCCATTGTTCAGTTAGAAAATAAAGGAAGCACATTGCACGAGGGAAATTTGGATGTGGTTTGCCACAGTTCAGGTCACTGCCCAAGGCCGTCACTGCTTTTGTCTCTGTGGAAATCCTTGTCCTTTTTGGTTCTGAAAAAGAGAAGCATGACCTGCTAGAGGTGCAAACAGCTCTTCTCAATGTGCCCCCATAGAGCTGAGTGCTAAGGTGATGCCTGGTGCTGGCATTCTGCCTGAGTAGGGGCTGAAACCCCTGAAACTTGAGGAGCAAGTAAAGAAATCGAAGCCTTGTCGTGATCAAAACCCCACATGCTGCTTTTGTGTGGCCCTGGAGCACAATAAGGCTGTTCCAGCTCACAGAGCTTTTGTATTTCCAGGTCAGCTACCCCCTATCTGGAGGTGTACAGGGACTGACCCGGAGCATCCCTGTGTTCCCACTGCAGCCCATGCCAAGGGAACAGGATTTTACCGAAGGGAATGGCAAGAAGTTGTGCCAGGGGAGGGTCAGGTTGGGTATCAGGGAAAGGTTTTTACCCCAGAGGGTGGTGGACACTGAACAGGCTCCCCAGGGCAGTGGGCACAGCTCCAGAGCTGCCAGAGCTCCAGGAGTGTTTGGGTGATCCTCTCAGGGACAGGGTTGTGAGACAAATTTCTTTTATTCAATTTAGAGCAGATACAAATATCTGTGAGATGAAGAAGTTTAGCAGAAAAAAGGAAAGTTTCTATTTCAGCACGTGCTGGGTGCTCAGGCCAGGAAGGTCTGAAAAGCACACCCTCACCCCAAAAATCATGCTTTTTATGTGTCCCAAGGGTCCCACCTTGTTGGCATAATGAGAGGAGGGGTCTCTTCTCCTGGTTGGGTTTGGTGTGCCCCCTGTGCAGGGTCTCCTGGTCAGAATGACCACTTTCCTCTGCACACAAAGGGCCCGCCA
>JAWWEE010000037.1:1829557-1921351 GCA_035221455.1 Xenops minutus | reverse complement strand
CAACAAGGTGGGACCCTTGGGACACATAAAAAGCATGATTTTTGGGGTGAGGGTGTGCTTTTCAGACCTTCCTGGCCAGGGCGCCCAGCACATGCTGAAATAGAAACTTTCCTTTTTTCTGCTAAACTTCTTCACCTCACAGATATCTGTACCCTAACTAAATGGAATAAAAGGGATTTTCCTCACAGTGGCAGAGGGGTCTGTGCCCCCAGGGCCGCCCCCCGGCCTGCAGCCCCTCAGGGCCCAGCAGGCCCAGCAGGCCCGGGGGTCCCGCAGCTCCCACCTCGGAAAACCCAGGAAAAATCGGGGTGAGAGGACAGCCCCGAGGGTCGGGTTGGGCATCAGGAGGGGTTTCGCCCCAAAAAGGGTGGTAAGACACGGGAAGCGGCTGCCCAGGAGTCACCACCAAGGAAAGACTGGGCGCGGCCCTCGGTGGGGTGGGGTGGGCTGGCTGGCGAGGCAGTGCTCGGCCACAGGCCGGCCTCCGTCATCTCGGAGTTAATTCTGTGAAGAAAACGACGACCCTCAAAAAGGGGTTTAATGAGACACCGCCCCTGAGGGGGGCGGGTCCTCCCGCCCCGTCGGGAGGACCCGGAGCAGCGAGAGCGGCGGCCAGAGCGGCCCCGCCGGGAGGACCCGGAGCAGCGAGAGCGGCGGCCAGAGCGGCCCCGCCGGAAGCGGAAGCGGGCGCGGGCGGGAGGGGGCAGCGGCGGCGGGACCGCCATGGGGGACGACATGGACGTGATTCCCGAGCGGGAGATGAAGGTGAGGCACGGCGGCCCTGAGGGGGCGGACTGCCTGCCGTGGGGGTTCCGCAGGTGGTTCGGCGCGGGCCGGGGGCCTTGGCTTGGGGACGGAGAGGAACGGGGCTTGGGGAGGGCTCGGCCTGAGCTGCGAGGGGTGGTGGGCTCTGAGGGGCCTGACAGACCCGGGGTGCGGTGAGGGCTTTTTGAAACATCCTTGCAGGGTTTGTGAGGCGCTTGAGGACTCTCAGTAGAGTCTCCTACAAGCCTGTGCGGTGCAGGGGAGGGTCCGGCATGGCCTTGGTGGAGCGGGGTCTTGGTAACGCCCAGGGAAGGACCTGCAAAACCGTTTAGGTTGGAAGGGACTGTAACCATCACCCCGTTCCACCCCCTGCCACGGCAGGAACACCTTCCACTAGGCCAGGAACACCTTCCACTAGACCAGGCTGCTCCAAGCCCTGTCCAACTAGCCTTGGATGTTTCCAGGGATGAAGGAGAGCTGGAGGAACGTTGTTCTGGGGGAAGAGTGGCGCGTTTCTGAGTCCTCTATGAGCATGCCTTGTGCTGGGAATCTCCCGGGGCTGGGAGCACCATGTGTGGCTGTGGGGCGGTGTAAACTGGAGTCTTGCCGTGTCAGCCAGAGTGTTTTTGCGGGGCTGTGTGAGCAGGGACACGAGGGAACAGGTTCCCGGAGCTCGGGTGGGTCTTTGTGCAGCTGTTTTTTGCCCTCAAAAATGGGGAAGTTGGGCTGTTCGTGTTGCAGAAGTTTCTGTGTTTGCTGCAGTCTCTTCGGATTGCAGGAATGCACTTGGAGTGTGCTTTGGCGGTAATTTGGAAATAAAAATCAGTTGCTTGATTTGAGTTACTGCCATTAGATCTAGTTAGATTCAACCAGTGGCACCTTGGGAAGGGAGACTCATTCCTAAGGGGAACCTCAGGTGCAACTGCTGTTTCTGAATTCACTTTGTAGGTTTGGAGGTTTTTATCTCTCTGCTTTTCTGTCCCTCCTTTTCAAAAAGGACGATGTAAATTATGAGATAAATGAAGGCAAAAAAAGTAAATCTGAGCATACAATGTAGTTTCTGGGGGTGGGTGAGAGAAAAACCTGTGTTTGTTCTGAGTGTCAATGGCAACCAGAGATGCATTTGCATGTGAGCAAATGTGTGAATTGTAGCAGCAAGTTTTGTTCACTCCTGTTCTACTTTTGCGTCTCTTTCTCGTCTCCTCTGGTCGCTTTTGATGTGTTTCTGAAAAGGTCAGCTGCCCGAAGCAGATTCAGCTCCTGCAGGTTTTACAAACACAGGCGCTGGGGACAAGAGAGATTCAGCCAGTGGAAAAAAGATGGTGTGATCTTGGTCTTTCCTGGATGAGACAGAAAATGTGTTGGGATGGCCAGAGACAGTGTGGGCTCTGCCTTGGCTTCCCTCTCATGGAGGCTCTTCCACTTGCTGTCTCAGAGAAACTGAAGGAACTCTTCCTCTTGGCCAGCACATGAACAGCCCCTTCCCAACTCTGTCCCAACAGGATTTTCAGTTCAGAGCACTGAAGAAGGTCCGTATCTTTGATGCTCCTGATGACCTTCCCAAAGAGCGCTCCAGCCTCCTCGCAGTGTCCAACAAATACGGACTGGTCTTTGCTGGTGGGGGGACCAGCCTACAGATCTTCCACACCAGAGATCTTCTCATGCAGAACCAGCTGGGAGAAGATCCCAATAAAATTGGTAAGACACAGTTACATCCCATGGTCTTTGCAGAGACAGGTTTATGTGGGATTTATGACACGTAGCTTTTGGCTTATGATGTGTGATACAGTCCTTGTCGTGCTCTGCCATGTGTTTAATTTACCACAGCTTCTTGTGTGGGAAGGCAGGAACAATATTTGCTGTACTTCTGGCTGTAATGAAATACAGTTCATAGAATTGTAGAATATCCTGTGTTGGAAGAGACCCACAGGGATCATCAGTTCAACTCCTGGCCCTGCACAGGACATCCCAACAATCCCACCATGTGCCTGAGAGCCTGGGTGAAGAACCTTAATTGTTGTTGGGAGCACATCACCAGGAGCCCTGTGCTCCTGTTCAGGTGTCATTAAAGTTTGGTTACCTGTGTTGGGTGCCATGCAGTGAGGTTGACTTTTCTTACCTGCAAATGTACCCCTTTCCCTCAGTGTTTCTACATGTTGCCTTTGACAACTGCTGTTAATGGGACTGGGGATTTTTGCATAAACTTGTTCTAATGGTATTGTTTTACAAGAACAGTCCTCCTTATTTAAATTTGTCCCCTTCATTCTCTCTTCCTTTTGTGTTTTAAGTGGAGAATGTTCAGAGTACCTTGGTCCCCATGAAGTTTCCTGTGCAGCACCTGGCTCTGAGCTGTGACAATCTCACCTTGTCTGTCTGTATGATGTCCAGTGAGATCGGTTCCTTCATCAGCTTTTTTGATGTCCGCACACTCCTAAATCAGGTACAGCATGTGCAAAGTGGATTCGATTTTGGTTTGGTTTTGGGGTGGTTTTTATGAGAATACAACAGAAGAGAGGCATAGCTGGGGTGGGATTTTCTGTCTCTGTAAGAGAAGTCTTGTAAAGGAATTGTTCAGTAAACTCAAAAATCTGCCTCTTTCATCAGTTTATAGGAAGGTCAAACCCACTTTGATTCATGCCTTTAGGAGAATGTGCTTTTGTGCTCAGCTTTGTCTCGTGTGTTTGTCTTCCTTAAAAGGCAAAACAGCAGAAACATGCATTTGCTTCCCACAAATTGGCCAAGGACTCAGGGGGAGCAGCCACTGTCAATGACCTCAAGTGGAACCCTGCTAGCCCTACCATGGTGGCCATCTGCCTGTCGGATGGCAGCATCTCTGTCCTGCAGGTCACAGACTCCGTGAAGGTGTACGCCACCCTCCCCTCCTCCGTGGCTGTGACATCTGGTGAGTGGCAGCCTCAGGTGGCACAGGAATGTTGGAGGCTGAAGAGTAGATGCAAATCGATGGGTGTAAAAGCACAGGCTGTCTGTCTGGGGAGGAGGTTTCTTAAAATACAAGAATTCTTCACAAAAAGGGAAGATTTAAGCCCCTTGAGACTCAGGGGATGTGTTGCGATGGAATTGCTCTTTTCCAGTTAATTGGAGCAGCTGAGTCTTGGGAATTGTCAAATGTGCCCACCTGTGGTTTCTGCTGTCTCAGGCTTGACTCTCATTTCCAGGAAAACATGGAAATAAGCATCATCAGCTGTTGGGTTTTGAATTGTGCAGACTTGCGTCCTCTGTGTCTGGGTGACTCTGTGTTTAACTCAGATTCATGGCTTTTTTCGGGGTGGGGTGAGGAAATAGCAGTTTTAATTTACTGGTCCTGGTTTTGTAGGGCCTTGTAACTCTCCAGTTTCTTAATACTAATGAATTTTTTTTTTTTTTTTTTGTTTAGTGTGTTGGAGCCCAAAGGGAAAACAACTGGCTGTAGGGAGACAAAATGGCACTGTGGTGCAATATCTGCCGGTAAGTATTGCTAGTGGTAAGGACTTATGTCTGCTCAACAGTTTGCAATATGATTTTTTTTTTCATCTCCTCTTTTCATCTACAGAATTTGGTCAGGTGGCACATGGTGTGAGCCATGTGATGTTGCCCAAGTGCTCCAATAATATTCAAGTGTCTTAGACCAATATTTGATTTAGTTTAAGGTTTTGCACTGGTCACTGAAAAGTCACAATTTTAGAGTGGCACATGATGAGTGTTAAAGAGTGAGTTGCTCTAAACCAGTTCTTATGGTTTTCAGCAAAACTTGCAATTGGCTTTGTTTGTTGCCTTTTCTTTGTATTTAAGAGTTGTTTTATTTGCAGAATCTACAGGAGAAGAAAGTAATCCCTTGTCCTCCCTTTTATGACTCAGACAATCCTGTTAAAGGTACATCTTATTTCTTTTTATATAAATCCCATTCTCATATTCCACATGTGTTTCATGTCATCATTTTGCCACTTCAATAACATGTCAAAACAGTAAAGTTAGAAAAGAAGGAATGCTTTCTTTGGATATGCCACAACATCACCCATATGTGGAAACAGTGGTATTGTCTTATCTGTGATATCATCAAACAAATCAAATATATTCTTTTGGCTTGTGTTTTAAATTTCTGGGATCAAAGAGTTTTTCCCCCTAATAATTTTGATGTTCTGCAGACAGAACCTGGTAGTGTAAGAGTTAGTTGCCATTTTTTAGTCATTTTCCTTTGTGTACTGTGCACAGTTAAAACCAAGATAACAAGGAAGTATGATTCTGAAATGTTTCTGGCTGAGGTATTTGCTTTCTCTTTCAGTTTTGGATGTCCTGTGGATCGGCACGTACGTCTTTACTATTGTGTATGCAGCAGCTGATGGGACTCTGGAAACACCCCCAGAAGTGGTCATAGCAATTTTGCCTGTAAGTGCCAGCAAGTCATAACAACAGAAGTGTTTTTTACCTTTTCTTGGCTTGTTTACTACAGTGGCAATTAGCTTTAATTATTGGTATCATGCAGAACTCAAGTTTGGTGCCACTGTAAATCATGGTTTAGAGGTTGGGGAGGATTCAGTGGAGGAAGTAATCAATGACTTACCTGTTGTCTGCTGAGATCAAATTAGGACATTACTGCTGTACCCTGAAGCACTCAAATTTATTGGAGATTACTTGGTTTCTGCATTGGAAAATAAGTTATCAATGTTGATTTTACAGAAAAAGGAAGAGAAGCGACCAGAGAAGTTTGTGAATTTCATGGAGCCGTGCTATGGGAGCTGCACAGAGAGACAACATCATTACTTCCTCAACTTTGTTGAGGAATGGTGAGTGACAAGGTCTTTCTTTGGGATGCATGTCTGAGTGATCAGTGCTTCTCCATATATTGTGTTCCTCCTTTTTATAAACTATACAATACCTGAGTTTGAGAGAAATGAAATTGTTATTTTGAAAATGCTTTGTGAAAGTACAGTTAATTTCTCCTGCATGCTTTATCTCCATGCCAACATACTCATTTTCTGAGAATTCGCAGAGTTTCATGTAGGTACGTAAGATTGTTTAAAATCTGTCATAACTATTCCCCTTGAGATTTTAAGGCATAGGGTGGGTAAAGCATGAGCTTTTGCCTCATGTAATTGTGTATCTCTGTGAAGAAGCTGTTCCTAACTTTGCAACTACCTGAATTGGACCATTGTTATTTATGATGATACAGGGTCTGTCAAATCATTGCTTTTAAAGAAAGAAAGTTCTCTAGTGGTATACCAGACATATTTCCCTCATCTTGGCAGGGAAAGTCAGTTTTATATTGTATAACTGTATTCCTAGTTGAAAATTTGTATAGATGGTAATGAATTGTGGAGCTGGGGACCTTACAGTGGACTGTCATGTTTTAACCTGTTTGTGTCCATGCTTACAGGGATTTGGTTCTGGCAGCTTCAGCAGCTTCCACAGAAGTCAGCATTCTTGCCAGGCAAGGGGATCAGGTAATAATTTTGTTCCATTTGTGGAATATATTTTGTGTTGCATTTGTGCATATGTATCTTCTCTTTCCCAGAAATCTAAGTATAACCTTTATAAGACCTGGAATACAATGAGATGGTGAATTTTTAAACAACGCTCCAAATCTAAACAAGCTTTTAAATTGTACAGAATCTTAAGATAATTTGTAAATGAACAAGAGATTTGTGTGACCCAAAGAGAAAGCATAAACAGAAACACAGTGTGTTGTGAATCCAGTACCAGAAGTTTGTTGTTCTCAATTCATTTGACAGTCTCAAAATTTGGTCAAGTTCACTTTATTAGAGTGATTCATGTGAGGTTACATGCAGTGATGTGTGAAGGGCCCTGATACTTCTGGCATTTGTGAATCTGACAGATTTGAGTAGATGCTCTCTCGCTAGTCTTTCAGGCTGGAGTTCTGAAGAAGGCTGATCACAGGGAAGTAGTAGTCAAATTAATAATCTCCCTTTTTGCAGAACTGGGAGTCGTGGGTTTTGGAGGACTCCAGCAGAGCAGAACTTCCTGTGACAGATAAGAGCGATGACACTCTGCCCGTTGGGGTTGCTGTAGACTACACCAGTAACATGCCTATTATGATCAGTAAGTCTTGCTATCCTTTCTGATGGAGTAGTCCAAAAATCTCAATACAGGAGATATTTTTGAGGTGCTCAGGGTTCTGGGAGATGATTCTGGAAGGGGGGCTGACACTACATCCTACCATTTTTACCAAACCCACCACATGTGGCCTTATTTTTGTGTGAGAATTCAAGTGGCGAAGTGCTAAACACAGTTCTTCCTTGGAGAAACACAGTTCTTCCTTGGAGCTTTCAGCAGCCTGGGATACTACACCAACAGACTTGGCAAACAAAGCTCCTGAGTTACAGCTGTGTTTCACAGAGCTGGGATAATAGTTTAAAGCAGTCTTGTTCTAACACTGGGGATTTCAGGCTGCCTGTGAGGTTTGCTTTATTCTTGTCACTTATGTCCTTTTGCAGAACTGTTTTGTATGAAGTACACTTCCACTGATCTAAAGCAAAAGTGGGTTGGTTTCAAAGCCAAAACCAGCAGAGATCGCTGAGGTGAATGTGTAGGTTTTAATTCTGCATTAAAGCAGAGTGTCTCTACTACCTAAACCCTGCTGTGCTCTACATGGAGGCAGCTGCACTATTGCTGTACCTCCTGTGCTGCCTGAAGGCTCTTCAGAGCACCTTGCCAGTCTGAAGCCACATCTGAGCTATTGTGTTGTATCTTAGTGAATTCTCAGAGCTCTCCTTGAAACCCAGAGACAGATTGAAATAGAGATGCCTTCAGGCAGAGTGGAAGGTACTGCAGTCAGGAGTTCCTGAAGAGCACAGGAGGGTGCCAGTTAACTGAGAACTTTACCTGGATGAAAACCTACAGTAGGGAA
Source organism: Xenops minutus (assembly GCA_035221455.1). Lineage (NCBI taxonomy): Eukaryota > Metazoa > Chordata > Aves > Passeriformes > Furnariidae > Xenops > Xenops minutus. Next base: position 1,913,724 of record JAWWEE010000037.1, on the reverse strand, counting down.
TTGAGGTCAAACTTTGTACTTGAATGCCAAATTGAATTTGAAGCCTTTTCTCTGTTAATCTGTACAGTTACTGGATTAAGGAATCTGTCAGGACAGATTTTTTAAAGCCTGTAGAGTTTTTAGAAAGGTTTTTGGAGAAGGTTTTTGCTAACACATTCTCTCTGTTCTCACAGAGTGTGATCAGCTTGGTTTTGGCTAAGCATTAATTGGCTTTGTAGTTCACAGCAGGTTTAGGCTGTAAAGAAACTCTTTTGTCCTGGAGCTTGTTCCCATGTGGAAACTGCCCTTCCCTAGCATAGTTTTCTTGAAGAACCAATAGGTAAAGAAACATGGCCATCCACTGCACTGCTTGACAAACAAAGCACCATGATTATAGCAGATTTTTCCTGCATTCTAGATTTGTTGAGTTTTTTTGTTTAATTAATACAGTTAAACCATTACAGACTTTTTCTTTTAGAAATACAGGGAGAGTTCTGGCGCCTTTAACTGTGCTGAGAATTTTTGAACTGAAGCAGACTCACAAATCAGATGCACAAAACACAAGTATTTTATATCAGAGGTTCAGATCATGAGGATATTTATTTGATGTTGGATTTCTTTAAAGTTAAAAAGCTTCCTATGTAGCAGTTCTCTTTGGTACTTTATGAATATGAATGTTAATGAGGTGACAGGACCCAATGGAATGTGGGGACTGCTGAAAGGCACAGAGGATTGAAGGGGGAGCAGCATACAGGTGAGGAAAAAGAACTGCTTCAAAATATGAAAAAGCTTGGCACAGGAATTCATGGGTGAAAGTTGGGCTTTGTCATTCAAGGAGTGACATTGGATTGTCACAATAACTTTATCTATGAATTTATGAAACATGAAATCAGGAACAGAGAGAACTACAAAAGGGCAAAGAAAAAACTGGGCATTTGCAGAGAAGCAAGGGAACTAAAAATGGAAATGAAAGCAAGGAGGGAGAAATGTAAGAAATACTGTGCTTATCAAGCCACATGAGGGTGGCAATGCCAGTAGGAACAGAACATGGAGCTTTGACTGCAGGACTTATGTATGTGGTGTCTGGCAGGTGATGAGAAGATCCTTGCTCCAGCTCCAGTTCTGATCTTGCTCTCTACGGACGGTGTGCTCTGCCCGTTTTACATGATCAACCAAAACCCAGGGGTCAGGTCACTTATCGTGACCCCGGAGCCGCTGCAGTTGGCAGGGGAGAGGGTTCCAAAGTCAGCAGGTAAGTGCTCCTGTGGGGTAGGGGAACACTTGCATTTGTGGGTCTTGGTCGTCTTCACCTATCAGTTTGGTAGTCAGACATGTATGTGATCACAGAAAGCTTTTTTTTTCCTTTGTAATGATAATGGGAAGAGGTTCTTGGGTGTTTTGTGCTCTCAGGACTGTTCTGTGTCTTATCTAGTCCCATTATTTGTGGGGTCTCAAGCACTTTGCAGGCGGTGCACTTGGACTCTCCTGTGCAGTCAGCCTTTGGAGAATGGGGACAAAGTAGTTTTATGAGGCCCTTTCTCCAGGTTTGGGGTGCACTGTTCTAGCTGCAGGCTCTGCTTGGGGGCAGGCATCAAGTACTTTGCAGACCCAGAGCATGGTCTGCACACTTCAGAGAGGTGATGGTTTTCCTCCATAGTTTTGCCACAGGAGATCATGATACATACTGAGGTGTTTGTCTGCAGCAAAAGCTTACTTAAATGATAGTTTTCTGCAGCACTGTAAAAATTGTGTCAGCAGGTGAAGTATAGTAGTTTTCTTTGAGTTATAGATGTGTTGCCCTATGTAGTGTGACACAGGCAGTTTCCTGTGCAGGGGTAGGCAGATAAGCTGATTGTTTTGCTTGTCTGAGTGCAGGATTAATAACTGCAAATGCATCATTTTTGTCTCTAAGCCCAAATTTGCTTCTCCTTCCCCAACCAGAGTGCTGCTGTTTGGCAGCCTGCCTCCCTGCAGTGCTGGCTGGCTAGTGTGCTGACTGCCTGTTTTGAGATGTCAGGAGAGCCTCACCAAAATCAATGGAGAAAGGTGAAGCCTTTTCACAGGAAACTGCAGACAACATTAATCTAGACAGATTGTAGTATTGATCATGACTTGGAATTGGTGCAGTTTCTCTATCACTGACTGGGTTTGTGGACTGCAGGCCCAGCTCTGCCATCTCTCTTCCTCACTGTGCTGTCTGTCCAGGGAACAAGGCTGTTCCCATCAAACAGCATTTGGCCTTGCAATGCCTTCTGCTGTTAGTCAGTGCAGCAAATGAGTCTCCTTCTTTCCCATTTGTCTTTTTGCAGGAAATGCTGCCCCAACTCCAACCACTCCTCCAACTTCTCTAAAGCCTGACACGGTACCGGGTGTTGCTGCTGCTACACCAGCCTCAAGTCAGCCTCCCACAGGGAGTGGAGCAGCTGCTTTTTCCTTCATGCCTTCAGCTGTGAAGACACCTGGCTCCTCAGGCAGTGATCCTCCCCCATACACCTTTGCCACTGATGCCTCCAAGCAAGCCCAGACTCCTGCTCTGACTGGAGCAGCAACGTTCTCTTTCTCCTCTGCTTCTTCTAAGGCATCCATGACTCCTCCTGTAGGCACTGCTACATCTACTGCCCCCTCCTTTCCTTTTGGATCCATGAACTTTAAACCAGCTGCAGACAGCTCACCTGGACCACCACTCTCCACAGCTCCTGCTGCACAGAAGTCATCGTTTGCACCTTCAGCTTCTTCAGTCAAAGTGAACCTCAATGAGAAGTAAATAGATAAATAGTGAATGCATGGGCTGGTTACTTGTTAAATTGCTCCAGGCACGGATAATGTATGCTAGTTCTGAAGGTGGTGTCTGCTTTTTTGACCTGACAGCTGTTCCCTGTGCACCCAAGAAAGCACTGAGGAAACCTCTTATTGTCTAAAAAGTAGCTGTCTTGCCTATGAAAACCCTTAGTGCTTCCCATGCCACAGGTTTTGTTCATGGGCAGGATGTTAATCAAGGCATAATGCCAAAAATCAGACTGATAATTTGCCAAATTGCCAGAGACCTATGTTTCTTTTTTTTAATCTTTGCTTCATAGGCATCAAATGGTAATTCCATGCCGAGGTTTGATGCAAATCCCTTCTGTCTGGGCCTGGTTTAGTGGGGTGGTGATAGCACAAGTTTCATTGACTGTTGAAGTTTCCTTACCCCCAGCCTCAGCAGTGACTTGCAGAGCTGAGGGATTGCTTTGCCACTCCTGTGTTCACTGGAGAAGGTGCCAGACCTTTTGCTTTTGCTCTTAAATGGGTGCTTGGTCACTGAACACAGGTTCTGGAATCTTCAAAGCTTGTTCACACCAACTAAAAAAAAACAACTAATATTGATTAGAAACTATACAAAATGGGTGTGAGTGAGTGTTCTCAGATTTCACCACTCTTCCCTCCAACTCCTAAGACTTGCTCTCTATTTTTAGAAAAAAATGGTTTAAAACACAGAGTTATGTTAATTGGAGCTGCTTTCTGTGGAGAGCAACTTTCATGTAAATGCATCACAAGAAATTTCTGATGGTTCAAATGATTATTTTTTAATTAGGAAAATCTTTACTACACCAGGATCTGATGGGAGCTCTTAGGGCTTTTTATATTTTGTGTATAAAGCAAATGATACGCCAGTGAATTGGCTGAATATTTAAATTGGCTGCCTTGAGGAGATGAGTTTGCAGATGAATAGAAATTCATATTTTCATGCAGAATTTCTGTTTGAGCCTTGCTGTGAGAATGGCTCTGAAGGGCAGCTCAGATTTGCTGTAGTTGGGGCAAAATGACAAGGTGCATTTTGAAGCAGGGTAGTACTTTTTGCTGGCATTTGGCTTTTGCTCACTGGGTGGGTCTGTGGCAGAAGTCTTTGTGGTTCCATGTATTCAGAAATTATTCTGAGTGACTCCTTCCCACTGTCTCCAGAAGTTACACTCCTGATTTTTCTCTCTGGAGCTTGAGTTGTTGCTGGTCCCAGAGAATGCTAATTCATGGGAACTTAATGCTTCATTTTTGATGAAAGGAAGCAGCCAGGATGAGTTCAGAACTGAAAGGTGTTGTGCTTTCTCTTGCAGGTTCACTGCTGCAGACGCCTCTTCTCCCACAAGCAGCAGTGGGCAATGCACTTCTACAATGTTTTCCTTCTCAACCACTTCCAAAACTGCTCCTGGAGGTTCTCTGAGCCAGTCCACACCCGTCGCAGCCTCTCCTGCCACACCACTGAAGACTTCATCCCCTGTGCCTGCCACAGGTAGGACTCTGATCCTGTTGTTGGGACTAGTGCATTATAAACAATGTTCTAAAAGATTTAGGGCATAGTGAGCTTCATTTGGTTTCTTTCTTGTTTTTCCTGCTGTAGTGGCCCTACTGACTGGCACACTGTAATGATGTGACGCAATTAGTCTTGAAACTGAGCAGTTTTTCCATTTGTGTTCTTCATTCCTCAGACATATGTGAAACAATTACATTCAGCTGCTTAAGTTCATCCAGAACTTCTGGCATTTTCAGAGCTCTGTAATGCAGCTCTTTCTGTAAATGTTTCTGGGCAGTCACACACCTTGATACCTTACCTTGCATCTGGATTGACTCGAGTTCAAAGTGATCACAAACCAGCTCAAGTGAGATGGCACTCATTTGTTGGCAGAATGATGTTCCATCTCTCAAATGGTGTGACTGGGGGTCTTGAGGTCCTCAGGAGTGGTACAGGCAGCTACTGCAGAGTGGCAGTTTTTAGTGTTAGCAGAGAGGTTGGATGGGAGTGAAAAGGCACCTGAGGAAGGTGTGTTCTTGAACTAGGGCCCACAGCACCATTTTCACAGTGGTGATTATGTGTCTGATCACAACCTCTTTTCTCAGGCTTTGTAGAAGTTCATAAATTGCTGTTCCTTTTCTTAAATTCCAGTGGCACGTCCTGCTCAAAATGTTCCTTCAGCTTCCTTAGTACAGAAGACACCCAAAATCACGCCATCTGCAGCAAAGCCAAGCTCTGCTCAGGTAACAGGAACTTGCCTGGGTTCTTCAGAGGGTGAATGTTTTGCATGGCCTATGAATTGCTGAGAATTCCTTGGACAGAACTGGTGTTCTTAGGTCCAAGAATTAGCTAGCTTTTCACATAAAATTAATAGTAAATTTGTGGTTCTAAAGAAATGTTCTCTGCATGTCTTTAGAGAGCTGTGTTTTGATCTGTGTTGTTATAATCAGTTATCTGGTGTCTGAGTGGAGTTTCTAACATGAGGCCTTTTTTGTTATTTGAAGCTCCCTGTTGCAGTGGATGTATCCTTAATACTTGTTTTGTTTTGGTTTTTTTGCCCAGGGCAAATCAGCACTCCCCAACATAGCTTTAGAGAAACAGGCCCACCAGTGGAAGGATTCTGATCCTGTCATAGCAGGAATCAGAGAGGAGGTGAGATTTTGAAGCTGTTTTCTATGTTTTAGAAACTGTAAAGACCACAGACACTTCACTTCAGCCATGTTCTGATGGTGTCTTTACGTAGCTTAGGAATCAGAATGGTAGTTTTTCCCAGGATAATCAGCCTGGTTTGTAGTTGCCATCTGTGTGTGTCCTCTTCAATCATCTTCACTCACTGTGTCAAAAAGATGAGTATTCTTTCCTGTTAAATGTTCAAGAAAAATGTCCTGCTTTGTCTGCAAGGTGACAGGTGTTTATGGTGTAGTTGAAGCATGACCCAGGAGCTGTGACATTTGTCCCAGAGCCTGCAGTGTTTCAGTGGCTGCACTTTCTTCTTCTTGACTTTGTAGATTGCACATTTTCAAAAGGAGATGGAGGAGCTGAAGGCCCGGACTTCCAAAGCCTGTTTCCAAGTTGGAACTCCAGAGGAAATGAAGATGTTGCGAACTGAGTCAGATGATCTTCACACCTTCCTCTTGGAAATTAAAGAGACAACAGAGGTGAGCAGGGTATCTTCAAACTGTAAACCTTTTGGCTCCTCAGCAGTGACTTTTCCTCACCTGATGTTCCTACTTAACCTGCAAAAGCTGAACTGATGTAGATGGAACATCTGACTCTGCTGTGTTAATGTGGGGGTGACATTTGCATTTGTGCTTTCAGGCAGATGCTTGCAAAAGCCCTTGTGCTAGAGATGGCAATGAAAAATGGTACTTTGAACCTTGTCCCATCTGTTCTATTTCTATTTGCAGTCACTTCATGGAGACATTAGTATTCTGAAGACAACCTTGCTTGAGGGATTTGCAGGGGTAGAAGAGGCTAAAGAACAGAACGAACAGAATCGTAGCTCGGGGTATTTACACTTGCTCTATAAGAAACCTTTGGATCCCAAGAGCGAAGCACAGCTTCAGGTATGAAGCATGTCAGCCAACTTCTAATAGAGAGTTTTAAATAAAATGAAATAAAAAAAAGAGGCTTGCATGTACAAGTGCCCAGCATTGTTGTTCTGCCCTAGGTATTTGCTGTTTCAACATAATTTAGCAAAAGTGCAGTGAGCTTTGCTTTCCATGAGTTTAAAGATACACTGAAAAACCTCTCCTAAAGCTCCTCTCTGTTGTTAGTGTTTGCAATGATGTTTCAAAACTCCTGCTGAAGGGAAGTAGTTCACCTGAGATCCAAGTCTATTCTAAGCTTAAAATGTGACTCTTGACATTCTGTTCCTTCTCAACCTGTAGTGTTTGCTCAGGGATTTCAGATAAAAGAGTGTTGGGGCTTTTTTCTACACTTTATAGAAGAATTCTTGGAATTATTTTTATCTTCAGCAAGTGCCTTATGGAACAATTTGATGAATTATTATGAGTTACAGAATTGTGTGGTTAATTTCATGGATGGTGGAGCATAAAGCTTAATGATATTCTGAAAGCTGTGGCACAAAGGAAGATAACCAGCAGTACATAAAGAGGCTTTCAAAGGCAGGAAAGAAAGTAGGGGTGAAGCACTCTTTGTTACAGCCCTGGTGAGGAGGGCTATTTAACCCTAAGCAAAAAAGAGTGAATGTGCCCTACAAACGATACTTGGTCTTTTATACACTGATAAGTTCCCCTCAAGGAGTTTGACTGGCAGGCTGAAAGCATAATTGAATGTCATCTTTGTGGCAGTAGGTATCAAAAGCAGGCATGCAGTTATTAGAAATGAACTGACACAAAGTAATTTCTATCAGGTCTGATCTCTAATCTTCACCTGGATTCTCTAGATTGATTCACAGTCTTAATTGCATGCCTGCTTTGATGTCCAGTAGGTCTCTGCTTATGGCAGTTTAAGCTCTGTTCATGCTTGTGATTTCAGAGATAGGATAGTCTCAAAATGCATGTTTCACTGTTCTAGAGAGAGGATCATGAGGAAAGACTAACACACTGAGAGGGAAATGGAAATGGATTGGAATGTAAGGAGAGAACTTTCAGGTCAGCTTTCTGAAAGTTTGTGAGAAAGCTCTGCTCTGCCTCAAATCTTGCTCAGTCTACATCATTCTCATTCTCCTGGGTGAGAAAAACTCCCTTAGTCAGCTTTGTGTCTTAGTTTTTAATGAAGTTTTAAAGACCCTGAGACTTTTCTGTTGTCCAGCCATATTGATCCAGAGAGTTGCTGCCATATAGTTGCTGGAGAGGGAAAACTTGGGCTTGGCAGTGTGTAACACTAAGGCCATGCCAAGACTGGGTTTGATTTCAGGTTAAGGGTGTCACACTAGGATTTCATGCTGTATCTTGAATACTTCTGCAGCGGAATTTTTCCCAAGCTTTGTTCCTTGGCTCCTTCATCATTGTATTTAAGTGAGTATTCTGTTGGGATGAGCTGAAACCAACTGCAGTTTCCATTTCCATTTTACAAGGTCAGAGTTCAAGCCATGGCCATGCCATGCCAGGCTGGAGGGATGACAGTAATGAGGCTGAATGCTGGGTTTGTTTAGGGAGCAGGGCTTGAGGCCAGAGGTCTCTGGCTTAGCTGTGGAAGTTGTGCAACTGTGTGGTAATGGATAAGTCACTTTACTCTCTGTGCTCTTTTTCCTACCTATAAAAATCAAATTAATTCCTTGCTTTAACGTGGGAGTTGTGAGCATTTGTGAATGCTTTCGTGAATCATAGTCTGTGAACACTGGTCTCCAAGAGCCTTTTGAGTAGCCTGCAAAGCTTTGATCACTTGTAATTGTTAGCAGTTTCAGCATTATAAAATGGGAGCAAATGACTCATGTTCTGGCAATGACATTTGAAATAAGGATTGTTTTGTATAATGCCTGGTGTTTGTAAAATCCTTTCTTTAAAGATCTGTCAGTGTTTTGCAAATATTATGGAAAGTATTATTTCTAGAGAGAGAAATGAGAGCTGGGATAAAATATTCAAGCCAAGCCCTGTGTGTACCCCATTGACTGATACGTAAATTTTCACTATGTTTGGTTCTGTTGTGCTGGTAAAGCTTTCCAGGCAGAAATATGGGGAAGTGCTGCATGACTTGGAGTGAATGAACCCAAAAAGTCTTCAGCTTCTTCAACTGACAATGAGATTTCTGAATTGAACTTTATGTTATGGTAGGAAATTCGGCGCTTGCACCAGTATGTGAAGTTTGCTGTCCAGGATGTGAATGACGTTCTGGATTTGGAGTGGGATCGGCACCTGGAACAGAAGAGAAAGCAGAAGTAAGTAATTGAAACTGGAGTAGAGAGCTACTATAAAGAACACATCAGTGAATTGGGAATTAGTCTGTAAATAAACAAAAGCCATTTAACAGTATGATCTTTTGCAAGGGATCTGGGAATAAAGCTTGGCTAAGACACCTACTGGAAGCTATAGCTTTAGACTCTGGCTTCATACCTGTTACAAGCTTGCTGTGTCTGTGCACAGTCTAAATAGTGCTTATAAAAGAAACCTATAAGCTTCGCAGAAATCCACTGATAATGGCTAATGAAACCTTTCTAATAGATTAAACATTGTGAAGAAATGAGTTAAATATGAATAAACTGGCAACATATCTAAAGGAGAAATGTGCATTTGAGATGAACTGAACTTCTTTGGTGTTCAAACCAAACCACATTTGACCTCATTAAGTAGCCAGAACCGCTAAGCCACTTGGTGTTTGCTTGCCTGCCTGTGGCCAGATATACAGAACAGTCCTTATCCCTTGATCTGATCCCTTCAGGCGTCTCATTGTCCCTGAGCGAGAGACTTTGTTTAACACCCTGGCTAATAACCGGGAAATAATCAACCAGCAGAGGAAGAGGCTAAATCACCTCGTGAACAGCCTGCAGCAGCTCCGCCTGTATAATCAGACATCTCAGTGGAGTGTTCCCAGTGATACATCTCTTAGCAGTGCTCAGAGGTATGTGAAACATGAATTTCTGAGTGGTGTTGACACTCCTTCTTTCTTGCCCCCAGCAATGTGCAAAGGTGCATCCTCCAAAGAATGATGTTTTTTGAGCATGGTGTGGGAGGACAGGATGTCCTAAAAATTATACTAAACTCTGCCCTGGTGATATGGAAGCTCATGGTTATAGTCTGTAACACCCTGTTCCATGATGTACCAGAAATTTCCCCTAAAAGTTAAGGGGAATATAGTAAATGGGATAATAGAGCCTCCAGGCTCAGGTACTGCTGGTTGTCTCACTTCAGTGGAAGAAGTGAATGGCTCTTGAAGTTTCTGAAATAGTTAAAGATGGATGTGTTTAAATCACACAGTCTCTGGAGGAGCCAGTTATTCTTCCAAATACGCCTATGGTTCTAGTGGCTTCTTTAGCCCACTTTTGTTCCTGATTTGGTTGGCTTCTTTCTGCTGATGGTGTTCTTTCATGGCTCTGTTTTGTCCCAGTTTTGACAGTGACCTTGAAAGCCTGCGCAATGCCTTGATGAAAACTACCTTGAAATCACATGCCAAACCTCTGCCTAAAGCACCTGGTAATTTATTCTTTCTTCCTGGCATTCACATCACAAATGTGATTTACTCTTTTTTTTGACTTGACTGTAGACTAATAATTCTCTTCTATTTTCCAGCTAAATTATCTCCAGTGAAGCAGGCACAGTTGAGGAATTTCCTAGCCAAGAGGAAAACTCCACCAATTAGGTCTACAGCTCCAGGTAAACCTTTAGTTACTGTAGAACTCTGAAATGGTTTCCAGGAGGGTGACTATCTGCTGTGGGACTCAGTCCTGAAGTTAGCTTTTCTCAACCCTTACGTCTCCTTTTCTGTTCCCCCATCTGCTCTCAGAAAGAATTTCCTTCAGTTAAGGTCTGTTTGAAGGCTGTCTTTCCTGGCAGTTAAGAAGTCACATCCTAATTATTAATGCAGGATTAAAACAAGCCAGTAGAAGAGTATCTTAAAATAAGAGTGCATCTGTTGTGGCTATTGGGCTTAATACACACATGATTTTGTTTCTGATATTTGCAGCAAGTTTGTCTCGATCTGCCTTCTTGTCCACAAGATATTATGAGGATTTGGATGAAGTCAGCTCAACATCCTCAGTTTCCCAGTCACTGGAGAATGATGATTCCCAAGCAGTGGACCAGGAAGAGGAGGCTGCTCCAGTCCAAGTGCCTCGTCACGCTCCTGTGGTCCGAACTCCCTCTATCCAGCCTGGTTTGATGGCTCAGTCTCCATCCTTTGGGAAACAGCACCTCTCCCTGGGTACTTTGCGTGAGTTGTGTTTGCAGTGTCTCTTCTGAGTATGTTCTTGTGGGTATCTTTAACCACTGTGTCCACTGCCAGTGCTTCAGGCCCTGGAGAAGTGAGATTGCAGGGTGCAGATTTAATGCTGCCAAGTTTCCAGGAGCAGTAGCAGAGTGGCACTGTTAACTTGTGAACTTGAGCTAAAAGCTCTAAAACACTTGGACTCATTGACTGTGTTTTTGTCATAGCCTGTTTCTTTCAGATTGTAGTGACCTGAAATAATGCCCAAAGAGTAGGAAACTGAAGTACTGCTGCATTTGATTGATGTGGCCAAGGTTAGGAATTCTGAGCCCAGCAAGTCTCAGTAAGAACTCTATTTGCATATGCTCAGTTTTCCTTGTGTGAGAGAGGTTTTTTAATCTCTAAAGCCTGAGAGAAAAATAAGGTGTCAGCAGAAGTGTCTGTAACAGCAAACTTAAAGTCCTCTAATGCACTCAAATGACATCTATTGAGACTTACTTGCTAAATTCCTTGGGATACACTGAAACTGCCAGGGACAGATTGTTTGAAAGGTCTGCACATCAGTCCTGTCAGAAGGAAGCTGTGTACTTAGAGGAGCTGCAGTTCAGCAAAGGCTTTCAAAGACTTCCCTGATTTGTAGAGGTACAATGGACTGTAATATTTTTGTTCATTTTGTTTTTCAGTGCCTACATCTTCAAACAGAATCATACCACAAGGGGCAGACAGTACAATGCTGGCAACAAAGACTGTGAAACACGGGGCCCCTGCTCCCACTGTCACTGTTCCAGCACCACAAGCAGCTGCTGCTGCAGCTCTGCAGAGGCAGATGGCTGCTAACCAGTCCCCAGGTAAAAGGATGGCTAATTGCCCAAGTGACCTTGGAGCAGCTGAATGTGGCTTTCACAGGAATTTATTTCTCTCAGAGGAGAAGATGATCAAACAAAATGTGACGCAAATCTGGGGTTGTTGCACCTCTGGGCTATCCAGTGTTTCTTTGTCTTTCTTCTTCCTGCAGGCTACAAGTACAAAATGCCTGAGGAACTCCCACCTCAAATTTCTTCTGCCTTTCTCATCTGTGCAGTGGCAGAAATGTCGATGAGGTCCTGGCACAGCCATTGATCTGTGTGCAGGAAACTCTTGGAGAGCAGAGAAAAATATGTCACTGGCCTGTATTAATAACTAGTCATTATTAGCTATGCAATTAAAGATCTGAATTGGAAAACAAATTAGTATTGAAATTTAAAGGTGAATTGTTGCATTAAGCCTTGGATTTACTTGCAAGGTTTCGAGTTGACAGGAGAAAGGTTACCCAATCTAAGCATTTCCTGTTTGGCTTTAGACATTTCTTGGTGCTTCTCCAGCACTGCAGTGTCAGTGCAGAAAAGAAACACAACTCAGTTACTGGTAAAGGAATTGGATTAGTTTGTTTTCCTTGCCTAAGTTGTGCATAAGTGCAGAAAGTTAATGAGTGTCATGAATTCTGGCAGAGGCTGGGGTGTAACTACACAGATCGTTTTTGTTAACTGAAGATGTTACAACGTGTGTAAGGGAAAAAGTTCATAAGAATAATTAGATTTGGTCAGCAAGCAGCAAGAAATGGACCATCTATATAGATTGCTGTCCACTTCTCTGGTGTCTTTATAGAGGGCTGAGGTACCTAATGTTTTCGGCCAGATACACTATGTACGTTCTAGAAACTTAGATGGGTTTTTTTGGAGTTACACAGGCACCATATTGAATGAAATGCTTAATATTGAGGCTGTCTTTACATATTTTTTTTCCTCTCTTTTTTTTGTTTCTTCAAGCCGTAAGCACCTCCTTGACTGAATCAACTCTGAAAAACGTTCCTCAGGTGGTGAATGTGCGAGAACTCAAGTCTGGTACTGTGACTCCAGCTGTGTCTGCAGTAATAGGGTGAGTCAGTGCTCCTCTTCTTTCTCGTGGTATCACTTGCACTAAAGCACGTCTGCCAGTGGGGAGCAGCAGCAGCGTTTTACATGCTCTGGCTGTGGAAGACCTAAAGGGGATGCATTTAGAGAAGAGTGTGGAGTCTGTGGAATGAAAGGAAGAAAGAAAGAAAGATCTTCTTTCCAGGTCCTTCCAGGATGTGCTAATGGCTTGTCCTGAACAAATGATGAGACGAGTATTAACCTCCTTCTCCGTTAGTCTGTGAAATACATTTTAGTGCATCCTCTCCTTTTGGGATCCAGTGATTTTGCTGTTAATATGCACTTTGGACCTGGTATCCCTCCAGTCACTACCTCTGTTCTGCCTCTTTCAGTGAGGGAAGTGCAGCTCTCTGTCGCTGAGTGTGGTCTGACTTATGTCCAGATGTTTTCCTTCTAATTTGTCATCCATAACAGTGAAAAACCTCTGGAGTTATGCTGCTTCTGTCTGTTCCCAGATTCACTCCCTGAGGGAGGCCAGGACTGTGCTCTGGCTTTTCTGGAAACCTGTCACAAATTCGTTGACATCAGAATTTTGACTGAAGGGTTATGTGTCAGTAGGGGCCAATCTCTTTGGGGAAATTGCTGCAAGACTTTCTTCCTCATGAGTAAATTATGGATGTTGATTTCTGGTATATAACCTTGAATTTGTTACAGTTTCTTGTGAGTTAGCTGTAACACTTGGCCTCCCTGCTCTGCCTTGTACAGACAAGAGCCAGCTCAGCTCATTCCAGAGATTTCTGTCTTATCACAGGCTCTGTCACCAGCCACAGAACTAGTCCTTTTCTCTGTCATTGTAATGACCTTGAAACTGTCTTTGCTTGAGGTTTCCACTGTTGCTTAAGTCCAGGATAGTGCATGGAACTATATTCTGGGCTGGGGAGGCAAGGGCACTGTTGAAAAGTATGAGCAAAATTGGGCTTAGTGCATAAAGTGGGACAAACTCACCACATACCTCTGATTGTAAGTTCATATGGAGTTGCAAATGCTTTATCCACATAACTGTGAGCTGTATGTACAGCTTCTGGAACAATTGCTGTTGTTGCATCACTTCTGGTTTTCATACATTTGTGTATACTCTTCAAAGTCAAAGAAAAAAGGTGAAGTTCCTTTGATGCAGCTTTTCAAAAAGGGCACAGTCTTACAGTGGTGGTGCTCAGCTGCTGACCTTGATGTTGACTTCATGGTTTCTTCTGCATTTTAATTGTGAAAGAGTCTGGGAGCATTTTAGCAGAGTTATGACCAGGAAGAGTTTTCCATTCTCTTTTTCATCACAACTGAGATGAAAAAGTTGAAAGTACTGGCTGTGCATAGAGAAGGATGTGAGCAAGCAATGCATAAATGAGATTGGTTTTCACTTGAGCTGTAGTTAAAGACCTGTCTTACTTTCAAGTAGTTTTAGACTGGCAGTATTGATTGATCTCTCTAATTTGTAGATCTCCAGCTAGCTTGATACCTTGAAGGCTTTCTGTAGTCTTATTTTATAGCTGACCTCATAAAAATGTACTTTCTAAAAATTCTACCCCAATGAACCGTGCTTGCCAGTCAGATTCAGCACTAAAATGAAGAGCATTCACCCAGCAAAGTTAATTCATCAGATTTTGCTACTTCAGACATCCTGGCTCCCTCTTGCTGCTGCAGCACACTCTTCAGGTTGTTAAGCAGGAATGATTTTTCAGTTGTTATCAGTTGTTCAATGGCCTGTGGCTGGGTGTGTTGGTGGTCCTAAACCAGTTACTAATAGTTTTCAGTGGAAAAAAAAAAAAATCCTCTTTCCACAACTGAAGTCAAACCCAGCATTTTCGTAGCCATGTCAGAGAACCTGTGGGTCAAGTGATCTTGAGATTTTCCTGGCAGAAAGGTCCCATTCTCTCATGAATTTCACAGACCTTCTGCTGTTTTTTTTCCTTTATTCAGCTTAAATTTGAATTCACAGCTGCACCATCCCAACACTGACTCCTTCCAGGGTTATTCTTGAAGTTGTCCTTGTTTCCTTTACTCTTGCTTTGAGCAGAGGGCAAATCCAGGCCATGCAATGCAGAGAGGGAGAGCACCCATTGCTGGAGGGGAGAAAGGACTTAGAGTGGTGCAAAGCTGTTTAAGGCACAAAACCATATCCAAGACCAAATGACTGTTCAAAATGTTTTGTGCGTGTGTTCACTTTCTTTGGAATATGGTAGAAAATTCCTGGTAAGTCGGCCTGTAGCTGACCAGAGAGTAAATGCAGTTTGGGAATCTACATGCTTTAGGATACAGGCAACTTTGGATGCCCAAATTCACTTCTGGGATTTGCAGCCTCACCCCTTTTTATAGTAGAGATTGATTATTGCCTTAGCAAATCTGCCTGAGTCAAGATGGAGAGAGCCTGCTAGGGTGAGAAAGCTGGCCTTTGCCACCAAGACGATGAAACCAGTGTGGAATTTAAGCTTCTGAAATCTTCTGGTATAGGCCATTGAAGCTTTTGAACCTGCTGGGCCACAGACTTGAGGAGGTGCTAAAACTGCTTGGCTGTTCCCACTTTACAGCAGTTTGGTGTGTTAGTGGCCCACAGTGCAGAGGGGCCAGAAGAAGCTGCCATTCTGCAGCAATTGGCTGTGGGTTCTCATGTAGAATTTAGTTCATGGTCAAAATTCCCAAACCTATAATGTAGAATACAGGTTGATTTTTATAACACTTCTTGCCATGACTTCATTAATGTTTATACTACACTTCAAAGACAGGAAGTGCTCCCTCCACCCCCTCCCAACTTTGTCTCCTTGCTCAGCATTTCTGAGCCTTGCATTTATTTGTCTGGGCTCCACGCTATAAAGGAAGCTGCTTAGATTTGTTATCCACTAGGCATAAAATTGTAATCCCCTTACCTGCTGATTTTTCATCAACTGCCTGTAAATTAGAAAGCCCTGACTCTTCAGAGACAAGAATATATGCAGAAGACTTGAGCATTTAAGTCTAGAGGTTTAAACACACTTGCAGACTTCCTTTGTTAAATGTGGCTGATTCATTTAAGAGGTTTATTCTCTAATCAGATTTGTTCATTTGGAGTTGTGTGTGGAATCTTTAATAGTGGCGGTTGTTCAAGGTTTCTGGAAAGCTGTGCTTTTTGAGAGGAGAGGAAATCCTCTTTCAGATTAGTTATTCATATAATTGTTTGATTTTTCTTTTTAAGATCATCTGTACCTCACTCTGCAGCCCAGGCGGTCCATCAAGTTTTGGCAACTGTTGCGACAAATCAAGCCAAACAGGTACCTGATACAGAGCCCTTTCCCTGTGGAAAACACTACCTGGGCATGCTCAGCACAGTTTGGGGGTTTTATTGTTGATGAACAAATCATCTAAAAATCACTTTTCACAGCTTGTCCTGCATTCTTGACAAACCATTTATCTATCTGTGGTCTCGACAGTGTGATGCCAGGCATGTCTTTGTTATGTCTTGCCTTTTCTCACTTTTGAAGACTTGCAGCTTTCTAACGGTCACAGCCTTGCTGCAGTAAGGGTTGGCAGCAAACAAACAGCAAAGGAAACTATTAGACAGAACACCTAAATGTCACACCCCAAAACTCCGTGATAGACAATCAAGGGAGAAACTTACTCTACTGAAAACACATCTTACTGGTTGACAAGTTGATGGGTTTTATATTTACACATCAGAAAAAACAACACAGCCATCTCTGTCCCCTGAAATCACTGAGCTGCTGCCCGTGAAGGCTTACTGACCTGTGGAAAAAGTCGAGTATTGACCCTGTATTTAAGTGTCAAGACATAATGAGCCCAAGACTGAAGGGCACTTCTTAATGCTTCAGCCTCCTTCCTCTATTTTATTCTTAAGTCATTGCACGACACTAATGATACCAAGCCACTGCTGAAAGACCTTTTGTTAATGGACAGACTGCACTGACCTGAAGTGGTGTTGTGTTTTTAGACACCTCTAACAAGCTCAATTAAGGGACAGACTCCACCTTCCTCTGTGTGTGCACCCTGTACTGTGGCATCCACAGCTGGTCCAGCATCATCTGGGAACAAGATCTCAGGTAAGCTGTCTTTAGTGAACGTGGAAATAAGGCCTGTCAGGGTGAATGAAGACAGAGGAGAAAAGATTTGCCTCCCATGAGGGACTGCTCTGCCAATCCTGAGGGAGAGAATTTGAGAAACCAAGTTACAGAAGCACAGGAGAGTGCTTTTCTATCCTGCCCTATGTTTTGTCTCTGTTCCTGCATCTAGAATTCAGGGATACAATTCCTTGTTCAGAGTGGACTCAGGATGTGTAACCCTTACCAGGAAAGCTGAAAGCACATCTTCCAAAGGCTGCTGAGGCTTGACAGCAAACCAAAAGCAGCTGTTTTGTTTTTAAAACATGAAAATCATGCTGGTTTTAAACATTTCAAATACGCTGGTTTGATTTTTTAAACACACAGCATTGTAGGAGTACCTGAACAAGCTTGAAATGAACTAATTTTGGTGCTGGGTCTGTTGGGCATTGAGCTCTAAGACCAATCTCAGAGCAAGTTCACATCAGTTGCACAGTTTGGAAGTTTCTAAGGAAAGGAATACTCAGTTTAGATCACTCAGTGCAAATGAGGGAAGAGGAAACAAGGAAGGAAGGAATTGATTTTTAATGTGTATTAGATAATAATGCTTGCATTGGACATGGTTTTATAAGCCTCTTGCATAAATGTCTGAAATCCATGTCTGTTGGTCTTTTGCCTTTAATCCGTGGATGTAGGTTGCCTCTTAGCCAGGGGTAAAAAGCAGTAAAAATAGCTGGGAATCATATTTGACTTGGCAAATGCTTCTTAAATTTTGGTTTATTGAAAATGTCAGCTCCTGAATTTGATAGCATTTCCTTTTTATTTGAAATTTATTAAATTGCAAACTGTGTGTGCAAGCTATTCCTTCCTTTTCTGATAGCTGGATGACAAGGTGCCTTTTTCCTTTTTTTTCTATTTGTAAATATATTTTGTCAGTATATTTATTTGTTGTTCTTGTAATTTACAGGACAAGGGACAGTAAAAACAGTTACAGCTGTTTCCTCTACTGTGACATCAGTACAAGCAACAACTTCACAGCTCAACAAAGCGTTCTCCTTTTCTTCTGCAGGGTCTGTATGAACCTTAAGATTCCTTTGTGGTTGACATTAAACATGAGTATGGGCTGGCAGAGCAGGTGTTGCCTTCAAGCTGTGTAATACTGTAAATTGGCACCTGCAAATGTTAGACTGGGAGCTATACCAGAGTTCTTGGGAGATCTTGTTTGTGGAAGCTTGAGGGAGAGCTGAAGGTCTCTGACACTTGGACACAGTGTCATGTTGCTTAGAGAGTTTTCAGTGTGTAACTAATGAAGAGTAAAGGATGACTGACTTGCTTTGGGGGTTTATCAATAGTGGAGTATTGAGCAAGTTCCCAGCAAGGACTTGAAATTTGTACTGATGGTCAGAGTGCTGAATGAATTATTTATTTTAGCACAGCAGAACAAATTTCATGTTTTGGCTTGAAAAATAGTCAGTTCCTGAAGGTGACTAGAGAGGCCCCATGCCATCTGGTGATGGCTGTTACATAACAGTAACACAAAGCAAGGCACATGTTATAAACATGTTACTCTGAAATCTCTCTTATGGAGTGTTTTTTTTTTTCAGGGATGGCAAAAATATTTCTTTGATCATATCTAAACATAATCTGTGTTTAGGGGAGAGGGACCACTCTTCAGCCATGATTGTTTGAAATTCTGCATTTTTACCACTAACACTCTAGTGAATTTCTCTTTATGAAGTGGGCAACATTAAGTATTTCAGAACACACATACTTTCAATTGGCTGGTTTCTTTCAGTATTACCCATTTCTCTGCACGTTTGTCAAGTGGATGTTACCCAAATGCCTTGCTCTGCTCGTCAGAGAGCTGAAAGAGTCCTTTTGAGTGATGGAAAATCAGATTCAAAATGCAAACAACCCTGCCTTTGTCCCATGTGCAGTGCCTCAGTGTGTAAACCATATGCTAAGTACAGTGCTGTTGTCAGTGATGTCTTAGTTCCACAGCCTGACTCCTATATCAGCAGCTGGTCTTTGAGAATCAGAGAAAGTTTAAGAAGCCTCAGGGAATGCAGATGTCTGGAAGACCCCACTGGTCATTATGAAAGATCACAGTATTTTTGCAAGACAGAATATTTCTACTGTGAAATAGTTTACGTTAACTTTTCATTTCTGTCTTGCTGTGAGTGATCTTCTTTTTGATGGGTGTTACTCCCTTTTGTACATGCACTGACTCTTCCCTTTCAGCTCCTTTAACCTCTACTTCCACTGTGGTTTTTGCTCTTGGTGGTCTTCCCAATGCTGTCAGTTTTGGGGTGTACTGTTCAGTGGCTGAGCTGCATGGGGAAAAAAAATGTACAGCAAAAAGGAAGGAACATGGGAGGGTTGAGAGGTGGTCAAAAGACACTCAAATTCTGACTCTCTTTAACCCTCTAGAAGGCTTGTCAGAGAGGAAACAAACAGAGCACAGTCTGTGCTTCTCTCTCCCAGCTTAGTTTTTCCTGTGTGCCTGGCTTTGTGCAAGTGTACTGGAAATCTGAGTCTTAGAGTTGTCTTAATCATATGGGTGGAAGTTTCAACACTTTGAGCTAAGTGTCATTCTTTGCCTTCCTCCTCTTTCCTCCTAGGCCTGTGTTTAATTTTAGTGGTGTCACATCAGCTGCTTCATCACCGACGCCGCTCAGTCTCACTTCCTCGCAAGGTTAGTTTGGCAGAGTGTGCCAACAGCATCTCTTCCTTACTGCGAGAATATTTACTCTTCTTAATTCATGTGGTTCTTGTTCCATGTTGCAGTTGTAGTACTAAAATTGCTGTAACATTACACACATAAGCAACATATAGGGTTGTGCCCTGTGATGCACAGAAGAGTTTTAGTTAAGAGTAAGCAAAATATTTATTGCTAAGAACTTTTAGGAGGTACTAGTTTATGAAAAGGGTAACATCTGTAGTCATTTCCTCTGCTGTCTCTGATCTGTAGATTTAAAGTTGCTGAGGTGGACTAACACAGAAAACTGTCATCCAGTGAAAAGAGCATTTAGTAATTGGAGGGAAATGCTTGGAATGGCTTTTTGTTGCTTCGAAAATTGAAGTGACAATACATAGGCTGCCTTTCCATTTCATAGGTAAACCATATTTGCCCATCCTGGACAAAGGGGACCAATACATTTGCTTTATAATATTCTTTGAACTTTTCTGCCTCTAATTTCAGTCTTGGAAAAGAGGTCATGTGGTGAAAAACTTGCACCCAGTGTTACTGGTTGCTCTGATAAGACATCACCTTCAGTAATGCTACTGATATACTTTGTTGATGTTAATCAGAGACAACAAACTGGGCTTAAAATTTGAAGATTTGCTAACATAAAAGTTTAGGTAAATGACACAGATAAAGGAGGAGTGGAAGGTGCAGCAGACAGGCTCGTAAACCACAGCATTGTGTGAGGGCAGATACTTCACACTGCTCTGTGAAATGGTAGGAGCACCTTTGTCTCTGTTAGCTGGTGTTAGAACGACAGCAGAAGGAATTTCAGTGCCTCAGGAGGAAAAAACTGATACATTATTCACTGTCAGTTACTTAAATATAATTAATATAGGGGAAAACAGGATAATTCCAGCTCTGCTAAGAAGCTTTTGCTCTTTGTTATTTATCTCCATGCAGATTTCCTGTACTTTGTCCAAATCAGCCCAAGGTCCAAGCACCAATGCAGTGTTTTCAAGCTCAGAAATGAAATGACAGTGCATTAAATAAAACTAGCCCAGTCTCATTTAAAACTTCAGCAGTTTCACACTGTTGGACAGCAGAGTATGTTACCAGTGGAGCTGTTTTGGCAGTTACATTTGAGAGCTTTTCTCTAGTTTTTCAAAGCTGAAAGCAGGCTATGTAGAAACTGGTTGGTGGTCTATAAATAGCTGAATTTGTAAAGAAATATTTGAATCTGTAGAAGACTCTTCAAGTGTTCAGAAAGTACTATGACCTAAACTCTGTTCTGAGCCATTGGTTTAAACAGAGTTGTGTAGTAAATGTCAGGAATTGTTTACCTGAACCAAGTAAGAAGGGGTGAAAGTGGTGTCAATAGCAAATGGTCTGTAGTAACCAGGTCTTCTCTGTTTTTATCAAACAGTTGAAAAAGAAATAGGAGCCAAAGGCTGGAATTGTCTGTACTCAAAGAGAGGGATGGTTGGGGGGAGGCTTTGACATGACAGTAACTGTTTTTCTCTGCCACTCTGGCCATAAAGGTTTTAGATGTCACTGTTGTCTCCTGATTGCACATGAAAGTGGCATCTACCTGATGATCAGAGGCTTTATAGTTTTGAGGCAAAAGCACTGGCAATCTGAAATGCTGAAGTGGCCTAGAATTATACAAATGATAAATGAGCTTTGCATACTCTAACTTGATTTGTAACCTCTTCTCTGTCTCTGACAGCCCCTGCTAAAGAGTCTACCCAGCCTGATTCATTTGTGTTTGCTGGAAGTTCCAAACTTGCACCAATTCCTGAGGGCTCCTTTGCTTTTGGGTCCCACAAGTCAGCAAGTACTCCAGGAGGTGCATTAGGAAGTAGCTCCTCAGCAGATGGCACCCAGTCAAACAAACCTACTGCAACAACATCATCTGCTCCCCCCACAGCCTCTGGCAAGTTGGATGTTGCCCCATCTAAACCAGGAGATCTCTTGTTTCAGAGTAATCTGGCTGGGGAAACTCTTGGGAGCTTCTCAGGACTACGGGTCGGTCAAGTGGATGATAATGCCAAGACCACCACTAAAGCACCACCTACCAGTGTTGCAGGAACACAGTCAGCTAAAGGAGCTACAATACCTTCTGGGTTTAATTTTGCTGCTCCCCTGACTTTAGGAAAAGCTGCTGAAGCTGCTTCAACGTCAGTCGCGTCAGCTGGCACGGCATCCCTGCCCATCAGCACCAGTGCCACAGGGAGTCTCTTTGGCAATGTCCAGTTAACCAATGCAGGGTCTTCTGGGGTGTTTAACCTTGGAGCCTCTAGTGGCAACAAACCCACCTTTTCATTTGGCCTTCAGCAGACAAACAGTGTGAGCACATCCACCTCTACCCCTCCTGCTGTCTCATTTGGAAGTTTCTCAAGTTCATCACAAACTGCTGTCCCTGCTGCAACTCCTATTAAGTCTGCCGGGGATGCCAAATTACCGTCTGTGCCGGAAAAACTGTCTGAAAATGAAGCTGTAGCAGCTGGGGCTTCACCTCCAGTGACACAGTCCCCACAGCCACAGGCACAGCCCTCAGAGCCAGCTAAAGAACCCACCTTGCCCCAGGCCACAGCCGGGGACACTGTCCTGGAGGGCTCTGGCACCACAGTGGCACCACCTGCCCCAGACACCGTGGCTGCTCCTGCCTCTGCGGGTGATTTCAAGGCACCGGTGCCTCCTGCTGTCTCTGCAGCACCCCCACCAGACCAGAATGTCTCAGCAACCACCTCTACAGCAAACGTTGTCTCTCCTGCAGAAGCCACAGGTGTGTTGGCCGCTACCTCTGATGTTACTACAGCTGTGCAGAGTCCGGCTGTTGGTGCTCCTGTGTTTGCCCCCACTTCTGCAGGCTCCTCGGTGTTCTCTCAGCCTCCAAGCTCCAGCTCTTCTGGCTCAGCATTTAGCCAGCCTGCTGGTGATACAGCTGCCACTCCTTCCACACCACCAGTTTTTGGACAACTCCCAGCAGGTACCACAGCATCCTCTCCATTTGGGCAGCTCACCACCAGCACTCTGTCCACTGCCACCGCCACCACACAGGCTGCCACCTCAGCCTTTGGTACTTCTGCTTTTGGCACCACCACGACGGGGGGCTTTGGTCAGCCAGCCTTTGGGCAAGCACCCATCTTTGGGCAACCTGCTAGTAGTTCTTCAGGTGGCTTTACCTTTAGCCAGTCTGGGTTTGGGACAATGCCAGCCTTTGGCCAGCCAGCGGCTTCCACAGCAGCCTCGAGCAGTGGGAATGTTTTTGGAGCACCGGCTAGCACCAACAGCTCCAACTCCTTCTTTGGACAGCCATCCTCCAGCACTGGAGGGGGGCTCTTTGGACAAAGCAGCCCCCCTGCATTTGGGCAGAGCACTGGCTTTGGGCAAGGGGGATCTGTCTTTGGGAGCACGGCTGCTGTCACCACCACCACGTCCTCTGCTGGGTTCAGCTTCTGCCAGGCTTCAGGTAAGAGCAGACTGGGAGATGGGACATCCCAGTGGTGCTGTCTGGCTGAAGTACATACCACTATAGCACTGGGGAAAGCAGGATGGGTTTTAATGCTTTACTCTTCCCCTATGGCACCTGATGGTTTTATTTATTTTTTTTTTGGGTTTTTAGTTTGTTTGGTTTTGTTCTGCTTTGGTCTGGTTTTCTTTCAATTAGTAAGAACAGGAACTGCAGTATGCGTGAGGGGGAGACTGATGGTGGAGACTAAAGAAGCTTTTGCTCTGCTTCACTATTCATCAGCAGGCCTCTCTGAATGCAGCCTTGTCAGTCCAATCCTGCCTTCATTTTATACTTACAAGTTTACCTTGATTTAATTTGGAATTACATTTTGTCCTGCCTGTTGCATGTAAGTGTTGTAAATTGTTACACAGAAGAGGCAAGGCAGCTCAGACCATAATCAAGGCAGTGAATACAGATGCCACCCTTCCTTCAGTGGGCTGCACTGAGGCCATGCAGCAGGGGATGTACAAACAGCTATAATACCATCTTGTCATCTGGGGTGGCAAAAAAATTTTAAACCCTCGAAGGGATGAGTTAGCAAGGAATAACCTGTTAAATCCACTTTGGCATTTGGAAACATCTCAATAACCATGTAACATGACCATCAGCTACCTGCTCATACAGTTAAATCAAATACTTGGACAGACCAAACCTCCTTGGTCAGTCTCCTTTTGTTCTCCACACTGCTCAATATATGTTGTTTTTCCAAAGGTTTGTCTGTACCATCTTCAGAGAGCTCCCAGGGAAAAACCTACATAATAATAATAGAGAGCATGTATTTGCAAGGAAGAAAAACTAATTAGGCTTATTTAATTAAAAATTATGGCACTGCAGGCAACTGCTTGCTCATTTTAACTACAGTAGCAGAGAATAGTTAAATTGGGGGAAGTGAACTCTGCTCGAGAAAGGTGTTCCTAATTATAGAAATGCAAGTTTTATTACAAAAGACACATTTAAGTGAACTGGGAAATGGAAAGGGGAGTTCTTTTTTTAATCAAAACATTTCATTATCTTTAACATGAATCTTCAGGTAACAAATCTCAGATCCTCCTTACACAAGGGCAATCAGAAAGCTACAGTGCTTGCAGCATTACTGTAGCCATGTTAACAGCAATCCAATTCTCTTAGTGGGAGCAACAATCCCACACATGAAAAGGCCTTTTATTGTCTGTTTAGTTGGTCAAAGAGAGAAGGAGAATGACTTTCAAATAAACTTTCAATGTATTTTATTACTTGTTGGCAAGTGCTTTGTATTTGTCCAGCCTGGATATGTTTGGTAACATCATTTGTATCCCTGTGCTTTGCCATGGAAGACCTGTCTTTTCCCTGTCCTGAACTAGTGTCGTCTCCCTGAATGTCTTATACCCTACTAATAGTTCTGGTGGCTTATTTTTCTTTCTTTTCTTAGGTTTTGGTTCTAGTAACACGGGTTCTGTGTTCGGGCAAGCAGCTAATTCTGGAGGCACTGTCTTTGGCCAGGCAAGTATTTATTGCTTTTTGTAGAAACCAAGGACTGTTACATGTAGTGGATTTGGTCAGGGTTCCCTATTTCTGATATATTTTTTAAAAAAATAGATTTGATTTGTTCAATAAAACATGTCCCAGTCTGTACTGAAGATACTGGCTGTTGTAGTGAGCACCAAAGCAGCACCTGCATGAATATTTTCTGAGGGGTTTGGAGACACAAGCATTTTATCACATGCAAGATAAGACAGAAATGCAGTAAAGTCACCTGTCTTTATTCCATGCTAAGTGGATAGTGAACAGTGTAGGACAAGCCTCAAAGGTGTTATTCTATGCCATAGACAAAGTTTTAAGACAGACTAAAATACAGTTTCATGACATTCCATGTTGGAAGGTGATTGCTTGCTGGTTTGTCAGCCCCTTTATACATTCAGAGAAATAGGCCAGACAGAAAGAGCAGCCTTGGGAACATGTGCTGTTTTGACTTCACTTAAATCCCTGGTTTTGTCCTTTTTGTGTTCTAGCAGCCATCTTCTTCCAGTGGAGGCTTGTTTGGAGCTGGAAGTGGTGGGAGAGGTGGAGGCTTCTTCAGTGGTTTGGGAGGAAAGCCAAGTCAGGATGCAGCCAATAAGAATCCCTTCAGTTCCTCCAGTGGAGGATTTGGATCTGCAGCTTCCCAGAGTAAGTGAGCAAAACAAGAATACAAAATGTGCTGTGATTTCCATCTGCTTTTGTGATCCCATCTGCTTTTCTGCTGCTAGTTGTCTTTGAGTAAATTCTGTGTTAATATGAAAAAGACTTTGAGGGGATAACAGAGTATGTATGATGTGTAATCTAGAATTTTTCTTTTAGGTTTATGGAAAAAAAAATAGGGAAGCCATTGAAACAAAGAAGCAGATGCAAGAAGTGTGAAGAATATCCATATTCTGTAGGGAATTCTTGGCCAAATCCTTCCTTAGAACTGATCACTCTAAATTGTTGTCACTGAATTTCTGCTTCAAACTTAGCTGGAAGTTAGAAAGCTTTAATTATTCCTCATCTGCCCTAAGACTGTAAAAGATTTTAAGACTCAGGAGAAACCAAGTTAAACAAATACATGAGGGGTAAAAGTTTTGTCAACTTCGTCCTAAAAATGAATGTCTTTGTGCAGCACATACAAGATAATTTTATCAAACTTTGCTGTGACATATGGATAAACAGGTAGCTGTAGAATTGGCTGCAAGTGGCTAAAAGTAGCACTTCAAGTCTTGAGAGAGCAAATCTGTTTATTTTATTACATCTTTAATGATCCATTGCGATTAATGGTTGAGGTCAGTTTTCTAACCTTGCCAATTTAATAATTTATTGCACTGCTGTGTTTTGTAATGGAATAAAATAGATGATTCACCAGAGAAAAGCTTTGGTTGTTCTGTGTCCTGACTCCACATGCAAAAACTCAGTGTAATCTTGTGAAAGATGAAAACATGGGTTATTTCTCCTTCTTTAAGGTCCTGTCAGATAGCCATGTGTAGAAATACTGGCCATTGCCAAAAGAGCCGAGAATCTTTAATTTGTGGTTTGCTGATATTTGTGTTGTCTGGAGAGACTGGTTGTAGCTGCTGGACTTTCTCACTTGAGGGATTGCCTGTTACTGACTGGGGCACAGGATGCATCTAAACAAATCATCCATCCTGGTGATTGCAGCAATAAAGGATTGTTAGTGGTCCATCAAATCCAGAATGGATCTTGGTGGAACTACAAAGCCCTGTAGTTGGGCAAAACTTGGCTTCTCTCTGCATTGTTTGCAGCTCAATGTTCATTTTGTGCTTGGGGGGTGGGGAAGGAAAAGGCACTTTCCTTTCTCCTGCTTCAGTCAATGAAGTGCAGCATAGAATATTGCCTGCTGTGAGTATTGGCTGTTTACAAGTGTTCTTCATCTGCACAGATTCTTCCAGCTTATTTGGAAACAGCGGAGCAAAGACTTTTGGATTTGGCAGCTCATCTTTTGGAGAGCAGAAGCCTACGGGCACCTTCAGCTCCGGTGGTGGAAGTGTGGCCTCTCAAGGCTTCGGGTTCTCCAGTCCAAACAAAGCAGGTACTTTGGGAATCCACCCACTGTGACAACCCACGTTTGTCTGGGAGATGTTAAAATTCTACCACTTAGCTCTCTACAGCCTGGGCTCACTACAGTACAGGCATTGTGTCTGAACAATAAATAAAAATAACTAATGGCTTAGTGAATGGAACTTTAACTGGTGGATTCAAGGCAAAAATTTACTCTTGTGCAAGAATGCCCCAGTAAACTATATCCTTAGATGTTCATTCCAAAAATTCCCTTTGCAATTTAAGAGCAGAGAGCTGTGAGACTTAGTTCTGGTCTTATGTTCTGTACAATGAAGAGTATGGAATATGGAACTGAATGAATTTTTACTATTTTAGATCCTTCCTTGGAATAGTATCTTACAAACTTCACTCTGGGTTTTATAACCCTATCTCCATTTCACTACTTACAAGTAGTGGAAAAAAGGAAGTGAAACATGTTAAAATGCATTGCAAAAGAGAGTGTGTGCTGAACAAAACTTCAGCCCCTGG
The DNA here is from genome assembly GCA_035221455.1 of Xenops minutus. Lineage (NCBI taxonomy): Eukaryota > Metazoa > Chordata > Aves > Passeriformes > Furnariidae > Xenops > Xenops minutus. The sequence continues at coordinate 1,886,948 of JAWWEE010000037.1, read as the reverse complement.
GATAAATGCTGTAACTTTCTAGAGATAGAGGTAACAAGACATCTGATCTGTGTTTAAATAATTCAGGTCTAGCATTTATTTTTTCCAGACCTTTTGTGTTTACAGCCAAACAGTATCCATTACCTTGACATGGACTGGAATTTCACCCTGGGTATTAAAATGTGCGGTGGTATCCCATCCTCATCCCTAAACAAACAAAGGAGCAGGTGTCCTTCACGTTCCTCAGTGTCAATTAGAAGCAGGCCAGTAATATCAGCAGATGAACATAGAATCAAATAATCTGGGTAGAAGTCCATTGAGGGCTGCAGAAGGCAGCTAAACCCTGAACAGAAATTGCCAAGAGCAGAGTGCAGTTCTGGATTCCCTGTGGGAATTGTGCAGTTCCACTGACCTGACATTTCATCCTTGCATTTTCGTTTCCACCACTTAAACTGGGATTAGATAATACCCTACCCCTGAATCACTGGAGCAGCTAAAAACCAAGCTTGCCTCTACTCCCTGACCTTAAGAGATGGGGCAGACTTGCCCATTGCACTGGGGAGTTCTTCCAATTCAAGCACTTGCCTGCAACAAGTTCTGTCTGCAGGACACTTGTGTGTCCTTCCAGAGCCAGGGTAAAACCCTGCATAAAACCACAGCAGCAAGTGTTCATACACCTGACCTTGACAGGAGGCTTCTCATTCCCTGTTGCTGTGTATAGTCCTTTGGATACAAATTTGGTTAAATGGTGAGAAGCAGAGCTTTAAAACTGACTAAGCTGAGATTTATTTTTTCTGGTAAAGAGTGCAAGTTGTATGATGAAGAATGGATATATTTTTTTAATAATAAAAGCATCAGTTGTACATATTTGTACTGTAGCATGGTTATTGTGCACGCTTGCTATCTCACAATTAAGATACTGGGGTTTATTTTGTATAAAGCAAGTAGAGATTCCTTCATACAGTGCAAGCATGTATAATATATTATTACCTTCTAGTACAGCTCTAGGATTGAGTTGTAGCATTAGAGACCCAGAGTGTAGTTTTCTTCTGGGTACTTATTTAATTTGGTTGCAGTTTCTTGCATGCATTCAGGCACTTCCTACCCACATCTTTTGCAACAAAACACCCTGCAGTTAGTTTTATAAATAATGTGGTATCCATATGGTAAGGTGCACAGCCCCTTTATCTGCTTGGAAATCTAGTTTTTGCTTTCTCTTCCTGCCTTATTGTTTATGTGATGTTCTTGTCCCTTTTTTTTTTTTTTTTTTCTGTTTTTTGCCTCTGTTTTGCTCAGGTGGCTTCGGTGCTGCTCCAGTGTTTGGCAGCCCTCCCACTTTCGGGGGATCCCCTGGGTTTGGAGGGGTGCCAGCATTCGGTTCAGCCCCAACCTTTTCAAGCCCTCTGGGCTCAACGGGAGGCAAAGTGTTCGGCGAGGGTACGGCAGCAGCCAGCGCTGGAGGCTTTGGGTAAGACAACCAGGGGGAAACAACATCCCTGCATGACAAGGCTATGCTTAGTTACCTCTGCATTGATGTAAGGAGTATACTCTGTGGTGGTTTGGTACGCTCCAAATGTCCTTGGTTTGTTTGTTTGTTTAAAAAAAAACAGTTAAGGCATAAAACTAAAATTTTAACCCCAAAGGAAGTAATGTGTGTGATCTCATTCGAATGCTGATGCTGCTGGGTTGGATCTTTAGCTTTAGAGATGTCATTTTTCAGTTGTCTAAGGAAATGAAGGAGTATTTTCTGTGCGTGCACTTTAATGAGTGCAAATCTAGGACTACAAACTATGCCTAGCAAGGAAAATAACAAATACTGTTGTTTGTGACCCTGTGCAGCCACCTTATCCACTGGTTAGATTTGGGCTAGAGCTACTAATGAGAATTCAGGCTGTTCTCTCACCTTTGGGATGAGGCACTTGTATCAGCCTGTGCTCCCAGAGCGCTTTGTGTCTATCCCACACTGATAGTTTTTACCTGTTTCTCTACCCCTTAAGCCTGTGCTTGGCACCAGAGCAGAGAGTACATTATTCCTTTCTTTGTTCAGCAAATACAGAATTACAAACCTTGCAGAGCAGCTTCTGCAACTGGCAACAAGTGCACTTCTTGAACACTGTGCTACCAGCCAGCAATGCTCCCTCACACGCTGCAGTTAAATTCCAACTGAACAGAGGCAATTTAAAAGAGAAAAACTTCCAGTGAGGAGAGCAAACTGGATGTCTTCCCAATCTTGGTGTTTACATATTTCACAAGTGTTTGTCTCTTTGTCTGGTTTCAGGAGGAACTGCCTTTACTTAAGAGACATTAGAACATCCAGAAGTATAAATTGCTAATTTTTTGAGGTTAGAGCAGATACCCCTGAGCTGTGGGAGGCTTCAGCCAGGTGGTTCTGCTGTCCAGAGCTCTGGTGCAGCAAATTTGGAAAGGGTGTAATTGAATCTCCATAAAGAAGGATGCACTTGTAGGGATGACTGAGCTTAACACAACTGATGGTTTTTTCAGTTCCAACATCCAGCCATTGTGCTGCAGGATTTTGTACTGAAACTGGATGTGCTCCCTGACAACGCTGGAAGCTTAAAGATAAAATGGGATTCAGAACAAGCAGCATGTTGATGAAACAGAGGTCTTGCATAAGCAGTCTGCAGACTCAGGAAAGATAAATCAGTGACTGAAGTTGTGGGAAGTTTTGACAATTTTTTTTCTCTACTAGAAAGGTCTGATATTTCCAGAATTGCCTGAGGAATTTGATTTTTAAAACTTTAAAAGAGTGTGCAAAATTCTCAGGCAGCTTTACAAAAATCCAAATCTCACCACAAAATGTTGAGCAAGAGTTTAATTCTGCAGTATAATGTAGCATCTGTGCAGGATTTCCTTTCTGCCTTTCTCTTGAAGTAAAAAAACTTTAAAAATCCCAATTCCAAAAAAGTTACTTGCCAGTACATTATTGTGCCGTATTAGCTCCAAGTTCCTGAGAACACCCTGCTGACTGAAATACATGTGATTCATGCTGCTTCAATTCTAAAAAATCTTCATCACTCAATAGATGACTGGGGTGTCAAAAATAGAAACCACTACACTTCTTCAGAGTCTGCAATTCCAACTGTTTGTGAGCAAATAATGTTTTCCCTTCATAAACTAACCTCAAGTGCCTCTCAATTGTGTTTTGCACAGCAGCTTTACAAAAGACCTGGCAACCTGGGCAAGATAGGTTGGATTAAATTGTTACCAGGCAGTGGCTGCATCTCATGTCTTTTATATGTTTGGAAAAAAAACCTGTCCATAGCTTAAGCTGTTTCTTACTCATACTGTGCATAGCCTTTCCAACAGGCACATTCTAGTTGCAACTGAAAGGAACAGTTTGAACCACAAGTTTCCTTGTCACTATTTTCACCTCCACTGCCTTATACCAGATAGACATGATTTGTGTGTTGTGACATAGTCCTGAGAAGATGGAGCCCTGTAAAACCTCTTGTTGTGAAAGTATCACCCCATCTTGCTTTTGTTTTAAAAGAACTAAAAAACCTGTTCTGCTTTTCCTGAGAAAGGCACATTTGTGGCTCTGAGCTGAAGCTGCCTGTACGGTCCAGGGGTGCAGAGGCACAGGGGATGGAGAGCAGGGCCAGAGATGCAAAGTCACTGAACTGCCCTGGTATCTCATGCTGTCTGTGGGAGCAGAGTGTGCACTTGGCAGTGTCTGGGAGAGGAGAGGTGATGTCCTTTACCAGGTGACTTGCTTGTCACACTGCTGCAAGGGCTGTCTTTTATCTGGAGAGATAGCTTTTGATGTGGGTTTGTGTTTTGGGGTTTTTTTAAGTCTACTAGATGTGGATGGATGGAGAGGTGAGTTAACGTGCTGTCAGGTCATATTTTAAGTGAGAAGTGACTGGAGCTTGTGTGAGGCACAGCTCTGCAGAGCTGGCACACTGTGACTCGTCCAGCTCTGCTCAGGGGAGGCTGTGCTGGGTTAGTGCTGCTAGTGTTGTGCACTTGCAGAGCTTGGCATTTGGGAATCTTGTGTCTGCATTTTGCCCAGTTTAACTTAAACTTGAAGGTCATTCTTTGAGTGTGTTTCTTATATTCAAAATTAGGAGAAGTTTAGAGGGAGCAGAGAACCAAAATGCATATCATGGTCTCATTAGTGTGTCATGCTGAGAGTTCTGCACTGCCTGGTTGGACAGAGTGGGTGGAGAAAGGAGACGAATTTCCATATATAAAAGTGTTTCTTATCTCAGTCCCCAAAGGCAATTAGGGAAGTGATCCAGAGGTGATGGGGAGAAGTGCCAGGTAGGTGCAGATCTTCAGGGAAGCACTGGAACTCTGTGTGGTTCAAAATAGGCCAGGGAGAGAAAGGAATTGAGAAATCTGCAGACAGTTCCACGGGCAGTGAGTAAGGTACACCCTGGAATTTGGGAGTGTGGGTTCTGTATCTGTGCTCTGCTTTGTGCTTTGGCCATGAGCTGCTCATATCAATTCTGTGTTTGCTGCCCTGTTTGTGAAATGAAATGGTGCAGTACTTTTCTGGGGGAAACTATACAGGGGTGAATTAAAATGCTCCATTTGATGGCTGGAGTTGCTATTTCCAAGCACTTGAAAACACCCTGTGTAAGCATGAGCATCTTTGCCTTTCTGCCCAGTGTATGTTAACAATGGGGGCTGAACAGACATTTCTATGTACAATAATCTTTCCCAAAGCAGAAAATCTCTTTCCAAAATGAACAGGTATAATTATTCATATCAGCTGGTGTCACCTTCTGATGTGTCCTCACTTAAGGAGTGCACTGTTACCATTGGTATAGGGGGACAGGCTTCCAGTGTAAGTGAGAAGATGTTTGCAGACATGGGTTTTCTGTTTAACTGCAGGTTTGGTGGTACCAGTAACAACACAGCATCGTTTGGCACCCTGGCAAACCAAAATACCCCCTCATTTGGATCCCTGTCACAGCAGGGCACTGGCTTTGGCACACAAGGCAGTGGATTCTCAGCCTTTGGGACAAGTGGAGGAGGTAGGAGAAACTAAAATATAATGACCCTAAGAGGCACCATGTCTCTGGTTTTCCCTGGTGTGACTTGTCTGTTCCCTGCCTGATCCTGGCCCTACTATAGGGAAGGCACCATGTCCTGGAGAATTGAGCTGCAGGGTGGGGTGTAGCACCTTCTCAGCCTTTAGCCCCCAATTCCATCACTGATGTGCTGTGTGGCAACTCCACATCACTCTTCTCTGCACACTCTTTTAGTGGAGTTGCTCTTTCTCCTCAAAGGAAAATACTGAGAAATAATTAATATCTCCTCAGTACCACACACATGAGTACCACTGTCAGAGGAATATGCACTGCAAGATTGAGCTGGAACACCAATAGCCAAATGTTCAGTGAAGCCACAGTGATTTACCCAGGGCTGAGAGTAGAGCCTGTGAAAGGCCACGCTCACTGGTGGCTGCCTGTCACCAAGGACTTGCATTAAGCAGAAACCATCTCCAGAAAGCAGCTCTGGAGAGAGCTGAATGAACCAGGCGCATTGTCTGCAGTGCTGCTAATGAACGACCTGGCTGATGAGCAGTGAAAGCCAAGCCCTCTTAGGAGCCAGGCAAGTCACTTGTCTTCTAGATGGAGATTCGAGTTTCATTGTTTGCCCATCGCTTTTTTCGTGGCCTAAGGCAGGAAAGAAATATTTTTCAATCTGTGTGTGGGAGGGGACATTTACTACAAATCTTACACGTTCATTTTTTTCCCTTTAACAACTATTTTTCTAATTTTTCAGGGTTTGGTTTTGGATCACCTAACACGTAAGTTCCATTTTTTTTTAATCTAATTTTTTATTAGAAGTACAAATAGAATCAGAATAAAGAGTTGAATGGTTTACAAGAGCAAGCTCTGAAAATAACAACTAAATACCAGTTCTGATTTCCATTTTGGTGGCACTGCAGAGAGCTCAAAGTCCAGGCTCTGCTTTCCAGTGAGGTTCAGCTGTCTCATAAGAGAATTTCCAGCTGGATCATGCTCTTTCTCCACCTCTCAGGGACGTGATGTGTGTGCTCAAACTGTGTGTTACTCTAAAATCTCTTCCATTTATCAGGCTGAAACAAGGAATGAAATAAATTGGTACTTTTGTGGCTGAAGTGAGATGATGATTTACAGTTAAAGGTTAACTCTCATCCACTCTGCCACTGCCTGGCTGGATCCCTTCCAACAACTTTCTTAAACTTTGTTTCCCTGTCAAACAGAGAGATCATGGATCTCTGCAGATGACAGGCTCTAGAATAAGCACAATTATATCTAGTCAGGGTATGTTGCTGCAGGCTCAGGTAAAAAATGCTGGAAATACTCGTGTGTTCTCATAAAAAGCTTCTGGTACCAGGGAGACTGGAGGTTTGATTGAGAGATCTGCTGAATTAATGCTGCATGAGGGAGGCTCTAGCACTCATTGCTGTGGTTTTCTTTTTTTTTTTCCCCTTGCTCCACAGATCTTCCTCTGGATTTAGTGGATGGAGAAGCTAGGAACATCCTGAACTCTCCTGTAGAACTGTGCCGTAGCTCCTGCATTCATGAGTCACATACATGATCAATACCCAACCAGCTTTTCTTTGAAATACGAGTTCTCAGACTTTGTTTTGTTTTGGTTTTTTTTTTAAGAAAAAAGATTTTGCTTATTTTTATGCAATACTTGTTCTTGCTCTATATTAAACTATTTTATCTGCCTTGGTGTTAGTCATGTTGGAAGGGTTTATCTCCTCTCTATTCTGGGGTTTCCAGCCCCGTGCTGGGCTTAGCTTTCTGTTGTTCATCCCTTGCCTACACAAGGGAGTAGCTCCAGTTGGTTCCTGGTATAAACCAGCACATTTTTCATTAAGAGAATGCCCGATTATTCCAGGCTCTTAAGAAGGGGCTGAGGTTTACCCTGCTAATTTTAAGTCTAGGATGGGGCACATGCTTATCTCAGTGAAGTGCTAAAACTGAGTCATGTGTGAGCCAGAGGCTTAGTGGAGGAATAGGAAATTATCTGAGAAGAAGCTGGCAGCGTGCAGAGCACGTTCCCATGGCAGTAACATTCAGCAAAGAGGTGGGAAGTAAAAGCTCTCCTATTTTTACCTTTCTGTAAATCTTACAGAACTCAAAAAAATGGAACTCAGGTTATAGGGAAAACTTCTGGCCCTGGAAATGGACATGTGACCTCCATCCAGAGGCATCACGGATTTTGCAGCTCGTGGATTGTACTGTCAGGTACATTTTTTTTCTAACATGGATGAGTTTGTGCTTTTTCCCTGTAGCTTTTGGCTTTAGTCAATATCATTTGTGAAGTTCTCATGTGTTTACACTTGAACATACTGAGCAAATGTTTTAAAGAGTGCCCCAGAGGCATTCTGGCCAAACCCTTTTTCTGTTTGATGCATCTGACCTCCCTGAAATCTCCAAATGATGTACTCAGGTTTTGTGGCTCTGGGAATAAGGTACTTGAAATAATATCTCATGTGTTAGCTGAGCACATGCAGATCAAATGGGTTTATCTTGGTCTTATTAGGACATCTTGGGCCACTTCTGCCTTTTCCGTTTTCAGTAGAAACGTTCCTTTTTTTCTTTTTTTAATACCACATGATATGATAACATGGCATTTTCTGGTTTGGTGGGCCTGTGGTCACTTTTGGGAATTGTAAATACTTGATAATTTCTTGTTGTCACATCCAGCATTATAAACTACTTTTATTTGTTCCTGAAGAAATCCCTCCTTTCAAGTCAGCCTAAAAAGTATCTGTATTAAGTCCTGTCCTAGCTGTGGCAGGTGTCCTTCCTATCTCTGCACCTGGGAGCAACACTGGGTAGGTTCCCTGTGAAAAGGAAGAAATGTGGGAAATTCAGTGTACAAGGAGGGCTTGTTTTTAGCTTTGCAAGGCCATAGGCTCCCAAGCTTTTCCATATGCCCTGGATTTGTGGACCCAAGTGTGCTGTCAGTTGAGTTGGAGGGAGCACTATTTGGGATTGGTGTGTAACCTCCCAGTCCATTTGATGGAAAGGGGCAAGTGCTGGTGATCCAGGGACCACAGCACTAGAACAGAGGAGAGAATGCTCCTCTGTTTGGAGCAAATTTGCTGGTTGGACATGAAGAAAAGCTGAAGTTGGATTGAAGTGTGCCCCTCCCAGTGTGTTCTCCTTGACTAGATGACATTTCTTAAGGCCTAGAGGTGAAACTGTTGTTCAGCTTCCCTTCCTCTTTATAAATAGCAGCTGGCCCAAACCATTGACCTTAAATTCTTTGCATTAATCTCCCCTGGCTGTGGCATGTGACACCTCCTCCCGAGGCCATATCAGCTGTGCTCCCCCAGATAGCTCAGAAACCTCTTGCTATGGAGAAGATTGGCTTGGTAAGAATGTGATGGTGGCATGCTGAGCCATTTAAAGTTTCTTTTTTGGAATGATGGGAGCAGTTGGGGATTGTCCCTGCTCTGCTGCTTGGTACCTGTTTTAACTCCTGGCAAGTGAAGTGCCTTGAGAATTACTCCAGACCCTGACTGAACACACATTTTCTTGCAATGCTTCCCACATCAGGCTGAAACAACTCAGCCCTCTGAACTATCTGCCCTTGAGATTCGGGTGCTGCTCCTGGTTTCCATAGTAGCTGCTGGAGGAGCTGAGCAGTGCAGAGGCTGATCGTGACCACAAGCCTACAGGAATATGCACAAAACCCAGCAAAGTCGACTTTGAAAAATCTGCATTTTCATTAGATGACTCAAGGACTTGGCAAGTGCTTGTGGTGCTCATTTGGTGGTTTCCAGAAGCTGTCACGGGCTCTGTCATCTGTGCTGAGTGGCCTGTGATCATGGGGCCTCTGTCCAGTGCTTTGGGGACAGATGTCCACCAAAGAGTAAAGCTGCTAACATAGAAAGCCCTGGTCTTGGCAGTCCTGGAGAAGAATTCAAGGACTAACCAGGCTTGGAGTCGCATTCCAGTAGTTTGTCCATGTTGGTTAATCCCCTGATAACTAACAGCACTTGCTCCACTGCTGCTCTGAAGGAGCACCTTTGTGCTAAGGTTGTGCCTCTTTTCCTGCCATTTCACTGTGAGCAGGAATCTTTCAAGGCTTTTATCAAAGGTGGAGTCTTAATTATTCCTAATGAAAGAACACACTAATTTTTCCCTCCCCTGAGACCATGCCACAGCCTCGAGGCAGCAGAGACACGAGTGCTGGTGATGCTGCTGTGGCAGAGCACCAGGGACAGTGTCACACTGTGGTGGGCAGAGGGGAGCCTGAGGCACAGAGAGGATTCCCCAAACCCGTGGGGAGACCAGACCAAGGATTTCTGCTTCCTCCAAGGCTCAAAGAGCAACAAAGAAAAGACCTTTTTCCTGGAAAAGGAGTAAAGAAAGCGTACCTCTATCACAGAGAGGTAGGAGAAAAATAGAATTACTATTTAATCTTGTGTTTTAAAGGTTTTTACTGTATAATTCTTGGTGTTTTGGAATGTGAGTGTCTTGCAGAGTATCAGTGGTCTTGGCTGTATCTTGATCTGTGTCCTGGGAAGGGAAGGACATCATTCCTTTGGCCCTTCTGTGCCACAGTGCTGTGGTACAGAGGCGACCAGGGGATAAATGCCGGTGGCATCCCACTGCTGTCAGCCTGAGAAGGGATCACAGGGCTGAAGTTCATCCCATGCTGCAGGGTCATATCCCTCAGCTTGCCTTGTCCCTCACAGCCACCTTCCTGCCTGAGCAGTGCTGGGGGCAGAGCTGATGTGTCCCTGACCAAAATCCTGGCAATGTTCTGTGGGAGAAGCCGATGAGTCCCTGACATGACCATCCTTGCTCAGGATGGACCTCTCAGCCTCAACAGTGGCTGCTGTGGCGTGTTTGTGCGTGGGGTGAGTCTCATGGATGAGTAAGATCCCTGTGAGAGACAAGAGAGGTTGGAAAAATGCTGCTGGATATCTCAGCCCCATGCTCCAGAGGCCATGGAAAGGTGAAGGCAGATTGTGGCACTGATCTCTGTCCTTTGCAGCAGTCTGATGTGGAATTGCCTCCCTTCTCCCTGTCAGCCATGGATGTGTCCCTGCGTTGCAGGCTCGGAGGCTGAAGTGACATTTTATTTATCCCTTCTTAGTTTTCATGTGTCCCCTGTGCATTGCTTCCAGCATTGCTTACAAGGAGAAATAATCCTGCATCAGGCTTTGGCATGAGCGTGTCTGGGAGTGCCAGGGGAGTTTCTGTTCCTAGATAAATGTCGTGTGGAGCCCCAGGGGCTGGGAGGGGGCGGCTGTGGCTCGCAGGGATGAGCAGCCCTGGGTCAGCAGTGAGTCCATTCCTGTCCTCCCTCCTGCAGCAACGAGGCTCTGGGATCTTGCAGCCATGGAGAACTTAGTGCTCTGGTTGAGTTGATGTGGGGGTGTTTGGGCAAAGGTTGGACTCGATGATCCTGGAGGTCTTTTCCAACCTTAATCATTCTATGAGTCTTCCTCACCCAGGGGTCAGTTTGGACACGTCAACACATTTTTCAGGTCTGCACACCTACGTGTGTCCGTGGGCTCGACTCCTCAAGGGCCCTGTGGTTGTGCTCAGCACGTTCCCTGTCTTGCACCATCCCCCCTTCCTTTTTCTGCAGCTCCCAGAAGGTCACAAAGCTCCTTCTCTGCAAACATGTGTCTGTCCCCCTCTGCAGAGCCAGGACTTCCCCCTGCCTGCCCTTATCTCGCCCCGGCACACTCTGTGCTGCCAGTGCCTGGACTGGGGCTCTGACTGTTCCCTGCGCCCGAGATAAGCTCGAGTGCTGTGGCTCCACTCCTGGGACCGTGGTGCTGCAGTTCTGCCTCCTCCCATCACCCATCCCAGTGCTGGAGGGGACCTGTGACCCCCCTTTCATACTGCCCTCTCTCCAGGCAGGCTGCTGGAGTTGCTCCCGATCTGGGCTCCTCACAGAACATTTGCAGGTGCAGAGTTTGGAGGAACTATGGGACAACCCCAAAGTTATGAATCATGGTAGAGTCAGACCTGCCTCCCCAGTGCTGCTCTCCCATGTTTGGGCTTCTTCATAGAATCACAGACTGGTTTAGGTTGGAAAGGACATTAAAGCTCATCTAATTCCATCCCCCCTGCCATGGGCAGGGACACCTTCCACTGTCTCAGGTTGCTCCAAGCCCCATCCAACCTGGCCTTGGACATTTACAGGAATGGGGCATCCACAGCTTCTCTGGGCAACCTGTGCCAGGGTCTGCCCACCCTCACAGCAAATTCCTTTTTGCCAGGACTCAACAAACAGCTTTTGGGGGACCAATTTACAAAGGTTACTAAAGGCAGCCCTGGGAGTCTCGATGCAGGTTGTTTGAGGGGCTCTGTTATAATTGTATGCCAACTCATGACATTGTATTTTTATTTTATTTTTGATAGATGTTTCAAGCTCTTCAGGGCATTGCTAAAAATATTTTGCTTTAAAACATGAAGGAGTAAAATGAGCATTTGCAGCTGCTGCACATGAGCAGCTTAAGGAGATGTGAGAGAGAAGAAATAGGAAACAAAACCTCATTTGCATCAGCAAAGGGAAGTCCCTGCAAGGAGTTTCAAGCAGGAACTCTGGAGGTCAGAGGGTGTTTCTTCAAATGAAGCAACTGCTGCCTCAGTCTGCTTAAAACTGAGGTTAGGAAAGCACAAAACCAAGGGACAAAACCTCTAGAAAGGTGAAGTTTGATTTGCAGCCTCGGTGCTCACAGATGTGCTGCAGGATCGGTGTTGGTGTGACCTGAAGCACCAGCAACCAGAACAGGGCTCCAGCCCCACCCAGGCTGTGCTGGGCTCACCAGCCCACGTCCTTCCCTCCATCCTCCTCATCCCTCGCAGGGGATTTTCCAATGTCTCTGTGCACACAGTAAGTCACCCGGTGCTTTTGGCTTTTTCAGGGTGTCACCCAAAGCAGCTGTGAGTTGGCTGGTGTCCCCTCCCCACCTCTCCCTCCCTCCGAAACTGGGACATCTAAATTTAACCTGCTATCAACAGATGAGCCTGGACAGTTTCCACTGTGGAAAGGAATCCCACTCAGAACCTGTCCTCTCCCCTGCTCAGGCTCCATCCATGCACATTCCTTTCCTCCATATGTTTCCTTCCTCCCCTTCCCCTCCTGCACTTGGGTTTGTGTCACTGCCACGTGCTGGTGAGCTTCCCAAATGGGCTCTGTGGCTCTCCATGGGTTATGTGGGCACACACCTCGGTGGTTTTGGGTGATGGTGCCAGGTCTCTCTACTGCCCGTGCAAAAGCCTCTGCAAAGGTTGGCTGCAACCTTTGAGGGGTGTAATGGGTCTGGACCAGGCTCTTGCTCACCCCAGGGAGGTGCAGTGAAGGGGAGACACCTGTGTGAGCTGCACCTTGCTGGGGGTGCCCCACAGGTGAGGGTCCAGCCCCTGGGTAAAATGTAAAAAGGAGAAATCTGTGTCTTCCTTGGGCACAGACAGCAGGATGGGAACCTGCAGCGGGATGGGGCTGTGGTAGGAGGAGCTGGAGCACAGAGCTGGAAGGTGCCAGGATGGATTTAAGGGATCAGCAGTGGAGCTGTGCTGGCTGCTCGGCCAGGCACCCCCTGCTCTCCAGAATTCATGGCAGCAGTTTACTGGAAAACAAAACAAAAACGTGAAAACCTTTTGGGGAGCAATGAATAATGGAATGAGTACAGGTGGTATTTGAAACCCAGGCACGGGCTGTAGGAGCTTTCACCCTCTCCTTTGCCCTGGGCTGTGCTCTGCTGCCTCTCTCCAGATGTGGTATTTACAGCGAACATCTGACCTGGCTTTTGCTAAATAAGCAAACAGTGTCAGGAAACCGAAGTGTGCGGAAGTTCAGTGGCTGCCTGCACAAACCAGCCCCGCTCCGGCCGCCCCAAGATGTGCAGCAGCCTAGTAATGGAAAATGCAGGATGTTGGCTGGTGTTTTTCACCAGAAACCTGTCTGCTGTGGCCTAGGAGTTGATATGGGGAGAGAGAGAGAAGGCCCTCGTGGTAAATACGCTGTTTATCACTGCCTTGAAACGTGAGCACAGAGCCATTTGTTTAAAAACAGCCACCGCCCAAACGATTCCAGGCAGACACGTTTGAAAATTTCACTTTATTTCTCCGTCTGTTATAAAAGCAGGGTTTTCTTTTGGTTGTTTTTTTTTCTTTTTTTTTTTTTTTTTTTTTTTTTTTTTTTTTTACATCTCTGTAAGTGTCCAGACTCGGTACATCTTGGTTTTGTTTTCACAGTATCTCTGCAAGACCAAGGACGATTCTTATTGCTGCGCCAGGAGCCAGGGCAGGAGGGATGGCAGTGCCAGGGCTTGGGCAGCCCTCGCCTTCCCCCCACTGCTGGGCCCAGCCTTGCTCTCTGCAGGTCTCTACCCCTCCCCAAGGCTGCTGAGCGTCTTCACTGACTCTCCAAGGGGCTCTTCCTACCCTCCTCTGGGTGTCAGGGGTAGGGAAGGAGAACCACAAGGTCCGTGATGCTCTCGGCGTGTTGGCCGTGCTCGGCAGCCCCTGCCTGCCCCTGGCTGGGGAGTGGGTGCAGCTTTTCCTGCTTCCCACCCTGGACCACGACAGGGCTTTGACAGGGATGGTGAGGCTGCACTCCCAGCTCCTGTGGGGATTTGGGGATATAAAGAGCTGAGCATCATTGATGGGAAGGGTGAGGCAGAGACACGCTCACAAACACCCGTATCCTGTGTCAGTGCCCCAGCACCTTCCCAGCATATCCTTTGTGTGTTCCTGGTTCTGCAAAAAGCTGCCAGAGAAGGAGCTTGATTTACCTCTGCTCATTTACCACCTTGCTCAGTGCAGGATGCCCCAGGTCCACAGATTTTTAAGTCCCCAATGCGACTCTATCAATCCCTGTTCTAACCACATGGCTATTCACCAGCTGTAGCAATAGCAGTGTCTAGAGCCCTGCTACTTCCAGCCATCCTTCCTTTCAGACAACCTGTCCCCGTCAGTTTTGTAACAAAGCAGCATTGGAAAAAACATCACTTTTAATCACAACGCATGAAATCTCAAAAGAGGCAGCATCACTTTCTACGCCATGTCTGGTGATGCAAATGGAGGTGGAGGGGCACGTTTTGACCTAGGCACGGGATAAAGGCATTCTTTGGGAAGGGAGAAGTCCATGCAAAGCCGACCCCAATGTGAAATTTGAATTTTGTATTTACTGCTTAGCTGGGTCCGTTCAGTGCAACAGGACAAGTTAGCCAGGAGGTTACTATCAAATTGCATGGATGCATCCAGTCCACCAGGTAGAGGGAATAGGAGGAACCAGATTTACTTAATGTACCGGGAGACAAAGTCCAACACAAAGCTAAGTGGAAAAGGACATAGGTGTTCCCTGAATGTGGTTTTTGGTGACTGAGAAGAAATCTTTCCTTGGAATTCCTTCGTGCAGCTAATTAAGACAACTGGGTCCAATTCCTTCGACCCATGCTGACATCAGTGAGAACTGTAAGTACTCAGCACCTGGAGACAAAGTGAATACCAGACACAAATCCCCCTTCTGCTCCCACCCACACGACTGCCCAGGAGAGCACCTCAGTGGCAGCTGAGATGCGTGTGAGTGTGATCAGCTATTCACCCACAGCTCACAGTTTGTCCTCTTCTACGTGTATTGCCTCGGAGAAAATACAGACAAGTCCCAAAGGGCTGTGCCAGTAGAGCTATAGTTGGATGTGAATCCAGGTAAGAAAGTGGAATTTAACACAGAGAGTGACTGTGCAAGTCCAAGTCTCTCTAGCTTCATCCTTTATAGTCCCAAAGCCTAGATTTAGGCACCCTTTGGCTCATGGATTTGGGTTTGATCCAGTCCAGTCGTTTGCAAGCTGCTTGTAATGCTGGACTTCCCACCTCAGAGATCTGCCCGTGTAAGGGAGCAGCTCTGGGGCTGAACATCTCTGAAAGCCATTGGATGGAGGAAGGTGGGCTCCCCTGGAGATGGGGGGATGGCTGCGGGCCCCAGGATCCTTGTTTGCTGGTTTGAGGCTGTCTCGGTGGGGACACATCTGGGCATATCAGGTGTTTCCTGGGCAGGGGGTGACGTTGAACCTGTTGCCAAAGTAGGTGGTGTGGCTGTGGAGAAGTGAGGAAGGAGAATTTCTTGCTGGTAACGTCCCATGTGGAGGATGAAGATGGGAATAGCAGCTAATTGGTGCCTCTCCGAGGGGAGAGCCTTTTGAGCAGCGTGTGTGGGGTTGTGAGACCTGTTCAGACCAGCTCAGCAGGGCCAGGCTTGTACCTGGCACACAGAGCTCTCCTCAGGCTCAGCTCTTGAGGCAAGTTGTTAATATGAGGAAGAAATGTTTTCCAGGGGAAGGAGCTGCAGAGGGAAATGATCTGCCTCGGGCCACGTGCTGGGGCAGGGCAGATCCTCTGCTCCCCATCCTGTGCCCTTGCCTCCAGATGTCTCCTCCACTGCAGAACTTCCCCTGCCTGCAAACCCTGTCCTTCCCACTCAAACAGCTCCTCCGTGCCACCCTCCTCTGCAGAAGTGCAGCTGGTCATCTCAGAAGCCACCCAGTTCTTATTAAAACCCACAGGTTCCACTTCCTCCTCCAAATGCTCCTACCCACACCCAAGGCTCGGGTGCTGCCCTGCCTGCACCTTCTCATGCATTACCCTTTGCTACAATGGATGTTTGTGCCATGGCCAGACAGGGATGGTGTCACGGTCCTGTCAGCACCCCATTCCTGACAGTCAGGCAGCTCATGAGGTCACTGGGAAGAAAATTATCTGCTAACCCCAATGTGATTTGTCATCACAGGAGGAAGAGTTTTCTGCAGCTGTGTTTGCTGGGAATGGGTGCCTGTTGTTTTCAGATGTGGCTGTTCCTGAATTATGGATATTGCTGGGTAGACTTGGTAGATAAGACCTGCCCTCGCTGACACCCACGAGTCTCCAATGACTCCAGAAGGATGCTTTTTATATCCTGCTCTTTGTACAGCACCGTCCTTGGAATTTCATGGGAAAACGGGGCAACAGAGCTTCACCCAACAACAGCCAGTGCACGAGCCCTTGGCTCTTATCCATGAGAAGGTGAGACTGGGGGCTAGTTGGGCAAACAGCTGTGTGTCCTAAAGACAAACCCAGTGGGACATCCCCCCCTTGACTGATGTTGACTCCCAGGGCCACAATTCCAGCTGTGAGGTTATCCCATATTAAAATGCTAACGGGAGGCTGAGATCACCATGGATGAGCAGCGTGAGCTGCTTCCTACCCCTCCTGCAAAGCAGGGAGATGGCCTGGTAGCTCCCACTCAAGAGCCATCTGACAGCAGGTTAGTTATTTGCATTGCTTTGAAACTGAGATTATTTCCGTGCTTCCTTGTTCCAGGTTTTAAAACCAGGAAGATTTTCTTTTTTATCCCTCTTCTTCCAATTTCATGCCCTTTTCATCCATCAGCCCGTGCCACACCGACAATCTATTCCTTGTTTCAAAATTTTCTCTCCAAAATTCTGTAGAAAGGACATTCTGCCTGGTGGTGTTTTTGTTGTTGGTTGTTTTTTTTTTTTCAAACATAGCTTTAAGGCAAAAGTTTGGCAATGCAAAGCAAAGTCTACATAAGGCCGCATGACTTGGATTTGCAACTCAGAACCTTACAGCTTAAAATTAAAAATAAAATCCTTATCTTAAATAGTCAACTTTTTGCTCCAGGAATTTGCTTCGTTCTCAACTAAAAAGAAAAAAAAAATTCTTAAAATCCCAAATAAAATGTTCTTATTGTTCTGGGCAGTCTGGACAAGCCAATGAGACTGAAATTCAAACAGAACTAAAGTAGGGAAGAAAAATAAAAAGCTATAGGGTAGACATCAGTGTTAGTTTCTTCCCTTAGGAATCCAGTGACGAGACAGACCCAGTCCAAGGTCTCCTCTTTAGCTTTAGCACAGTGAAATCCGTCCCAATGGGAGAAGGTAGAATGGTTGCATTTGTTGAATGAATAAAAAGTGCATTTTGATTTTGCTCAGATTATACGTGTGTATCCTAATACCTAAGTGATTGTTTTGCTTCAGGTTTTGTTTCTCCCTTTCAGTGCCGGGACGCCAGGTGTGTATTATCGATGTTTGGGAGGTATCACCACGAGTGGTGGTCCATCCTTTGGCCTCCACATGAGTACCTGAGCATCATTGGCATTGGGTTTGACAAGGGCACTGGGTGGTATTGGCTCATTCTTGCTAAGGACCTGGGGCTGCTCTTGGGCAGAGGGCTCTTGCAGCTTGGCACGCTGCCCCAGGGGCCTGCTGGGGTTGACCTCGATGCCCAGCCTCATGCGCCATTTGATAGTCTGCAAGGTCACCATCTCGTTGGTGGCCGTGTTGGTCGCCACCAGCCAGGTGGTGAAGCTCTGATCCCGGTGGATGCTCGTGAGTTTGGCCACGTTGCTCTCGCTGACGGGCACCGCCCACGTCACGCTCGGGTAGAAGTTGTCGTTCATGCTGATGTTGAACTTGGACTCCTTCTTGGTGGGACCCACGATGGTGCAGGTTTCTGTCGTGTTTCCGTACCAGGGATAGTTCACTCCATCTGAGTCACTGATGGCCTGGATTTTACCGTCCAGGAGATCTGGAAGCTCCCAACTCGACCTGCCGTAACCAACAACAGATTATGGACAGTGGATTAATTAATTAGTTTAGAAACATGCTGGACTTTAGGAAGGAGAGCAAGGAGTTGTGGATGCGTTCCCTCTTTAGCTTTTACTGGAATTTGTGCCCTTCGTGCCATCCTGCTGAAGGAGCTCATCCCTGCCATTCAAACTGTCCTTCTCAGCAGGGCTGCTCTTGATCTGTTCATCCCCTAAACTTCTCTGTGGATGAGCCACTGTCCCTCCCTGCTGTCTGCCTGGCGCTGGAAGTGTAACCCATCCTTCTGCAGCCCTTGGAAGGACCCAGCTCAAGGGCTGCACACCAGGCTCCAGGCTGGGGATGGTGTTACAGTAATCAGAGACCCTGAGGTCGAGCAGCTTGTAAAACTGCCTATGCTGGTCAGCTGTGAGAGGGACAGAAAGGTCAGTCTTTCTAACAAGAAAGTCAGTGAAAATGGTCCCCTGTCACCTTGTACTGGCTGATGCACAAATTGGAGAGGGTTTTTTATTAACTTCCAGTTTAATTTTTAAGATTAGATTTGCCAATAGAGGCAAACTGCTGTCAGTGTCTCAGAAAAAGGGTTGGACATTTGCTCTAAGACAGCACGACCACAGATCACATGCTCAGCACACACCAGGTGTTTTAAGGACATTCTTTTAAAAAGCAGGCTGGCAGAGGTGGTTCAAATGTACTTTCTCCCTCTTTCTTACAAATCAGCCCTCTCCACCACCCAGGGATGATGTCCCAGTCATTGAGGTGGTGGAAGGGGCTGGGTGGGCACAGCAGTGGCATCTGCACCTGACCCTGCTGTGGGTCTGGGACACTGGACTGTGCCCCAGCCCCCCAAGCCCTGCTCTGGGCTGGGACATGATTTATGTCGGGAGGGAGACAGAGGGGACATGCTGAGGCTTGTCAGGGTCAGGGTGACTGTCCAAGCCTTTCCTAAGTCTGGTGCTGCAGCTTAAAATAGCCCTTTGGCTGCAGTGGGGACTGTGGATGGAGGTGCATGTCAGCCTGGCCAGTTCCCGCACAGCTTTGGGATGAGCTGCTCTGGGCAGGACTGATGTGGCCCCTCTCACAGGGCTGTTCTGATTGTTAATTACTTAATGACCGTGAATTGCCTCCATGTTTGCAGCGGCTGGATCGTTCAGCAGCGAGCTGTGCTAGAGCTGGCTCTGGCTAGAGGAGACCGTGGGGGATTTAAAGATCTCATTTATCTTTTCTCCGTGGGAGCAGGGGGTCCTAACAAACACCTCCCCTGTGCCACACAGGAGGATGCCAGGCAGGAACCTGAGGGATGCAGTGCAGGATGTGGGATGCTCCGGGGGATGCAGGGATGCTCCGGGGGATGCAGGGATGCTCCGAGCAGCACGACCAGGGGAAGCAGGGATGCTCTGAGCCGCAGGACCAGGGGTTATGCAAGCACAACATCTCCCCGCACAGATTTACAGGCTGCTGTCAGCTCGAGCACCGCAGCTGCAGCAATGCTCTCCTCCCGAGCTCGTCGCCAGCAGGCAGAGGGAGTCCTTTCCCTGGAAGAAAATTTTTAGTGAAGGCAGCCAAAAGGAGATCCCTGAGCAGTCCTGCCAGGACCCCTGTCCACTGCAGAGATGTTGATACGCTCTGCTCTGCAAACTGGAGTCATCCTGGCTCGCCATCCCCACGCTCTTCAGGCAGAGCTGAGCAGGGGAAGGCTTAGGGGACACTGGGTGACCCAGCCCTCGCAGGCAGATGAGTGGAGACCGTGCTCTGCAGCCCCCACCTCCTCCCCACTGCACAGCCCGGCTACGAAACCCCATCTGGGGGCTCTTTCTCTTCCCTTTCAGCAGCTGGTTTAGGATTACTTTCCATTCAGACAGTGGCTGGTCCTCAGCTTGGCTGTCACCCAGGCATGAGATGTGGCAGTGTCCTGGAGGGTGACTCTGTGACAGGCGCAGTGCGAAGGTGCAACCACAGCATGTCTGCAGGTACAGGGGTGCCAAACCAGGACCTGAGAGGCTACAAGAGCCTCATAACCCTCTTGGGCTGCTCCAGCCTACTCGGGTCAGAGGCTGGTGAGTGAGTGGCAGGAGAATCAGGTAGAGGATGCTCAGAAAATGCTGGCCCACTGATATCTGCTTGTGCCTGTCTTCATTCCCAGCACCCCAGACCAGTACAGAATTGCAGGACCTTCTCAGGATTTGCCTAGGCTTTAAACAAGACTAAAATGGTGGGGCTGGGCAGGTTCTGGAGGCAGAGCCTGCAGCACCCCAGCACAAAGCCAAGTGGGCTTCATTGGGGTGGCTCAAATGGGGCACCCAGCTAAAGGGAAGGTGTGGGCAGGAATGGGGAAGAAGAAACTGGCCCATGTTTCTTCACAGAGCACACTGTGCCTAATTCTGGTGTGTGGTTAACCCCAGGGTTTCAAAACCATCACGCTTTATCTGCACAGCTTGGAATGAGGAGGAAAAGGAGGCCTCATGATGATCCCATGACTGGAGCAGACAGAGGTGGTTGCTGCTGGCGGTGGTTGCCCCTCGCCTGGTGCTACAGCAAAGCCTGTGTGCCAGCCAGGCTGGCAGCCTTTGCTTGCAGAGCCTGTCTGTGTTAAATAATATGCCAACAACTGGATGATTTTGGAAAGAATGCTGTGGAATGATCTTTGGCTGCATCAGCATCTTTCTTTGGTAGTGTCGAGCCAAGGAGAGACCAGAAAGTGCCCAGTAAACACTTTGCTGACAATAGCAGGGAAGAGGAATGAAAAGAAACCAAGCTATCTGGTTTCATGGATTCATTATAGCTCATCAGCTCCAAAATCTGGCTTGTAATACTGACAAGCTAGTTTCTGAAACAAGCTTGAAACCTCTTCTGAAACCTTCAGAGTCAGTTTGGGCATCACCAGCAACTGGAGCTGCCAAGAATCCTCTCTTAACAAATGTCTTCTTGCTACCAGAAGGAACTTTAAGTTATTTCCTGTGGCACAACCAGAGCCCTGCTGCTGACAGTCAAGCAGCTTTATGTAGGTTTTAGCCTCCTGGTCCTCTTTCAGACACTTTTCTTCCTATTCTGTCACGCAGAACTAAGCCCCCAGCTCATCCCAAGCCCCCAGATATCTGTCTTGCAGCACCCACCAGGGCACTCACTGCAGTGGCCACAGCAAAGCCAGCACAGCAGCCCTGAGCATCCAGCAGTGTGGATACGTCCAGGTAACCTTTTCAGACAGGCAGCAGGCACTACAGCATCCCCAGCTCCAATTCTTTAAAGCCAGCTCCTAACAAGTCACAGACCAGATGGACCTGTGTAACCTTGTGCTCTCCAACACTTCCCTCTCCAGCAGCTCCCTCCATAGGAGCAGCCCTGCTGGGATGCAGCCCCTGCTTGTGCAGGTACCAGGGCCTTGCATGGGTGCAGTGAAATGCTGCCTCAGGTATTTCACACCCCTGCTCCCACCTGTCTCCCTCCACCCCTGGCCTGTGCTGGGGACTCAGTGAAAGACAGCCAGAGGTCCTTAATTTTAAATTGTCCTTTACAGTGCCTCTCTCACCTACTGCAGCACATCAGGCAAGTCAAGGCAGGGTTAGGGTGAAGAATAGGAAGCAAATTTCAGATGTTGTTCCCCAGCTGACAGGGCTGTGCTGCTGTGGTCCCTCTTCCCCCCTCTCTCCAGCTGTGTGTTCCTGCCTTGTCTCTTGAACCAGCAGCGATGTTTGATGCATGGCTGGTTCAGGGAGTAAAACTAGCAGAAAACTGGCACTAGGAAAAAGGGATCAATTTCTGCTTATTTAGCTAAGCAGGCTCACGTCTGACTGGACAACCTATTTAATGGGGCTAAAGTGGGTGCTCACAGCACAGGTGAGGGTCAGGGGCCACACAAGGGCAGCGAAGCCTTTTCCTCTAAACCCCTGGAGGGGTGAATTCCCACAGTGAACTGACCTACCTTCACTTCCCAGGGAAAGAATGCCCTTTTTTCCTTTTGGTGAATTTTGTGTCCTCCCTCCCCAGTCCTGGGGGTTTATTCTCTTGACAAGTTGATTTCTCTAGTTCATTGTGTCCCTGCTGCAGGGCACGGAAGATTTAATCTCACCAGAGAGACTCCCAGGAGGGCAAAGTGATGATGTAATGATGCAAATACCCCATGGGGTCCTCCAGGGGAGAAACATCCACCTGAAACTTCTCCAGATTCTTGGCTGATCATATTCCAACCCCAATTTATTTCTCTCTCTCTTTTGCATATCTCCATCTGCACCGCTTCTTGCACATCTCCATGGAGATGAAGAAACAAGGCTGGAAAATGCCATTCCAGCGTGGCCCAGCTGCTGACACAGGTCCCCCAGGTGCAGAAACCAGCACCCACCCCAGGAGATACCAGCAGGGACCTGGTCCAGCTGCTCCTGTACAGGTCAGAGCTCTGGCCTGATCCTGATGCCCCCCCTCTGCACAGCAGCATCCTTCCCTAAGGGTAAGGGTAAAACCCTGCATGGGGGGAGCAGCAATGCCAGCCATGGGGTGAACAGGAGTTTGTCCCAGTTCTGCACAAAGCAGGGTCAGAGAGCACATCCACATCCTCCTGCTGGCAGTTTCATGTACCCAGCCGCATCTACTGACTCACACATAAAACAATGCCAGCATTTATGTGTTATCTGAGCTTTAATTCTTTTCCTTTACATTTAAAAACGTTGCATTTAGCCCCAAAATTGTCAGTGCCACTTTAAACGCATGTGTCTAAATCATCCCCTCTGTAGCTCCCATCCCTATAGCAGCATTATGCACAGCTCCATCTGCTCCAGTATTTCTCAGCTGTTTCCACCCTCGATGTAATGGCCAGCTTATGCACAGCTAACAACTTCCCAGCAGAGAAGTGAAAAATTAATCCAAAGCCTGCTGTAAGATTGGCGCTCCAGCTGACTGCCCGATTCTTGATTATTTGGAGTTTTCTCTTTGCCTCTCACCACGGTGATTAGCGATATGCATGTGGCAGTAGCCCCTCTCCATCATGGAAAGTTGGGACAAATACTCTGTTGGCATAAATCGATGCAGCTCTGTGGAGGTCAGTGGGATTGCATCGAGTTACACCAGCTAAAGGCTTGGCCCATCTTTTCCCAGAGGTTTGTGTCCTGTCTCTGTCTCTATACAGGTCTTCCAAGAGCATGTTCTGATGGCATTGGAAGAGGCCTTTCCTCCCAAATGCCTTTATTTATAGCTTTCAGATGGCAACGGGTCTATAGAAGGGGAGTGGAGGAGCAGACCAATTCCTGCTTATGTTCGGGTAACTTTTTTTGGTAGCAGTTAAATGTCAATGAACCTCCTAGGGAAAAATCTTTGTTTCCACGATTTTCTGCCTAATAGCTCTCCTACACAGCTGCAGTTTTTAATTCTACCTGTTTATAGCACTTAGCTGGTAGATACTCCTTTTTATTTTTTTTGTCCCAAAGCATTCCAGCAAGGGCAGACTGTACCAAATCCTCATTTTTAAACACAGGGAAAGTCAGGTGCAGGGAAATAAAAGGCCAGGCTGAGGTTTGCAGCCCACAGCAGCACTGGCAGCATCACCCTCTGCCCAGTCCTCTTTATTTCAGTGCATCTGAGCTGTATTTACATACAGCGGACTTTACTGTTTTCCTTTGCAGCTGCTGGCTAAAGACAGGATTTCTAAAAGAGCCTGAGAATTACACATGCAAATCCCAAAGGCCTGGAATTGGGAACATCTGAGCAACAAATTGTCCTTGCTGAAGATGCTGTTGGAGCCAAAGAGCCTACAGATTTCAGGCCTGCTGTAAGTACTTTTAAAATGAAGATAAGCTGGTCTGCACTGCTGGTGTTTGCCAGGTGCCTGTTCTCTTCTCAAGGCACTTTCTGCTTGAGCTGAGAGGGGATGTGGGGACAGAAGGGGGGGCAGCCTGTCCCCTCTGGCTGCTCCTCGGCGTGCCCTTCCCTCTGGTCCACATCTTACAGCGCCTGATCTGCGTGATGCTGAGATGCTGAACCCGTGTCCTCGGCGGGGCTTACAGGCAGCAGGGAGGGAAGGAGGGCCGGGCTGTGCGTGCAGATGTTCAGGCCATCAGGAAGGAGCTGCATTAAGTCAGGGCTTGCCCTGCTCTGCAGCCCTCGGTGCCCTCCTCCTCCCTCTGCCCTCCTTATTCAGTGATGCTCAAGCCACCCAGGCTGACCCTGGAGGGGCTGAGCTGGCATCCCCCTGACTCAGGGCGCTTGGGATGAGCAGGCAAGAGGGTTGCTCAGCCCTGACCTTCCCGTCCTTCCTCCCTCTCCCCCAGAGACCGGGCAGCATCAGTGCCTGCAGCCACCGACCCATCTGCCAGCGCCGGGCTCTGTGCTCAGGTTCTGTCCCCGTGGCTGGACAGACAGATTTCTGCTGTGCCAGGAGGCTGCACCTGGTGCTGCCCAGCACCGTGAGTTGCAGAATTGCTGCCCTGTGCAGGCGTTTGGGGATCAGGTGCTGGGGCTGATTTAGCTGCGGGCCAAAGCCTGCAAACAATGTTTGGAGAACAAGCTGGTGGGGGACTGGGGAGACACGACTTTCCTCAGGAGGGGCAAGACATTCTAATTTGACTCATTCCTGTCTGGCTGTCTGACCAGCAACACAGGGATTTTTGGTGTGCAAACAGCCCCTCTGTTCCCCCTACCTCACATACATACCTATATATTCCCACTCACACATTACCCACAAGGAGGGTAACGTGAAATCTTCCCCTGCCCCAAGGTGATGCAGAGGGTTTCATTATCAGTGGGTTAAACCCATCTTGTGCTTTCCCCGTGGGCTGCCTGCTACCGTGGGCAAAGCAAGCAGGATTCCTCCTGTGACGTTCAGTGTGCTCCCAGAGCTGGTGGGCTACTGAGCTCCCAGCCACAGCTCTCTGCAGCAGCAGCAGCAGCAGCAGCACAGCTCGCCAGGGACAGCTCTGTGCCACAAGTGTCAGCCCTCGGCTTTCCCTGGGGCTTCTCAATGCGCAGTTTTGGGATGGGGAGGGATGCAGGCGAGAGGAGCTGCTGGACAGGAGAGCCACTCGTGTCAAACACCTATCAAAACAGGGCTGCCTGTCGTGGTAGGGGTGTCCCTGGGGTTTCAGGATCTCCACTGCTGCCCAAAGGCTGTGGTGAAATAGTGATGCTTTTGGGTTCCTACCAGAACAAGCGGAGTTTGGTTAGGGCTTGGGCACATTCCCATTCGAAGAGAACACCCAACTGCTTTAATAGGGAAGGGACAAGCTCTCCTGCACTTTAAATACAGGAAAAAGTCCTGTTAAGTTTCAGAGGAGCTGGGTTTTAAAATCTGGATTATAATTTTTTGGCTTAATCCCCTATTTCCCAGCCAGGCCACGGCCCTCCCGCTCTCTCTTCCCGCTAAGCAAACGCACCCGCACGCGCTCTTGGAAATACTTACATTCCCTGTTCCCCGTAGTGGTTGTAAAATTCCATGTGGCTGCAAGCCTGGATCCAGCCCACGATCCAGGTCTCCTTCTTGGGAAGAGGGGGCACCAACACCTGCGCCGAGGCTCGGAAGTGAGGGGTCCGGTAGCGCAGGACTACGCTGGAGGACTCGTCAATGCTGGTGGGAATGGGATCGATGGAGGCTTTGACTTCAATCACCGAAATACTTTCCCGGAAAACTTTGGATTTGCAGCTAATACTCTGAATACAGCCCATGGCATACCCCGAGTACAGTCTGACGCAGCTCCTAGGGTACTCCAGCAATCCTGGGGAATACTAGGCATTGAAATTATCTGGTGCTAGATCAATTACAGATCTTCTTGGTTTGTAATCTCAAAACTGATATCCATAGGATAGAAAATTCATCACGTAAAGCCTTGATTTGAACCTCTCTCTTACAAGTACTGCTCCTATTTTTGAGGTTAGCTGCGCTTCAGAAGCAAAAGGGCCTTTAAAATTTTTTTCCCCTTTTAACGACCCATTAAATCTCTTGCTCAAACAGTCTTTGGGTTAAAAAAAGGTCTCTTGAGTTCAATAAATAACGGTGGTGTTCTTAGCTGATATATTTAGTCCTTCCTTTCCTCAGATGCGGTCTGTCATTCACCGTCAAACATAGGACTAGCCGGTATTTCCCTTTATTCTTTGGATGAAAAGCAGAATGTTGATAGACACATCTATATAAATAATGAAATAGTTTTTAGCCCCAGCTTGTCACAACCGGTGTGGATTTCCACTTCCTGACTCGCAGTTGTTCATAACTTCCTTTCGCACAGAATTACAATAATACGAGAAAGAAAACGACGGCTGGAAAACGCGGAGAAAAAAAAGTCGCCAAATCTCCCAGTTTTGGAAGGCTCCTCCGCCAGCGATGTCGGGGGGCTTTGGGGATTAATTTCTCGGGGTTTTTTCCCTTTTTTTCCCCTTCTCCCCGTGCGGGCAGGGCAGCCGGCGGTGCCGGCGGGGTGATGAGCCTCCCCCGCTCCGCGCCCGCTCAGCGCCCGCTCCGAGCCCGCTCCATCCCCGACACGCACCGGCACGGGGGGCGCCGGCCCCGCCGCTCCCCTTCCTCCTCCTCCTCCTCCTCCTCCTCTCCTCCTCCTCCTCTCCTCCTCCTCCTCGCCGAGCGGCTCTCCGCAGGGGCGTCCGACCTTCCTCCTCCTCCTCCTCCTGCCGCTGCCGCTGCGGCTCAGCCGGCGGGGCTCATGCGGGGCTCACGCGGGGCTGCCCCGCACACGCGTGGGGCCCCGCAGGGCTCGGAGCATCGCGGGGAGCAGCGCCGAGCCCCGGCTCGCTGCGCTCCCTGCGGGGGCGAGCGGCGGGGCGGGGGGAGCGGCGCTGCTGCTGCTGCTGATGCTGCTGGAGACACGAACAGGGGGAGGCTCCTTCCCCCGCCGGGGTTTTGGGGTTGCTGGGCTGGGGGTGCGGCGGCTCTCGCTGCCCACCGCCCCTTCCAGGCTGTGCTGGCTCAGCTGTGCGCTCAGCCCCGCCTGCCGCAGCCTTCCTCTCCCGCAACACATTCGGGCAGCCCGCGGCTCTCAGGCTCGCCGCGGCTTGCGGGGGGGCCCCCGCAGCGGCATCAGGAAAGGCAAGGGGGTCAAACTTTGCAGGAACTCGCCGGCAGCCCCTCGGTGCCCCCCGGGATGCCCAGGCAGGGTCCGTCGCATCCCCGCGGCTCCCGCGGCTCCGGCCGCCCTGCCCGCCCGCCCTCGCACAGTGCCATCCCTCCCCCTGGTATTTCGCTTTTAAACGGCAGCTGTTCGAGGCTAAACCTCCTTGGCGAAAAAAAAAAAAAATAGAAAAAAAAAGGCAGCATTTCCTCCCACATATCCGTGAATTGTGGGTAATGTAGTTTTTTTTGGCTTTGTTTTAGAAACGCCTTCTCCCATTATTATTATTATTATTATTATTATTATTGCCATTATTGCCATTATTAATATTATTATTGTTGTTGTTATTATTGTTACTATTTTTATTTCTATTGCTATTATTTTTATTTCTATTGCTGCTATTATTATTATTGTTACTGTTGGGTTTGTTTTGTTGTTGTTTGTTCTTGTTATTATTATTGTTACTATTTTTATTTCTGTTGCTATTATTTTTTCTTTCTATTGCTGTTATTATTATTATTATCATTATCATCATTATTATCATTATCATCATCATCATCATTATTATCATTATTTTCTAGTCTAGCCACGGCGTATTTTCTCTTGGTTTTTCAGGTTAAGATGTTCCTCTCCTGCCTGAAGCTTGGTGGGTAAATTTGGTACCAATCCAAGGGCACCAAAGAGGATGGTGTCCTTATTTGCAGAGCCTGTAGCCCTAGGCTGGGTGGGCTGTGGTTCCAAGCAATGAGAAATCATAGAATCAACTGGCTTGGAAGAGACCTCTGAGACCATCAAGTCCAACCCTTGATCCACCACCACTGTGATTCCCAGATCATGCAAAGCTCTCTATAGCAGCAGGACTAAGGAGTAGCTGGAACAGGGGTAAGAAGCATCTGAGGCAGCAGCTGCCTGTGGGAAAGTTGTAAACCTCTGTTAGAGATGTTTTTAGGAGTAATGCTGCTGGCTGGTCCTGCTGAGGATCTGAGTACCAGGTGAGGTGCATGTGTCCAGCTTCTCACAGAATCACAGGATGGGTAAGGCTGGAGGGGATCACTGGAGACCACCTGGTCCAACCTGCATGCTCAAACAGGTTTTCTTAGAGCATATTACTCAGGATTGTCTCCAGGCAGTTTTGTAGAATCTGCAGAGATGGTGATGGGCAACCTGTGCCAGTGCTCAGTCACCCACAGAGTAAAAAAGGTCTTTCTGAGGTTCGGTTTCAGTTCTCCAGTCTCTGTCATTGCCTCTTGTCCTATTGCTCGGCACCACTGAGAAGGTGGAGCTACTGGGTGATCCTGACAAGTGAATGTCACTGAATAAGGGCAGGCAAATTTGCTCCTTTTCACCCACAGCAGGAGGAAAAAACAGAGTATACTGTTATGTTTTTCTTGCTCACGCGCTTTTCAAAGCATTGACTAAGTATTTATTTTAAATTTCACAGCCTCTGTGAAGGGCACAATTACAGTCACTAGCTCTGTGACAGAGAGAAACACTAAGAACCTGCTCAAGTTACGAGCAATTTACTACCATATAGTACAAGAAAGAATGAAATTAGCATCTTCCGAATGAAATATCCAGCAGCCTCCAGAAGGTGCTGAAATCCTTTGACATCTCCAAGACTCTTTCACACTTTTCAAACAAGCTTGTCACAGTTTCTCAGAGCATCGTGGATCTGGTGAAACTGCATATTCTGCGACTCCAGTTTCACTCAAGCTTCAGCCAGGTCTTGCTTCAACTTGGCTGTCTCTGGTGTTCTGGTCAACTAGGAAATTGCATTATCTCATTCTAATTAAATCAGCTTTTCATCTTCAGCTGGAGTTTCGTTGGGTCTCAGTCCTGCCTGTCTCCATGAGGCTGCTGTGCGTGATTAAGTCATTAGCACACCCACCCCAGAGTGGCTGCCTTAAACCATGGGCAGAAGGGCTCCTGTGGCCCAGCCTATGGTGCTCCCTGATGGGATTGCTGGAGATGTGAGGCCAAGCTGTAAGAAATAAGAATTAGGAGTGTCTGGTGATGCTGTGAGTTGTGTTTCCTTTTGCTGCCTGTTTGATGCACCCATCCATGTCTCACCATTCCTGAGGCAGCTCCCACCAGCATCACGGCTTGCACTGTGTCTCCATGTCCTTCCAGTATGTTTCCCACATTTATTAAAGGACAGGGTCTTCCTGCACCGTCAGAGCAGTGGCAAATAAAAGCTGGCCAACAGAGACTATGCTGGCACCGCTGCATGTGCAGTAAATACTGCAGGATATTATATTTTATTTTGGGTGAGCTTTCCCTTTTGTCCCTAGAAGAATCCCACTCAGGAACAGCAGGTTTGCTGGAAGCATTTTGGTTGCAAGTGCTGCTGCTTGGCCAGTGGTTGCCAGAGGCTGGGATTCACCAGTGAACTGCAGAGAAAGGGGACAGAGCTGTCACTCTTGTCCCACCCACATTCCAGCGTGGTTTGGTGGCCCTGCTGGCCCCATGTGTGGCCAGAGCTGTGCAGGGAATTGTGGCAGCCCCCAGCCCTGGGGCCAGCAGCCCTGCAGGCAGGGTAGGCAGGGCAGCAGGGATCACAGCCAGGGCTGAGCAGGCTGGGGTGAAGGGGCATGCCAGATTTGTCCGTCTGGGCATTCTCCCAGGTGCTTGATGACCCCCCTGGATCGTGTGTCAGGCCTGGAATAGCCCCACCAGAGCAGGGAGCCTGTCTGCAGGTTTAGCAGGGATATTTTTAAGCCCCTGGGTCTGTGGCTGCTTTGCGAGCAGTGCAGCAGGATGGGGCACGTCATGGCCCCTGTGCAGTCAGGGACATTTCCTTTCTGAGCTCAGTTTCTCCAGCTGGGACTGGCAGTGACAGCCCACCTGGCTGCAGGAGAGACCAAACAGCTTTCCCTTCCCACTCCCCTCTTGACAGGGGTTTGCTGGCACTGAGTCCACCCCACACTGCCCTTCCTCCTCCGTGCCCTTCCCACCAGGGGCTCATGCTGGGCTGTAAGGTTGGAGTCTCACAGGACAGCTCAGGCAGAGAAATTCCCTCATACCAGTATCAGCAAAAGAGACAGGCACCAGATTAAATTCACTCCCAGAGCTTTCAAGGTATTTTTTTAACCCATGGCAGCTCCCGAGAAACATATTGAGTTGTAGCTCAGCATCCCCAGCACCAGACTGGGCAGGAGTGTCCCTATTTCTGCAGGCTCCTGGCCAGCAGCACCTCCAACCCTCTGCCCACTGATGCTTGCAAAGAGCCCCACGGAGCAAGAGAATCCAGGAGGTCATCCAGGGAGGTGATGGCTACAGGCAAGTGAAAGTAGTGATGACTCTTATCTCTCCAGCTGGGAGCCAGGCAGTGGGATGAGGGCAGGCAGATAGGGGCAGGGTGCTGAGTGCCTGGGTAGCATGGGAATGTGGCTGTGCAGCCGGTGAGCAGACAGAAGCTGGTGGGTGTTGGGGATGGGACACCTTCTGTGCAAGCTCCAGGGCTGCCACAGCCCCACGTGGTACCTGAGCTGAGCAGGGTTGTGTTTTATGGGCTGGGAGGGGGGAGCCTGAGGTGCAATCATGGAATCACAGAATGGTTGGGGTGAGGGGTAAGGTCTCCATAGCAGAGGGGCTCCAGCCTCCTGTGGAATTGCTCCAACACATCCATGTCTTTCCTGTGCTGGAGACCCCAGAGCTGGACACAGTGCTCCAGGTGGGAGTAGAGAGGCAGAATCACCTCCCTTGAGTAGAGATAGGTTCCTGGAGGGCATGATTCAGAAATAAATTTATGTATATTATTTTCCTTTGAGGAAGGAAAATATGAACAAAGGCCAAGAGTCAGAGCTCCTCAGGACCTCAGGCACTTGTCCTAAACATTGCTGTCGCCTCTGGCTGGTCTGTCAGTCAGATGGGCACAGCCTGAACGCACAGTTCACTGAGAGGATTTTGAGAACTATGGATAAAAAGTGCAAAGAAAATGCAAAATTTTTTTCATTATCTTCAGAAGCTAAGAAAGAACCATCTTTTATTTAGCCCTTAAGCTC
Organism: Xenops minutus; assembly: GCA_035221455.1. Taxonomy (NCBI): domain Eukaryota; kingdom Metazoa; phylum Chordata; class Aves; order Passeriformes; family Furnariidae; genus Xenops; species Xenops minutus. Next base: position 1,856,379 of record JAWWEE010000037.1, on the reverse strand, counting down.
TCCAGCTCATTTTGGACAAGACTTTTAGATACCTGGGTATCCAGTTCCCAGGATTACCTGTGCAAACACTGACCTCTGCAACTGGACTTTTGTGTAGGCAAATGTCGCTGGCACTAAGAGATGTGGCTGTCCTGCTCCTCAATGTAATATTCATCTTCTCCAATTCTCTATCCACAGGGGATTTCCAGCCTATTTGCATAGGAATAATCCTGTTCCTTGAGCGTGTGGGTGGTGTGGAGCTGTGACAGCCCATTGCCCAGGGAAGGTAACTGGGTGATGCCAGTCCCGGTGGTCCTGGCTCAAGTTGCTGCCACAGGCTGTCATCCCTTGGGAAGAAGGAGCTGAGATGGATGGCCCCTCCCAGCTTAGATCCACACCACTGCAGTTCAGGGACTGTAGAAAGACCATTCAGGTCTGGAAACCGGAGCTGCACGCACCGATGGGATATTCCCAGGGGCTGATCAGCACTGGGATGGGCAGGTGGGAGATCACAGAATCACAGCATGGTCTGAGTTGGGAGGGATCACTGAGTCCAGCTCTTGCTGTCTCGGAGGGGTCCTCCCCAGCTGGGCTGGGGAGCAGGGAGGCAGGAGGCTGCGAGCAGCTGAGCAGTGTGATGGAGCACAGGAGGGATGGCAGGCATTCCCTGTCCTCTCCTGCAGGACTGCCCAGGGCCTGGCATGAGCCTTCCTCCTCCCTGTGCCATGCTGTGCCGTGCTGCTGGGGCTGGTACCTGTGCTGCTGATCACACCTGCAGCTCAGGGCCACGGGCACTGCCTGTCCCCTGCTCTCAGGGCTGTGCAGTGCTGGGTGACACGGCAGGGACACGTGCGGTAACGAGGCCACGCACAGCGCCAGGGGCAGGAGGATGGGAACTCATTAGCAGCGCTGTGTCCCCTGGAATCAGGAGGCAGGGGATGCTTCTCCTTCGTCCAGGGGACAGGGTGAGTGATGGGAATCACTGCAGGGGTGCAGCCTGTGATGGGAGGGAGGATGGGGCTAGAGGTGCTTGAAAGGTATCCATGCCAGGGGGAGAAGGGTGCTGTTTGGGGTGCTCTAGCATGGGGGACATGCTGCAGAATAATGAATCAAGAAGATTCTGGGGAGAGCTCCTTGGCAGGGAAGCCCCCAAGCAACACCCAGCCTTGGTGTTGCAAAGCCAGGCAGGACAGCAGCAGCAGCTGCTATGGGGAGGGGGATGCCATCATCTCCTCCAGCTCTGACTCTGGGATTGAAATGTGAATTGCGGCATGGAAAACTACATTTCCCAGTTTCCCTTGCAGCCCAGGGGAATAAGCAATTGGAAGATTTAAATAGACCAGGCCAGAAGCAACCAACCTTTGGCACAACGTTTTTCCCTCCTCTTCTCCCAATCTATTGGCTGTTTAACCTTTTTCCCTGGCACTGGAGTGGCTGCCAAGCCTGGCATTAATTTTCCTTCCAAGCTTGCTAGGCCCATGAAGTAAACAGCCATGTGCATTCCTTACTCTATATTTAACAGCTGCAGTCTGTGCTGGGGGCAACTGCAACCGAGGGGAACCTTTGTGGCTTCCCAAATCCACAGCTTGTGAGGGTGGGAGCAGGGGGAGCTTTCTGCAGGGAGAAGAGGGATTTCTCTCCTTCCCGGTATTCGCAAAGCAGGTTGTGTTAAAGAGAGACTGCAATGCCAGCATCCCAGCCACGGTCCAGGGCAAGAGACAGGAACAACGTCCTCAACAGGGCTGAGTTCCTCTCCCTGAACCAGCCCCTGAAGGGGAACCAGGAGGGCAGGAGCTCTGGACGGAAGCAGAGCGGCCAGGCTGGGGCAGCCGGAGCGCAGAACGCCAACCCCAAGGAGCGCCGGCAGTCGCAGCAGCTGCCCGAGGAGGACTGCATGCAGCTCAACCCCTCCTTCAAGGGAATCGCCTTCAACTCGCTGCTGGCCATCGACATCTGCATGTCCAAGAGGCTGGGAGTGTGTGCCAGCAGAGCCTCGTCCTGGGGTGGTGCCCGCTCCATGATCAACCTCCTGGGGATAACGGGGCATGGCATCCCTTGGATCGCGGGGACACTCATCTGCCTGGTCAAGAGCAGCACGCTGGCAGGCCAGGAGGTGCTCATGAACCTGCTGCTAGGTGAGTGGCAAACCTCCCTCCCCGCCGGGAAAGCCCAGCCCTGGTCACAAGGCACAGTGGCACTGGGGCTCCTCCTCTGCCTGCTCCCAGAATCCGGCGTGGTCGGGCAGCAGGGAGTGACTTTTAGGGTGAATGCTGCACTTTTGGGCCATCTCGGTCCCAGGTGTGGTGGGTGATGGATGTGGCAAGGAGTTGTCTAAGAGGGATGGAGTAGTGCTGGTAGCTGGGGACACCCATGGAGTAGGGGCAGGTCCTGGTCCTGTGGGGGGAGTGTGGTGCAGTCAGACTGAGGGAGTGGCTGTGAAGGGCAGGTGGATGCCAGCAATGATGTCTTTTATTTAGTCTGTGGTCATCTGCATGGGCGGTTTGGTCTGTGAGGAAAAGATACAGATTTTAGTCTTTGACGTCTGGATCAGTTCCTGAGGATATTCTTGATTAAAAAAATATATTTCCATCCCCTCACCACCTTCTTGACCAGACTCTGGCTCCACATCCCATCCACTGTGTAATGGAGTCCTGTCTCCTTCCCTGCTGCAGTTTGTTCTTTCATGCTCCTTCCCTTGAGTACCCTTCTGGCTGCTGTCCCCATTTCCATGAGCTAATTTGACCCAGAGGCCGTGCAGGCAGGCTGGGATCCCTCTGGCTCTCCTGCTAGTTCTTCCTTGCACGGTGGTCGGTGTCCCCATTTCTAAAGGCTGGGATGTATTGAAGGGTTTGTCTTCCCTGCTGAGCAGAGCCCATCCTACCCACTGGTGTGGACTGGTGTCCCACCAGTGACTAGGCTGAGCTCTAGGCATGACTTGGCTCAGATCCTGGCCCCAACCTGCCCTGGCCATGTCTACCTGAGGACCTTGCTCTTCTGCCTTTGCCACAGGGCCCTGTTATCCTATTTTTCCTTGGGACTAATGACCCTCTCGTCTGGCCGTGATCCACCCTGGTGTTTCACCCTCCCCAAAAAAAACCCCAACAATCCCTCTTTTGTTCAGTAAGAGGAACTGAAAACATTGTATTTAGACCTTTTCTTCTCCAGGAGCGTTCTAAGGTGACGTAGGGACACTTTATTTCACAGGCAGCACAGGAAAGGGACGTCCTGTCCGCAGGGGCCAGCTGAGACGTGATCCAGGCTCTGCAACGTGGCCCCAGGTTGCTTTTTTCCCACCAGCTCATCCTTCAGAGGGGGTGAATATTGAGCTGAACTGGCTTGAAAAGCACAGTGGTAGCTGCCTTTTCTCCCCTGTGCCTTTGGAGGAGACTGTCCTCGTGCTGTGACATCTAATGGGGAGAGGCCATGGCAGGGAAGAAGCCAGAATAGCAGCAGCGTGATGCAGAGCCCGCCAGCGTCAGCAGTTCTTGCAGGGGCTGCTCAGTGCGCGGGGTCAGCCCCTCGCTGAGAAGAGAGGATCCTTTTAAAAGGGCACGAGGATGAAATAGTAGGTGACTAACATCCACAGGCACAGTTTCCAGATGTCCCTGGACCCAAGAACCTTTGGTGGTGTTGGAGCCTGCAAACTGACCTCTTTGACTCCAAAATATCCGAGATCCTCCTGAAGAGCTAATACTTTCTTTTGGCTTAAAAACAAGGAAGGTTTTCTCACCTTTCCCTTGCCATGTGAGGAGGCCAAATGCAAAGCCACCTTGGGGTTGTGTTGGAACTTTGAGTACCGAGTGGTGGCTGGGAGAGCTCAGCCCTGCACCAGTGCCTGCATCTCCAGGTCTCCTGAGCTCAAATGTGGTGCCCGGGGACAACTCTGGGGGTTTGTGAAGCTTTGCTGCCTTGCCTAGATGCACTACACCCACCCCTCTTCTCTGCCTGCCAAGAAAGGAAATGGTTAATTTGTGTGAAGAACTAGTTCCTTGGATCTGGCAGCCTCCAAAGAGCTCCATTGCTCCCTGGGAAGAGATGGCACTGGCTGGGGGGACTGGCCAAGGTGCCCTCAGCCTCTCATCAGAGCTTCTGCAGCAGAACTTGTGTCACCCCACAGAGCAGATCTCTGCTGTGAGAGTGGCCTTGGGCTGATATTTAAGATTGCAGTCAGGAGCTCCAAGTAGCTGCTGCCGTAATACCTGCATTGCTGGTGGAGGAAAGAGCCTGGCTGGGGAGTGTGGGGCTGCTGGACCTCGACAGGTCCCAGGAGAGGTGGGGTCTTGTGTAGACAGGGAGGACATGGCACAACTGCTGCATCTGGCATCCTTGGTGCCTCTCACTGCTGTCTTCCTGTGGTTCAGATCCACCAGGATGTGGTGAAAAGCCCTCCTGGAGAGAGACAGGTCAGAGGGAAGGGAATCTCCTGGTGTTTCCCTGCTCTCCTGGGAAGAGGGAGGCAGGGAAGTTGGGGTTGTCTGTGGTACCCCTTTACCCCACCTGGCTCTCCTCCCTCCCCCTTGCTGGCTGAGGGCTCAATACATCAAGCAGAATTTCTGATGCAGTCTCTGGGCAGGGAGCCAGCCCATCATAGAGCACTTGTTTAGGCTTTGCAATCAGGCTTCCAAGGCGAGGAGACAGGAGACTGCTGAAATGGGACCTGGAACCTGGCAAAGCACCACTGCAGATGGAGGAGGAGCTCTGGGCAGGAGCTCTGCCAGCACATGTGGGAGCATTCGGGGTGAGGGGGTCTGACCCTGGCATGCTCCATCCATCCCCACTGCAGATGCTGATTAGCAACCCCAAGCAATGTTTTCCCTCCATGTTTGTCATCTGTGATGGAATTTATTGATTCCCCTTCCCATGGTAATCTTTTCCAGCAAATGCCCAACAGCCAGAGAAACACACTCACAGGCTGTTACTGAAAAGATGGAAGAAGCCAGATATCTGTGCCCGCTGTAAAAATCCCTCTGCCAGATCATGCTTTCAGGAAGTCTGTCTCAGCATCACCAGCCCTGGCTGTGCAAGAGTCAGGAAGAAAGTCCACACCCCCTGGCCAAATTGAGAAAATCCTTTTTCAGGAAACCCCCCAGCTTTAAAGTTCGTTTTATTTAGGCAAATAAGTTCCAGTGTTGGAACTTTTAGTACAATTCCAGCTTTTCTCTGCAGTCACAAGGATTTAATGGAAACTGAGGTGCTTAGAAAGTAATTTGAACCTTGCCATTGGCCTTTGAGGGGGAAAGCAGATATAAAACTTTCAGTAAAAATCCCAGGTCTGCTTCAGAACCAGACATAAACTCCATTAAACCCTGGGGACAGCCGTACCTCAGCTTCTGGTTCTGATCCATCTGGTGAGGATGTGGATCCAAATTTAGTGATTCATTGACTGCAAAGCCAGCAAAGAACATTTGGATCATCGATCTAACCCACGGCAAAATACAGGCTGTAGCACATCCCTTAATTTATTCCTGTTCAATTTGTTAAGGGAAAAAACCCAAACACTCAATCTGATGTACAGTTACAAGTGAGGGTGAACTTGTCAGAGCCACTTCTGTATTACTGCAGTGGTAGGGCTTCTCACAAGTGCTTTTAGTTGGACTCTTCCCTTCATTGCGACTGCATACCCTTGTCTCTCCAGCTGAACAGCTCTTTTAGCCAACATCTTTTCCACCTTTCAATATTTTGGAGAGTGCTCAAGTCATTTCTTCACCTCCTATTCATTAAGCTAAACAGATTGGTCTTGTTAAACTGATGGCCTTTGCAGATCCAGGCACCTTCTCACTGCGGTGGGGATGGAACGTGGTCAGCTGCCCAAAGCTGTTGTGTTTAGAGCCAGATCACCACCATGCTTAGTTATCTGCAACCCAACCATGTGCCTTTGCTGTTGGGAGGTACCTGCTTGGGTAACCCTTGGGCATAAAACTCGTGTTTGTGCTCATTTGGAAGTACCAGCCAGTAACTGGTTTTGCTGTGGTCGTGGCTCCCTGAAATAGGTATCCAGACTAGGAGAAGAGAAAGCCCTGGTTTTGCCTTCACCTGCTGTCTCTGTGACATTGGTGCCAGCCCTCAGCCATCTCCATCCCACTTCCAAGGGGCAGGAGGGCTCTTTGGTGCTGTCACTAAGCATTTATCCCACCGAGTAAAGCAATGCTGTGGGGTGTGGATGTATCATCTGAGCAGTGTGTCAGGCTGGGGATGGGTGAGCACCATAGGAGGAGGGAAAGAGGGAGCCCAGGGCCTCTTCTCCACTCCTGGAGGTCAGCAAGAAGGAAGTTCTTACTCTGTCCTGTCTTCTCCCTGAATACAACTAAGCTTTACTCTGACTGGGAACTAAGCCATGACATTCTAAGGCATAGTCCCCTGCAGACCTGTGACTTTATCCTAAGCCATATCTATATTTATTTAAAATATATATATATTTATAAATAGATATATATACATGTATGGTCAGAACTCTGTGATCCCTGCCATCAGCAGCTTCCAAGCAAGACCAGATTGGCAGGCAAGTGGTGGGTTGGGAAGGAAAGAAAGCGAGAAATGCCTTCACCAAACCCTTGGGGACCTCACTGACTCTGCTCTAACAATACAGACGTGCTTCAGGTATTGTCATGCTTCTCTTTGGAGTCTGTGTGATGGAAATCCAGACAGTACAGCCCCTTAATGGTAAAGGTCAGCGGGTAGATGAAATGCCCAGGCACTACAAATAAGCTCATCCTGTTGAGCCTCAGGGCAGCCCAGCCCCAGCAGAGGCCAGGGAGCTGCACAGCAGGTAGATCAGTCTGTATGCAGCAGAGCTTGCTAAGCCGAGCCCCAGAGATGGTTTGGGGCCACATGTGTCTATTTTTTCCCCTTTCATTTTTTCCACTTTGAGAGCAGGGATTTTCTGAGCGTGTGGAACTGTCCCTCCTTGTGCAGTGTGGCATGTGGAGGAGGTTCAGCCTCTGTCCTGCTGCCCACCGAGACCTCAGTGAGCTGGCAGCACATCTGCCTAGAGAGGTGGAAGCATTTAAATGCCAAGTAACCCAACATGACTGACTCGTGGAGGGTGCCAGGCAGAGGGAGCAACGCAGATGCCCACTCCCTGCATCCAGCATCTAGACACAGCTCCAGCCTGGCATTAAACCTTCCTCTCCATCACATCAGGCTGCTAATCTGCCTCTAGTTGTTCTGCCCAGATACAGCAGTTGGAGTCCCTGGTCCTTTGGTGGATGCCATGCTCAGCCTTCATCCCTTCCCATCTGATGAGTTCAGGCATCCCTGAAGAGGCAGCGATGCCCAGCTCGCCCGGGTTCCCTGCCCCCTCCCTCCCTGCTGCCTCTACAGAAACGTGTCCTGCTCACTGCAGGGCAGGCTGGCGAGCCTGCAGTGTCCCTTCGGATAAAGGACACTCAGTGACAGGCTGGGGCCCATCTGACTGGGGCTGGAACAGGCAGGGGGGTATTCCCAGTGACCTGCCCAGGGTCTCCATCAGATGCATGTGGTCTGATGAGCCCCTTAGTGCCAGGCAGCACTGAGGAGCTCAGGTGCTGGCCGGCTGCTGGGGATGCTGAGAGCCCTGCAGCCATCAGTGTGCAGCCCTTGGGGAATCTGCAGCCAGCTGGAATGAAACCCTCATGCAGAGCAAGCAGAGAAACGCTCCAGAGCCTGAATGCAGAGCAAAAGAGAAGTGCGAGGGTTGTTGAATGGGAAGAGGGGGAATAAACATGGGAAATGAGTCATCCTTATGTCTGTCACTCCGGGAACAGCTTCCCATTGCCCCTGCCTGGAGCTCAGAGGGGATAGTAAGTGTTCCACTCAGGCAGAGCCAGCCCTGACAGGGAGGCTGAGCCAGGCTCTGGCCCGAAGGGACATCCTGGGAAATGGGGGAGTGTGTTTGCCTCTAACACACCTTGACAGGAGCAGTGGTTGGGAAGGGGAAGGTGGGGATGCTGAGGTGAGTTGCTGGAGGAGCAGCAGGCAGGGAGAGCCCATTGGGTGTCCTGCTCGGGGCCAGCAGTGGTGGAGGATGGGGTGGGAGAGGGCAATCAGATGAACTGGCTCTTTTCCCTCCCCTTTGAAGAAACCTCCATGTTTTAACCTGGAACAGAGTTCTGGGGTTGTGTTCCATTTCCATCCTGATCCAGGTCCAGTGCACTGTTAGGTCTGAGTGTTGGAGACCCTTTGAGCCCCACAGGATCAGCCCCCTTTTTTTTGGCCAGTTTGCTTCATTGAAGGGAGCAGGATGGAAACATGCCCAGGCAGCATTGAGTGAGCAAGGAGCCCAGCCTTTGTGGACTGGGACCTGCTGCTGGTCATCAACCCAAGGCGCTTTTCTTCCCCCAGCTCATCCCACGTGGTGCCATCGTGCTGGTGTGTGTGGCACCTCTGTGATGTGCTAATGGTCCCTGTGCTGCTGCCACAGGTATAGGGGCATTTCAAGCTGTCAGAGCCCTTCTGGGAGGCAGCTGAGCCATTCTGGGGGCTTCTCAGCTCCTTTTCCCCGGCAGCACAAGCCCTTTTCACTGCACTCCCCCTCTCGCCTGCGTCTCGTCCAAGCCCCTGCAGACCCCCAGAAAGGCAGCCCTGCTCAGTATTTGATGCTGAGTACAAATTTCCCAGCTCCCAGGGCACAGTGTTTCCAAGGGGAGAACTCCAGGCAGCCTGTGTTTGCACTCAGGGCTGTTTCTAATCATCCTGAATATAGCGAGTCTATTTTTAGTTGTTGTGGGTTTTTATTTTAATTAATTGCACAATTCTGCTTTCCACCGTTTTTTCACCTCCCCATGACCACTTACCCCACGCTGCTGCTTGTTCAGCCAAAAAATAACCTCCCCAAAACACCACAGTGCCTGATTCATTGGCTCTTCAATGTGCCGTGCCATCTGTGCCTTTTGCCAGCTCTTACACCCCATAGTACCACATTTGGGGAAGAAAATGGAGTAGAAGGGTTCCCTTCCAAAGGAGTGGACCTCTTCCAGCTGCCACTGACTCCACTGGAGAGGGGGTGAAGATCCTTTTGAAACCTGCATCTTTCATTAATGTCAACTAGTCAAGGCTGCAAACGGCTCATTTTCCAGGTCAGGGATCCTAGTGCCTGTGGGAGATTTGGGAAGTTCAGGAGGAGTAGGAGGGGGCATGTAAGTAAAAAGAAAAATGAAAAAAAAAATAAATTATGAATTCTAATTATGGAGCAAAAGAAACTGCTTCCTGGGAACGGTGACAATTACCCAGAGTTCAGTCCTGACTGAGGTTGGCTAACCTGGAAATATAGGACCTTCAGAGCCAGTTTGGGCCCCACACATGGTCTTGGCAGCTGCAGTGGTCACCTTCAGCACGGTGGGACAATGAGTTGTCACAAGCTTGGCTCTTCTTTAAAGCCATGCTGGGCTGGGCAGAGGGGTTGTCTAATTCACATCTGCTCCCATTGGGAGCCTCCTGAGCTCACAGGATGGGCTCAGTCTTCATTCCTTGGCATTTCCCTCCCCATTTTCCTCTCCCCATGTGCTCAGCCGCAGTTCTGGGAGGCTGAGTCCAGCCTGGGACTGTCTCTGCTCCCCACCTCCCAGGCTGGGCTCTGGGGAGCAGCCCCATGTGTGTGTAGTCATGTGGATCCTGGCTGCAGGAGACGAGGCCAAGGGCTTTTTTGGCTTTCTCCTCTTTTCCTCCCCCTGCTGCCCCCAGCACTGCACCCAGCTTGTTTTTCAGCTGTGGTTTGGATAACATGTTTATATAAACACCTCAGTTGGAATCTGCCCCTGTCTCTGGAGACACTGCCTGGCTCCAACCTGGAGCAGGAGATGCCCCCAAGGTGCTCGCACCATCCTCAGCCTCTTTCAGCCATAAGGAACAGCAGCAGAGGTGGCACCTCAGGGACAGAAAGGACCTTATGGTGACAGGGGGCATCCAACTGTTTTGATTTCTCTTAAATACAAGCTTTGGGGTTTGGCTTGGTTCTGCTGCAGATGGTTCAGGTCCATCCTCCTGCCCTGCCTGCCCAGGGCTCCTCTCTGCTTGCCTTCTCCTCTAATGGCCTCCTGTCATTTGGTGGTAGGAACAAGGCAGATGATTGTTTTCCTTTTCTCATTAATAGATATAAAATGCCTGCCCAGGGGGCTCACTTTCTGCTCATTTACTGTGCATCCAATGCCAGATGTTGGCTTTTTTCCATAGCAAGGTGATCTCCGATGCTGGAATTGTCACAGGCAAGACAAGGCTTGCTCTTTGGTTTTGTGCTTTGAGGAAGTTTCAGATGTTAATAGAGGACTTTGGGTTTGGATGGTTTTGCAGTGGAAATCTGAAGGATTGTTTCCCTTAACACCAGGTCAAAGGGAAAATTCATGATCTTCATCAGAAAAATGTGGAAGTAGCGGTGGACAAGAACTAATCCTTCCTTTGCTCTTAAATCCAGCTCTACCTGGATTTTACATCCAGTGCTGCCTCTGGTTTAAATCCCATGCTACTTGGATCTTGGGGAAGGGGACAATGAAAAAAAACCTTCTTAAAATTAAAATTTCTTGCTCCTCTCATCTCACCCTCGGTCCGGTGGCACTCTGCCATCCCTGCTGCACCTCTGGCAGCCCCGTGGGTCCCCAGAGAGCAGCCTTGTGCAAGTGCAGGCTGGTGCATCAGCTGCAGGAGCCCTTCCCAGGGCTCTCCCGGGGCTGTGTTCCCTCCAGCCCTCAGGCAGGTCAGCCTGAAGGATTTGCAGGGCTCTGTGAGAGACCAGGGAAGGGCAGGCTGAAGGTGATGGTGCTGGTTTGCAGGTGGCAGGTGCAGGGCTCAGGGGCTTTGGGTTCAACAACAGGCACCTTCCCCTGTGCAGAGACCCCCAACCTGCAGCTGGACTCATGGAGGGCACCTCTAATAAAGTTAACCCCTTGCCTACCTGTCTTTGGCACCTGAGGAGGGAGGATTCGATGGGCATTAAGGGCACAAAGCGAGCGAGGTCCAAGTTGGGTATGTAGGTCATGGGATTGCAAGGAAATAGGGCCAGGGGATGGGGCTGCTGGGCAACAGCATCTCTTTATGTTCTTCTGGAGGATGGGCCCTTGGCAGTGCTGGCTGCTGATCCACGCTGCCAGCCCTTGCCCAGCAGCAGCAGGAGGAGAGGGCAGCAGACCCAGCCGTGGGGGAGGCCAGTGGGACCCACAGGGCAGGCTGCTGGGGCTGTTTCATAGAGAAGCTGCTTGGTGAAAGGAACAGAAAGTGCAGGGGGAAGTGACAGAAAAAGCACCAGACGGAGGGATCTTTGCTGTGTTTTTTTTTCTTCTTTTAACGGCAGATTAACCCCTGGTTTTAGGGCTGTCATGCCTTCAGATCCTGAAATGTCGGCAGACGAGGCTTTTTGCTTTCTGTGCATCATTTGACGAAAATCAAACCAAGCAGTACTGAAGGCCCATTTTATTCATCTTCTGAATGGAAGGATTATTAAAACAGCTCTTTGGCTTGTTCTGCATGCCCTGAACACCTCTGTGCACACATGCCTGCATCCCTTGAGTTGCCCTGACATCACCTTTGACCGTAAAAAAATATTGTCAGTGCAAAATACAGACAGGCAATGGTGAGCACCACACATTGCTAAAGCACATGGCATCTGTGCAACTGATTCATGGGTGGCTTTGGAGGGGAATGGCCTGTAGTGGGTATATGGAACACCATATACCCACTGGAGGAGATACTGGGATCCTCTGGGGTGCCCAGACTGGTTCTGGAGCCCTGGCTGGGCTCCTCAGTAATGCAATGGGTGCTGCCTTCAGCCAGAGCACACTGGGCCAGAGTCTTCCCTTGGCAGGACTGGTGCATCATCTCTCTGATGGGAATTTGAGTCTGGGTTCCCTGAGATTGCGTAGGGTGAGATGACGCTGGTGGGAGGTGCAGCTGATGAGCTCTGAAAACTGTCTCCTGAAGTGCTTTGCTGGATCTGGGCTGGGGGGTCACTCGGTGGGGTGAGGAGTTGGGCTGGGGGTGGTTTAGGAAGCCCAGTGTCAGCAGGGCCATGTGCCACCCAGCTGCAATGAGACAACCCTGCAAGAGCCATCCAGCCCCGGTGCTCTGGGACCCCCAGGGGCTACGAGCCAGGCTGACAGCTTTTGACCTTAGCAGGGAGTCAGGGTGAGTGGCTGCTCCAGGGCTCAGCAGCTTGTGTCTGAAATCCTTCCCTTCCTCTCTCCTTTAAAAAAAAAAAAAATCAGCAACTTGCAGAGAACTGCTCAGCTGAGTGCTTGGTGGGCTGCAGGCTTCCCCCTGCTCTTTTCCTGACTGGTGGTCACATCTGGTGGGGTCTGGGCAGCCCCTTGTTGTCCTTGTCCTCCTAAGCCCATCCCTACCACTACAGAGCCAGAGGTGTGACCAGCCTCCTTGCAGCCCCTTGCCACCTGCAACCTCACCACCTTGTTTTAGGTGCCACCTATGAACCATTCAGCCTCCTGCTTCTTGTTGTGTCTAGCTTGGATTCCCACTGCTGCCCATGCCAGCAAGGACCTGCTCTCCAGACCTTTTCCTCTGCTCCATTTGCCCTCCACAGCTCTGAGACCCCAGGGCATGACCTGGTGGGCAGGAGGTCTGACGAGGTCCTGCTGTCTCCCTTCCCCATGCAAGGTGCCCTGCAGACAAGGAAGAAAAGTAGTCTCCCACAAGGAAAGAGTTTGTCCAGGATAAATAGCAGCCCCTTCCCAAAGTGGTGGCGGGGGCTGGTGTGTAGGGGTGGCACGTTGTGGGAGGTGGGCGAGCAGAGCCGTCGTGACAGCTCCTCCCTGCCCAGCTCCTGCCAGGTGCTGAGCAGGCAGGAGGAGCTGCCTGCCTCCCATGTGCTGTCTCATTTCCCATCCCCGCCGCCACACTCCCATCCATCCTCCTGAAACCTTGTCAGCCCTCAAGGAATGGTCTTTGTCAGGGCCTGGGAGCCAGGCAACTGGCCCCTCACGCTCCTGCCAAGCAGCAGGCTGTGCTCGTGATGGCATATATGTCCTTGTCATTGCTGCAAGGAGCTGAAATCAGCACTCTGACTAATTAGGAGGGCTGGGGAAAAGCAGATGAGGGCATGAAAGAAAAATAAAATGGATGCTAGGAAATAGAAATGACAGTACCTGTCAGCTGGGGCAAAGGAGGTGGGATGAAGAGGACGATGATGTAGAGTGCTGATGGGTTTCACTCCCAAAGCTGTTAGGGGAGAAAGGTGATCTGGTGTTGAGAGCTGCAGCTGCAGGCATGGTCCATGTGCCACCACAAGCTTGGGTTTGCTGGGGCTGGGAGGGATGTTACCCCCACCACGTTTGTGTAGGGAAGGGGCTGTGTGAGGTGACTTGTAGGGACAAAGCCACAGGGAACAAGAGGTCAACTGGAACAAGAAATGGCTTGTGGGTGGTTGGCACTTCGGCAAAGGGAGAGGGATGGGTGGGGGACATCAAGGATGTCACCCACGCTCTGCTTCAACACCTGACAGTGCTGTTTCTAACACAGGTGCCCCTTTTTACTTTATTGCATGGCTTTCCCCTTGGCTCACTGGCTCTTCATGGCTTTTTCTTAGTGAAATCTGTCAGTGTGGTGCAATCCCACTGGCTGGCTCCAGGCAGGGGGAAGTGGTGGGCTTGGGAGAGGACAAGAGACAACAGCAGAAAGTGCTGTGGGGCACTTCTCCTCCACTGCAGCCTGGTCACTCTGGCACAGAGGCCCCAGGCAGGGACCTTGTTGCATGAGGTTTCTGTAGCATGGGGGGGAGGACAGCAAGAGGAACACCCAGAGCAGTGGTTTGAGGGCCAAAAGAGTTTTAATTTTAGCTTTGCCAGTTGCTCCCTCCCTTCCTCCCCAGGTGGATCGCTTGCCTCTGTGGTTTGTGTTTCTCCTCTGTCAAATGATGATATTGGTACTTGCCTTTTCTGTGGGTGAATGTTAATCGACATTTGGGTGGTGACCTGAGGATGGGGGAGTTGCGTGCAGCTGAACCATGGACACCTGGCCAGAACAGAACCCAAATCTTTATTTAGAGACAATGACAATTCTTGAATGTTCTGCCTTGAAAATTGCCCTGAGCTGCTTCCGTCTCTGACCATTCCCTCTTCCTCTCTCGTTTTGTAGCCCTGCTGCTGGACATCATGATTGTGGCTGGGCTGCAGAAGCTGGCCAAGCGGAAGGGCCCGTACGACATCAACCCTGGCTTGTTGGACTACCTGACCATGGACACCTACGCCTTCCCAGCGGGGCACGCCAGCCGAGTGGCCATGCTCTCCAAGTTCTTCCTCAACCACCTGGTCCTGGCCATCCCTCTCCGCATCCTGCTGGTCCTCTGGGCCCTCTGCGTGGGCTTTTCCCGGGTCATGATCGGACGGCACCACATCACAGATGTCCTCTCTGGCTTTGTCTTTGGCTACTTACAGTTCAGGCTGGTGGAGTTGATATGGATGTCTTCCAACACATGTCAGATGTTGATATCCATCTGGTGAACATGGGGGACTTGACGCCTCTCCACTGGAAAACAGCAGATACTTTGAGAGTCTCCCTCCCAGTATTTTCTACATGTTGTTTGTTGGGAGTAGTTGTAACTTCCATGAGTAGTGGTGTTTTTTAATGTTGCTTCCCCACCTTAAAAAAAAACCACAAACAAACTAGTTTCTTGCAATGGATTGGGTTTTAGCAATCAAGGGCCATACCTGTGTTTTGGCCATATTCTCAAGCTGTGTTTGGACAGCAAGCTAATTAAGCTTTATGGGTGAGAGAAATGAGCTCCATGTCTGCCTCCTTTAGGTGGCTCACACTGGCACCTTGATATGTCCTCAGGATGGGCAGTGCCTGAGAGCTTCCTGAGAACACGTACGTTCACTTTTTTGAGGCTAAATGATTTTGGCCACAGTGCTTTTTTTCTTTTTGTAAGCCCAGCAGCTGTGTCTTGTACAGAGTCAGGACAGGCACTGCCGACACTTTACAGATAATAAATAATCATAAAATCCTGCCCTGTTTGGTTCTTGTCATGAGGGAAGGGACAAAACCAGCCCAGTGTGGCTCTGAGGTACATGCTCAGCATGGAGCAGGTTCTGTAGTCCTGCTGGCTGAGGGGATGCAAATGATAATCTCACATGGTTTGCACTGGGTGGGATGGACCTAGATAGGTGCTCAGGATGCTGATGAAAAATCTTCTTTGTGAGGGCGTGGGGGGAGTTTTTGGTCTGGCGAGGGACACATGCCCATTTTCATCCTGGTAGGGATGAACAGACATTGTGCTGGATCATGGGCATTTTATAAAGCAGGTCTTGATGCGCAGTAATCTTTTTCTTTCTCTTCATGGCCGTGATTTTATCATTATGCCAAATGCTGCTGTAGGTGGGGATTTCCAAGATAGGTCTGGAAGAGCACTGCCTGTTTCTGGTACACCCTGCAGTGTCAGGGAGCTGGAGGGCAGCGAGGCAGGACTGCCCCTGCTCCTGCCTCTGCTCACTTGGCTGTAACCCCCCTACTGGGGTAAATTCTGAACATTTCTGTGTCTTACCCTGTAAGAAATGAGGAGAGCACTCCTGACCTTCCTTGACTGCGAACCTGAGCTAATTGTTGTCTGTGAACCAGTCTGAGATCACTGAATACAGAGTTTTATGCCCAGACATGGTGCTGTTGCTTCCCATTATTGACAAGTGTCAGTCTTGAAAGCTGGTGGATCCTTACCCATGCTCAGTGTGGTGTCTCTGGAATGGATCCCCCCTCAAAACTGCCATGAGAAAATCCCATATTTTGAACAGAATGTGCCAGTTCTCTGTGGTTTCTCTGTGTTCAGAAGAAAGTTTGATGTTTGGCAGGTGATGGATACTACCGGACTCAGCACCTTCTTTGACTGGATGAATCCTGCAGAATGGAGCGATCTTGTCATCCCTGCCCTCCTGTCTGTCCCAAGTGAGCAAAATGCACTTGGCTTGCCAGTCCAGGGAGCAACCAGCTGGGTCTGGCACTGTCATCTCTCCCTGCATGTTGGAGAGCTTCCTACAGGAGCTGGTGAGAAGAAGACATTCAGATAATGACTGTTGCAAGCTGCTGACATTTGTTACTCTTTGATGATTAATATGAAAAGAAGCTAAACAGAAAATCCATCCCTGGCATGTGTCTCCAGCTGGGATGTCAGCACAGAGCCCTGGGAGCTGCTGCCTTCCCGCGCTGCCGGCTCCGGGGCTGGAGCAGAAGCGTGGTGAGGAAGGCTACCATGCCCTTTGAAGACCAGCCTCCCATGGAGCTCACGGACAGGCTGTCCCTTGGGAAGGGCTGTCACTGGGTGTTTTCAGGAAAGGGAAGAGCTCAGGGTCTCCCTGGTTCTCCCTGGAGGTTGGTGCAGCAGCAGGCAGAGCAGCAGGAGGTGGTGGGTGCTGCCCAGCTCCCCTCCTGCTGCTGCGGGTGGGAGCAGAGATGTGCAACCCTCCCTCGGGGCTTTTCTTTGCCAATATCCCTCTCCTGCAAAGATTTATGTGAAGAAGCGAGCTGTGGTGCTTTTTCTTCCCTCCAGGCATTATTGCACTTAGCAGAGTTTATCCTCACCCCCAGGAAGGATGGAGGCAAGTCACTGAGCTCTGGTGGGGTGTGATGCACCCGTGCATAGCTGGAGATGGGGGATTCCTGAAGGGACAGGGAGCAGGGGACGACTTTGCCCCAATGGCTTTGTGGGAAGCTCTCACTTTGTAGCTCCAGGCTTCGCTGAACCTTTGCAAATAGGCTGGATGAATCTACAGGCACGTTGCTGGGTTCAGGTCTTTTTGAGCTTATGTTATCTTCTCCTGGTATATCCAGGATGGCAGCATGGCTTTGGAGGAGCTATCCTGGGCTGTGCTGCTGTGATCAGGAGAGCGTGGCCTGGAGAAGCTGCCATGGTGGGTTAGATCAGCTGAGCTGGTCTCACCCCAGCACATGGTTGCAAAGCAAGGCAGGAGAGCAGAGAGAGGTGAGTTGGTGTGATTCACAGGGATAAACTGGGATTCGCAGGATGGGGCTTTCTCCCACACAGAGTTTCTCCAGGGAATCTTCTTCCTCAGCCCCCCTGCAGCCTGTGCCCCTCTGTCCCACAGTATTTCAGCCCCCAGACCAGGGGATCCCAGTGCTCTGTTCTTGCTGCAGGGAGGATCTGGGGAGAGACCCCAGAAGGTGACTGTGGATCTGGGCACAGAGGGACTGGGAGAGACCTGGAAGACTGGGAAAGAGCCTTTCCTTGGCCGTGGCTGCCCTCCCAGCAAGGCAAGCCATCCCTGGTCCCTCTCTCCAGCTGCTGCCATGCCGAAGGTACCACTTAGAAACAACCAGCATTTCTATGGAGGAAAGCAGCTTCTGTCTCTATAGCAACAGTGAGGGATGGCGGGCACCGTGTCCCATGTCACCCAACAAGCAGGACAGGCTGTGGCTGGGCTATCCATCACCTCCCAGAGGGAAGCAGGAGACCCCCAGCCCAGCCCCCCAGGCTCACAGCCATGTGGGCAAGGGGATGTGGGCAACAATTCCAGGACAACCCGGCTCTGCCACCGACAGGGTACAACCTGTGCTGACTGTCCTGAGCTTTCAGTCCCAGTGACACGACCTTGGGCTGTGCTGGGGAGCTGGGAGGAAGCATGGGGAGAGATTCCATGCCCAGTGCTGCTCTCACAGACATCCAAGGGCTAGATCCTGAGTGTTTTGGCTCAGAGGCAAGGGGGGCACAGCAGCACAAGGGAAAGGACAGTCACTTCAGTCTTTGGGCTCCAGATCTGTGCAGATGCCATCAGAGCCCTTGGGTGTGAGGAGGAGCAGGAATGCAGCATGCCTGTCCATAAAGCCCTGCAGTCTGAGGAGGGTTTTCTACCCCCTGAAAGGGTGTCAGAGGGATAGGGCTGGGTCTCAGCCCTGGCAGCACTGCCAGACATGGCCTTCTGTGTAATGTGCTGGAGCATCACCCGACTCTGCTCTCCACTGACCTTGGATTTAGCAGTGGCTGTGAGAAACACCAGCGGGTTTTGCAGGCACATGTTACACGTAAGCCAGTGGCTGAGGCAGGTTTCTGCCTTGTTCTCTGCTCTCCTGGAGCTCCTGCTGATGCTCACACACAGGTTTAGCCCCTCCTGTCCTGGGTGAGCCAGAGCAGGGCACTGGGGCTGCTCTGTGCAGGTGCTCACCATGGTCATGTGGCTGTGGGGAGGCAAAAAGACCAAATGGTTTAATCTCCTTCAGGATTACCCAGGAATGTGAGTGGTTTTCCCTGAGCCTTCAGATCCCCAAATTCAGCCACACAGAGCTCAACGTGAGGCTTGGGAGGAGTGACCCTTCCAAACCAAGACCTCTCCAAGCAGAAAGAATGAACAAACCCTGACTGTGGCATCTTCTGCCTTTCAGTTCCTCTAGCAGATTAATTAAGAAAATGCCTCAGAGGAGGCAATAATGAAATAAATGTGATGAGCCAAGGGATCTCAACTCCCATGGGCTGGGTGCTGCTGCCATCAGCTCTCCACAGTGCCACGGGGAGAGTCCCAGGCTGCAGTGACAGGGATTTCGTGTGTGATTCTTTGGCAGACAGTGAAAGGCCCCTCCCCTCACCCTAATGCTGATTATGCTCAGCAGCAAAAAGAGATTTTAATTTATTAAATTAAAAAAAAAAACAAACAAAAAAAAGGGTGCCAGGGTCAGGGCAAGTAGCAAATCTGGATTATATCTTCAGACATATGTGGGAATCACAGCTGGGGTGTTTAGTTCTCCCCTCCTCAACATAAGCTGGTGGTTTTTTTCCCCAACAAGCTGTTTTGTATATTTGTGGCTGGGGCCGTGCTGAAATGAAGGTGGGACAAACCCCTTCACAGATCAGCTGCCCTCTCTGCCACGGGGGATCCTCTCTACCATCCCTGGGATCTGTGTCCTTCCCAGGGTGAGGCAGCTGAAGGGAAGGGAAGTGTAGGTTGGATGGGCTGGAGGGCAGGTTGGTGGATTTGAGGACTCAGGGAATTAGGAAGGCTGTTACACAAGGTCTCCCTGCGGTAGCACATGTGGCTCTAGATCACCCCAAGCTGGGTTTTCTTGGGCAAACACACTCCTTTTATTCACTCGGGGTGTTTCTGAGTGGGGTGAAGGGACCTGTGGGCTTAAGCAGGTCCCAGCAGCTCAGTGCAGCAGCCCCAGCTCCTGCCACAGCCCTGACACTGCTCCACGCAGCAAAAAGCCACACAGGAAGGCCCTGACAGCCACAAACTCACTTTTGGAGCGTCCCAGTTGGGGACAATCACCTGCTTGATTTTCAGTTAAGGGTTTTTTATTGAAGTGATAATTAACCATGTCATTTCCAGGCTTAAAGTTTAATATATTGAGCAAAGCCTAAAGAAACAGGATGGTGTCTCCACTTCACACGAGTGTATTTCAGAGGGTGCTGCAGACAGAAGGTGCATGGACACTGATGCTGCCTTTTATGTGTTTTTGGCCACCTGAAACAGAGATGTGGCCAGTTCTTGCCTGAGCACAGCAGGCTCCAGGCAAGGACAAGGAGATGCTGGCTGCAGGGTGGGAGCAGGTAATCAGAGAGGTATTTTTCTCTGGTATTGACCCCAGAGCCCTTGATGTGCCTATGTCTGCATATAGTGCTTGATTTAAGGTGTTGCTGGGGCTCTGCCCTCCAGACAGGTAAGGATGGGGTTGTTTTGTTCCCTGCCCCGCTGGCACTCGGAGCAGCAAAGATCCCCGTGCTCTTTCGTTCCCCAGGACACAAGAGTCAAAGCGGATTAAAGGTCCCTCGGCTGATCACATTTATTTCATTATTTGAGTGAAATCCCTTGTAAATACCGCCTCCCTCCCCTTTCTTTTTATAAAAATAGAAGGCATGAAAGAATCGGAGATTTAGGAAAAGTTAATCACAGGAGTCGCTTGAAATGCATTAACCTCTCGCAGCCTGAGCGAGGCTGAGCTGTGCCCGAGCCCTGCTGCAGTGAGGAGATGCTGAATGGCTGGGGGTGGCCCCAGATCCTCAAAGCAAGGCTTCCCCTAGAAAATACCTGCTTCTTAGCAGGCTGGGTGGTATTACAACCCTCTGCTCTGCTAATTGCAGTGTTGGAACAAATTGGTTCAAGCACCCAGGCGGCTCCAGAGTGTTGGGTGAGTGGTATCACAGGAGCCCTGCAGCAAATCCTGCTGGCCAGTGTGGGCTTGGGGCCACTGGGAATGCCAGTGCTCTTCCCTTTACAGTGTGGCTCCTCTGAAGAATGGGATGGACTTTGCACAGGGATGTCTCCCAGTTCCTCTAATAAATCTCAAGTAGGTGCAGCTGGTTTCCACTCCCCAGAAAGCACTGTGAGACCCCATCCCTTCAATAAACCCTCACCCGTGGGACCCCCTCTCTAACTTCCTCTCTTCTCCCAGGACCAGCAGCCTTGTGCAAGACCATCAGTGCTGGAAAGTCAGACCTGCAGAAATTAATTAAAATAAGAGCAGTGGGAACAGAAGCTGAGAGCTACAATGATGGATGTTCACAAAACACTTGCCCAGAGCCCAAAGTGCTCTGGGCATTCGGTGATGTTTGCTTCCAGCCAAGGAGCTGTGCACTAGTTAAACACACTGGATGCAGTCATGATTAGAGAATCATCCTCTGGTATCTGGGTATGGATCCACTGCACCCAGACCTGGTGCTCTCTCTCCACTGGGATTTGCACCTTGGAGCTGCCGGTGCTGGTTTGTCATGAATTTCATCCCTGGCTGCAAAGGGAGTTTTGTGTTCTGTAAATCCTAAACCTTAGGTTGTGTATTAATAGTGTGGTAATTCATCACTTTTGTGTCCAGCACAAGCCAGGGGTTATATAAAACACAGATTAATGGGAATCAGCAAAATAGAGGAGCATGTGGAGGGATGCGGTGAGGGTGTCTTGGGAGGGGAGGCAGGAGGGAGGTGGCAGGTCCAGAGGGAAGAGAAGGTGGCTGAGCAGATTCAGAGAACTTCCTGGCAGGATTTGCTCCAGTTATTGTTCTGCAGTCCCTGATTCAGGCATTTCCTGAACCAGTGTGTCTGCAATCCAGGGTCTTCTGTCCCTGGATGATAACAAGAAGGCAGAAAGAGGGTCTGGGAATTTGACTGGAAATGGCTGTTTTTCTCTTTTTGTTTTTTTTTTTCTCTCTTTTTTTTTTTTTCTCCTAGCTGACAGACACCATTTCTACACCTGCAAACAAGCAAACAAAGTACAGGTGGGAAGAAAAACAAACAGCCATCCAAAGGAAGGGCACATCTTTCACTAGATGCAAAATGAACCCCCATCCCCAATGTGGCTGGTTTCTCCTCTCCCATCCCAAAAAGAAAGGTGATTCTTGGGTTAAGAAAGGCTGGGAATTCTCAGAAACTCCTTCCCACTCTTGCTCCCCGCTGATGGGTGGGAGGTTAGTGGTTTCAGGGTTTCCAGGGACCCCACGCACAACTCAGAACAGCAACCCCTTACCTTTGGGCAGAAAAGTTTCCTCTTGCCCAGAAACATTCAGAATGTGCTGAAGGGGCAGCAGGGACATGAAACCCTTCCTGTTGCTGCTCCTCAGGGCAGGGGCAGGGCGGAGGAGAGGGAAAGCAACAGGTTTTTGGGCACCTGCCTCTGGTGTGACCTTCCTTGGGAGAGCGTGACCTCCACAGCATTGCCCTCAAGGGATGGGAAGATGCCTCCCACCCCGGGAGGAAGGCACAGCTGGACTCCAACCATCAATCATGTCCCGCAGGGAAGGGCTTGTATGGCCTGTGGGATTCCTAGTGGGCTGACTTTCTTTCAAAGCCTCCTGCAATAACAGCAACTGTTGCTCAGCTTCCTTTCTAGATAACCTTTTTCCTGCTGCCCAACATGCTTATCTGCTGCAGACAGACTGGCAAGATGAACCGGAAAGTTGATACCTTATCTCTGCCTCTCAAGGAGCCTATTTAAGTGCTGGAATGTGTTGAGATGGTAAATGATTGTTAAAATCCAAGAGAGGAACATGGACCTAAGGACAGGTCCTGCTGGGAGGGAGCATCTAGTCAAAAAGGAGACTAGTGGGACCACAGCCTTTCCAGGCTTTTCTGTCAAAAAATGCATCTTTTATCTGCCAAAAGGTGCATCACCTGTTTGTTTAAAACCCAAAGGCATAGACTGGGTTCCTGGCTAATCTGTGGGTTAACCCTGCAGGCTGCTTCCAGCTCAGCATCCCTTTGATAGGGCTTTATCTGTGTCTCAGTTTACTCACTGCAGGAAATAAACTGCTTGTGGGTCAGCCTCACAACGGGAGCCGTGTCTGATATCACATGGCACATATTCCTTGCTCACCCTTTAATCTGTGCTGCTGTGGGAAGCAGCAAGATGCTCACACATTCATAAAGGTAAATAGGATTGGAGAGCTATCGGGCTAATTGAAATGAACGGGGCTCAGCAGCTCAGACAGCCTGATATAACCAAATGAGACCTCTCCGGGGACACAGAAGTCAAGCAGAGCTTCAGCACTTCACTTTTCTCAGCCACTGCAAGTGGCAGCTACAGCAACAGCAATTGCAGGCTCTGGAGTTTGAGTGCTGTGAAAGCAGAGGGGTCAGGGAACACCAGAGTGGCCAGGGTGATGGCCGTAACAGCTGCTGGGGAAGGGTGACACAGACTTATTTTGAGCCTGTCCTGGGTGAAAAAATAGCTGGTGGAGATGCTGCCAGCCTGGAGCACATTGCCAGCATAAGCTGGGGGTGCTCTCCCTTCCAATAGGCAGCTGCGTCCCAGCACACCCGAGGGGTTGGATGGGGAAAGGGAATTGGGGCCAGGCAAAACACAGGGGAGCAACCCCAGTGGGTTGTACAGCCCTAAAGGGCTCTCAGAGTGTCAGATCCCAGCCCACAGAGCTTGTGCGTGGGAAGGGTCCCTACACCCCCCTGCCCTGACAGCACCCCTGAGGGCCAGGCTCACACCTGGCATGGCTTTTGCCACTCCAGCTGTTCTTGCAGAGTATTTGCTGCAGAAACCCTCCAGTTGCAATGCACGCTGCTACCACGGGCTGCTGCATCTCAAAGTGAAGCTGTTCCACGGCGCTGGCTGCTTTTCCACAGCGATGCATAAGGAATTGCCATCCCAGAGCAGACCTCAGCCTGTCAGCGTGATGATGCCAAGTGCTTCAAGGGTCACTTGTGTGGCAGCCAGGATGGGACAAAGCGCTTTCTGGGAGAGCTGATCCTGTCTCACACTTGTGAGAGCTGCCCCATCCCTGGAGGCTTTTCATCCCCTGCAGAACTCAGAATGAGACACCACAACGTGCCTGGTCTGCAAGGTCCTCCAAATTCTCTTTGCATCTCACAAGTTCTTTGCCTCCCCCCCTTTGGGTAGGAGCAGGATGCCAGGCCCAGGCACTGCCTTTTTGTGGGTTGCAGAGAGGACCCTGCAGGGAAGCAGGACTGGAAGCCTGTGGCACTCATTTTTCTCTCCATGATGTTGTTGGATTATTGCTGGTGGGGAACAGGGCTGGTATAGCTGCTATCTCTTAACACAGCTGATCCGTGCTGTGTGCCTCTGCCCCTGCCTTCCTTGTTTAATTCCTTCAGGGCAGCTCTTGTATTTTGGGGATGTAGCAGCTCCAGTCCTCGCCCTGTATCCCTGCTGGGTGCAGTGATGGGGTGCAGGATGGGGCTGGGCTGCCCTGCAGATAGAACAAGGCCAGCTTAGCAGTTGTTCCTGTCAGTGTAAAAAGTGGGAATGAGGGACATCCATCTGAGCCGCTCGGTGTCTGTGTCTTGTGATCCTGAAACCCAAGAGCCCCCCCTGACTCAGCAGGTTATTAATAACCCCCTGGCTGTGCTCCCACTGCAGCTCCTGCCAGCCTTGGCACCGCCTGGTGCTCCTCTGTGGTGAGGTGAGATGCACACCCTGGGCAAGGACAGGGGCTCCTTCCTGCCAGCCCCCACAGCCCATGCCCACCCACAGGAGGGTGGGAGGCTTGTGGGGGAGTCTGGAGAGACTTCGAGGTCTCTGCACCTCCTGCAGCACCGGAGAGGCTGCTGATGCTGCTCAAGTCAGACTCCCCACCCACTCTTCCCAGGTCCTCTGGTCTTGTGCCTAAAATCAGCCCTGGTCCAGCCCTGCAGCACAGGGAGGTTTGGCTTCCTGGAGTGCAGCATCAGCACTGCCACCTGCCCGCTCCCTGGGCTGGGACACACCGTGTGTCCCCAGGCTGCTGCACACCTTGGTGGCACTTGGCCCCCTGTATCTATTTAGACAGGATGGGACCTGCCAGCCACCAGCTCTTCATCCCTCTCTGCTGAACCTCTTCTGTGGTCACAGCCTTTGCCTTTGCCCACACTCCTCTCCCCAGGACTGCAAGGGCAAAGCAGAGGAGCCTCAGGTCCCTTGGAGGCAAACTGGGAGGAAAGAATGGCACATTCAGCAAAACTGTGGTGGTGATGCAATCTGGGGCTGGGCTACTCCAGAGGAAACACACAGGCTTCAGGCAGCCTTTTGAGGGTCCCTGGGTGGCACTGCCAGCCCTGGGGTGCCCAAATCAGACCAGAGCTGCCCAAATCCCCTCCTGCTCAAGGTGGGCTGTAGCACACCCACATCTCCACCACATCACACAAACAACCCCGGCCCCAGGGGCTCAACAAAGCTGCAGGGTGATTTGGTGTGAGTGTGAGCCAGCCAGTGTTTACCATGCTGGTGACATTAGCCAAGTTCATTGGCACTCCCTGGGCAGGTTTTAAACACCAAAGTGAAGCTGCTTTATAGGTCTGGGGCAGCTCCATCCATGGGTTTTTTTCCTTCCCAGTCTCCTTCCTTTCCCTCATCCTTGGCCTTTCTCTCTTGCTCTCCTGTTGAGCCCACTGTACAGACCTGTCCTTGGTGATGACCAGAGCTCTGGAAGGAGATCAGGGCCAGGGAAGGGGACAACTCTAACTTTTCCCCTGGTACCCTGGGCTTCTGTGGCACCTTGGCTCCACTTCGTGTCCCTACACAGGGTGCTTGTTTCCATCCTGCTGTGCTCCATCATGGGACTATGTGGATAGAAAAGGGAATGTCTCTGCAACATGGATTTATTTCATCAGTGTGGCCCTATTCCATTCGCTTCCTGTTGCCCTTTCATCCCCTTCTCCTTCATTCATATCTTTCCCAGGGCTCTCCCTGCCTTTCCCCCATCCCCTCCAGCTCTTTTTGCCCACATTTCCCATCCCCTCCTCTCCTCCCCATGCTGCAGGTGAAGGCTTTCAGCTCACAGCGCCGGGAAAACCCGACTCCCACGTGGTGAAGCATCTACTCCATGCCTTGGCTGCCTCTCTGAGCATCCCTGGTAGGTGTGAGCCCACCCCGGGCTGTCCCCCCAGCGCAGACCTTTTGCTCCCGAGTGGGAGATGCAGGGGACAGGGCTGGCTGCTGCCAGGGGAGGGGACCCCGCAGCCGGGACTGGGGACACTGGGCAGACTGGGGAGACTGGGCAGACTGGGCAGACTGGGCAGACTGTGCAGACTGGGGAGACTGGGCAAACTGGGCAAACTGGGCAGACCGGGGCTCGCCCGGCGGCGGCTCCAGGCTGGGTTTGTCGCTCCATCTAGTGGGGACGCGGCGGGATGTCGCCGCCGCCCGGGACCGATGTCCCGGGTCCTGAGACCCCTCGGTGTCCCAGGAGCTGTGCCCCGTGTCCCCACGCCGAGGGAAAGCCCCGTGGGGTGTTACACCCCGGGACCCCCGGCAGGATGCGGGGATGGAGGGGCCCGACGTGGATGGAGCAGCGGGGCGGGTGCTGTGTTTTCCTGAGCACCCACTGAAATATTTAGGAATTGTGTTAATAATGAAAGAAGAGGCTGAACTCAAAGGGACTTGGTGTGATCCCATGAGATAGAAGGAACAAATCTAGTTAAGAGAAAAAACATTCCCCGAAGAGCAGCATTATCTCGGTGATTCCCTAAGAAAAAGGGGATGTGGCAGTTCTGGAGATGCTCCAAACAACAGCTTTGGTTTGGGGGCTCTGAAAGTGAATCCTGCAGCCCCTGTTAATTGCAATTACCATTCCCGTCTCTGCAGAGTGCACGATTCACACGCTGGCTGAGCTGTGATCATCCCATTCCTGAGCAGAGCCACACTCTGCAGGGACAGCGAGAGCTGGCTTGCTTACAGCAGGGGTTGCAGCTCTACCAAAATCACTTATTCTCATCAGCTTCAGCACACTCAGAAGCAGCTGATGGTTCTCTTCAGCAGGGTGAAGCACGATATTTTTGAACTGTGAAACAACAGCTGTCTCACAACACACAGAGGG
Organism: Xenops minutus; assembly: GCA_035221455.1. Lineage (NCBI taxonomy): Eukaryota > Metazoa > Chordata > Aves > Passeriformes > Furnariidae > Xenops > Xenops minutus. The sequence goes on along the minus strand of JAWWEE010000037.1, from coordinate 1,830,240 downwards.
AAGGAATAGGATGGTTGTGGTCGAAGGTTGGAACTGGGAACCCAAATGTGTCTGTGAATTCACATTCTGACCACATCTATGGTCATTATAAGGGTTTCAAGATAGGAAACAAAACTATGTGTTAGTTTAAATCTGAACTAAATGTTCAACACTGCAAAATCACTTCCTTTAACATACTTTCAATAAATGTGAGGGAAGTATAGATTTGCCTATCCTTGGTTTCCATTTTGGGGAGGATCCCCCTTTGTCAGTGCAGGTCTTGTGACTAACTCCAGCCTCAAATATTTGACCGAGTTTCTCCCCAAAGTTGGCTGCAGTTTTCATGAATGTACTACAGGGAATGAAATGGTGTTTTCAAGAGAAAGTGGAGTTCATTTCTAAAATATCCAGATTGGCTCTGGAGAGGTTTGTGTCTAGTGTTGTTTGGGATAATTGCTGATCTTCAGATTTAGAGTGAAAGAAGCTTGATGCATTTATATAATCCAGTGACCTGCCTATGAATTGTCGTAAGTCAGACAGGTTGGGTTAACAAGAAATGTTTTGTCTGTCTCAGAAACATTCCTTGTGTTTAAATAACTGCATTTCCTTATTTGTCCTGAGAGCTAAAGGCAGCGGGCTTTCTTCTGGGAGAAAATCGCAGTTGTTCGAGGGCACCTGCACAGAGGGAAAATTGCCATTTTTGG
>JAWWEE010000037.1:1648445-1823654 GCA_035221455.1 Xenops minutus | reverse complement strand
CGGCGGCCGCGGACCCGCGGGGCGGGTGCGGGCGGCCGGGGCGGGCCTGGGGGGGGGGAGGAGGTGGAGGTGGGAGGGAGGGAGGAGAGGGGAAGGGGGGACGAGCAGCGCTAAAATGGAGCCGGGGGCTGCGGCGCCCCGCGGCCTGGGCCTGGGCCAGCCCCACGGCCCGAGCCCCACGGCCTGCTGCGGCCTGAGCCCTACGGCCTGAGCCCCACGGCCGGGGACAGCCCCACGGCCGGGGACAGCCCCACGGCCTGAGCCCCACGGCCTGCTCTGGGGCTCGGCCCCACGGCCGGGGACAGCCCCACGGCCTGCTCTGGGGAGAGCCCCACGGCCGGGTTCAGCCCCACGGCCTGCTCCGGGTTCAGCCCCACGGCCTGAGCCCCACGGCCTGAGCCCCACGGCCTGCTCTGGGGACAGCCCCACGGCCTGAGCCCCACGGCCTAAGCCCCACGGCCTGCTCCGGCCCCACGGCCTGTAGGAGCGCTGGGCACCCTGTGGGGCCTGGCCGGGCCCTCCTCCCCACCGGCATCGCCGTGCTCGGGGTTGGGGGGCGGACACCCTGCAGCAGCCGCCCGCACAGGCAGGTTGTTTGTCTCGGTGGTCTGGAGTGTGGCACAAAGATATTTCTGTCGTGTGTGTGTGGATCAGCAAAACAGGGGGAGGCGGGGGGGGCATCCAGAAGGCTCGGCCGGTTTGTTATTGTGAGGGAGCTACAAAAGGGCTGCTGAGGCCCAAATGCGGCTGGGAAAGGGGAGAGGGGGGAGAGGATGGAGTTTGTGCGCTGGGCGAGCTCGTTCGGTAGGTTTGGAAAGGTGTTTTAGGGTTTGGTTTTTTGTTTTGGTTTTTTGTGTGTGTGTGTGTGTTCAGGAAGGAGTTTTTCCATCTCTGTGCTGCGAGCTTGGGGATCGCTAATGGGGGTCCTGGGACACGTGCTGGGCATCTCCACCCCGGGGGGGTTGTTTTGGTCGTGTTGGTTGTGAACCAGGAGGGGTTTTTGTTTTTTTTTTTTTCTTAAATATGCTTTAAAACCCGCCCTGATTTGCCAAGTCAGAGCTGCCGAGTGGGGTTTGAACGAGCTGGGAGTTGTGGGGTTTGTTGGGGAAGTTGTTTTGTTTCTGTCTTCTGGACGTGTAAAGGATGAGATACTCATGGAGTATCCGCTCATGAAAGGTCTGTGTGTTGGTGTTACCGGTGTTTGGGGTGATAAGGTGCAATAAACATAGATATTCAAGACGTCGTTAATTTTGTTTCTTTCCAGGAATGGGTATAAAGTATAAGCACATTGCAGTGTCTACATCCCCTGCTTAGGGGGAAGGCATCCCACCCTTTCCAGCACTGAATTCAGGTTTATAGTGGAAGTTTTTGCAAGGGAGGCCTCCACTGGAATGGGCCTTTCCAGGATGTATAAATAGCTGATACCTATCTTGAGCCCAAGTTTGGAGAATTGGCTCCTGATGAGTAGATTTCTCTGCCTTTTCCACATTCAGTTGTCACTGCGGTAGTTAAACCCCAGTCTCCTAAAAACTGGTGTTCTGGGACAGGGATTGAGGAGTAAAGTCTTCAGGAAGAGGTAGGGAGGCCAAGACTATTCTGAAAGTTGAATTTAAAGAGAGGATGGAGAGAGATGTTCTCATGTTTTCTGTCTGAAGAGATTAAATAATTACCTGCATTTTTCACTCTAAATGAAGTCTTGTAAATGGGCCTGGATGAGCAGCAGCTCTTGAGGAGATCTTTTGGTTCATTGTGGGCCATGCTGCTTGTTTTAGGTCTTTGGCTTAAGAAGTTCTTCCTAGTTAACAGTATTTTGGGAGTACAATAAACAAGACCTCTCCCATATGACTTCTATGAAATGGTCTAGTGTTTTTCTTGTTACAGTTAAAAAGTTAAGATTAAAAATAATATTTAGACAAATCACAAATACTGTGTGAGGTTACTGCTTTGTTTCTGTTGGTTTGGGGTTTTTTTAATTACACATTTCCTCAAGTCACTGTGATTGCATCTGTTGTTGGCTGTATTTGAATTTTTGTGCTTAATTTGATAAGTACCTTGAGTACAAATTGATTTCTTTTTTTCTTTTGTTAGGCTGGTCTGCTTTTCTGCATAACCTGAGTAAACTAGATATCTATGACATGTTTGAGGATGCTTTTAGCTGTTTTCATTGTTAAGAAAATCTATTTTTACATTACTTGACAGATACCTTTCTTGAAAAGAAAAAGTAAATCGTGTTTGATATAGGTTTCCAAAGTTGTCATTACAGAGTGCCTTGTTGCCTTGTTTTTTCTAAATTTGGAGAATTTTATTTTGGTCTTACAGTGCATTTTTTTGATGAACTCTGAGCTTTTTTTTTTTATTTTTCTGTGTGTGCATGACAGCTTAAAAGGGTAACTCAGCCAACTGCCTGAAACTGAAAAAGTAAGTAAATGCTCCATACAAGTGCTGGAAAGGAGATGAAGGGCTTAAAAGTATTTTTGTTTCAGTAAATATGAGTAATGTTCCTAAATATTTTTTATTAAAATGATCTTGCTTTATAGTGACATCTTAATAAAGCCTTTTAATAAAGCTTTGTGTAAAACGAAACTTCAAAGGCTAATTTATTTGAACAGCCTCCTAAAGGTAGGGGTGGCATTAGAGTCTGTGTTTGTCTAATGCAGCTGGTACCTGAGTGATGGTATAAGCACACCCCTCGTGTGTGGGTCAGGGATGGTTGTACCACATCCCCCTGCTCCTGCTGGGATCACACCTGAGGTGTGGCTGGGGAAAACGAGGACCCTGGTGCTGCTCTGCTTTGTCTGTTAGATGATCCATTACAGAATTACCTGCCTATTCAAGAGTGTTGGTTGCTCTAGGCCTTTGTTGTCCTCACACGAGTAATTGAAAGTATTTAAGGGGGGGCCGGGCTAACTTTAATTGCTGCTGCAATTACTGAAAATAATACTAAGCCCTTTTTTAAAATAATTTCTTGTTTTCTTTTATGGTGGTGGTCTGCAGAGAGATTGTACTATAGAGGTATTTTCACTTGTAATGGTGTTTTTTCTTGTTGTAGAAATAGAAACAATATAAACAGGAGAAATACAAGATGGTGACTTCAGGGGAGGAAGGGAGAGGGTTTATTCCAAGGGCTGGACCTCTCTGGTCATCTGTGTGCCCCTTTACTACATTGCTCATTTATTCTGCAACTTGGCACTGAGCTGTTGTCTCAGTATCAGGCCTTGCTCTTAAGCTGATCATGCCTTGTAAGTGGGTTTTGTTTTTCATGTGGCAGTGACTCATTCTCCTAAGAGGTCGATAATTTCACAGCTCCTTATCACTAGTTTGTAATTTGAAACAGAAGAAATACAACTGTGAGTCTCTCAGGTATCAGAAAATGAGGTGAGAGCACAGTGAACAGGTGAGGGCTGGGCAGCTGCAACTCTCCATCGCAGAACAGCTTTTTCTAACGTCTGAAATTAAGTGACTGTTTCCAAAGTCGTGAGAGTGCTCATGGAAAGCACCTTCTGAAGGGGGTTTTGCACACACTTGGTTGGTTAAAGAGTTGTTCTTTCTCACGCGAGGATAAAATGGAAGATTATATTATAATATCCAGCCTCACTGAAATGTATCTTGGGCTCAGTGTTCTCTTGGTAACTTGTACTAGAATTCAGGATGTTCTCTGCATGCACGTGTGCTTCCTGCACAAAAGCAGCTGAGAAGTTGGAGCTTCTGAGCTATTTATTTCAGAGCAAAGCTGTTCAGATGTGTATGGTTGTAAATCCTGATCTGATTTTTGTCTGGGAACATTTGGACCATAACTGAAGTGGATTGGAGGCTGCTCTAGTAGCCCTGGGTTGTTCTGTATTTACCTGTAGCGTTGGTTGGTTGTGAAGCTGCTTGGCTTGTAGTACTGTTCGATCTGTGGGGACAGAAGGTGCTTTTGAGGTGTTTTAAGGTGTATATGCAGTTCTGCAGGGAGTACTTACAGCCAAAATAGTGTCTGGTTTTTGGATTTGAACTCCTTAAATTTTCAGGAAGGTGTCAGTAAGGTGGAAGGGATGAGAGAGCTCAGTGTTATACCTCTTAAGAGACTCCAGGTACGAATTTGGGGAGGACTGATGGAAACAATCATACTTTGAGTGAAAGGGAAGAGGTAATGGCCAGATTTGAAACGTGCGGATATGGAGGAGGTGGTGAAGGTAGGCCAGGCTTAAATGTGAAAAAATACAGGAGAAATAACCATGAAGAAAGCAAAGACTTGCCAACAGCCCCCTGGGATCTGGCCGAGAGGACCACTCTGTTGGACTGTAGCATTTCAGATGTCTGCCAGGCTTCAATTAGCTGTTGGGAGCAGCCTCAATAGCCTTTGGATTTTGGGTGGGTGGCACTTAAGAGGAGTAAACTACCTAGTGTTTGCAAAGTTAGCACTCTTATGGAAACGATTTGGTGGAGGAATCCTTCCTGGCTAGCTATTGAGACATTTAGACAGGAATTGTAGTGGTGGTGCTCCAGGGATTCAACAGACAGATTTGAAGAGGTTGCTTTCGGACTTTACCTCCCCCAGCCACTTCTTGTGTGGGAATATAGTGATTTTGGGTTTTTTTTGGAAGAATTCTGCTGTGGGGTAAGTTCTTCGGCTCTTCCTACCTGTATGTGGGCTGGGAGGTTGTACAAAAAGGCTTGGGTGATCTTGTTCAGCGTTGGGAGTGGGCTGGGAAACAGGCAGGGGAGTAGGGACATGTTCAAGAGGTGTTTCTTTATGGCTACAATAATATGAAGTATGGTTTTATCTTTTATTGAAATAACCAAAGAATCGAGTTCCCACCTAGCAATTGAAGCTTCAATAATTGTCATTCAGAAGAGGATTAATGAGATCTTGAGTGTTGTTATGATGTTGGTGTTCTGCATCTGGGCAAAGTGTTGCCTCTAGTGACGCCTGTGATCCCGTTGCAGCGAAAGCAGTGTATGAAGTGGCTCATTTAGGAGGTGTTTGCAGCATTCCCCATCCCAGCATGCAGAGACCTGCTCCTCTGGAGCAGGTCTTCATGCTGCTGCTGGCCCCACAGCATCAGGAAGGCAGGCAGTGTGATTCAGAGCGTGGTTTTCAACCCCAGAAAGTGGGAGATGAAGGCTCTATTTCTTGCTCTGCTGCTTAGCATAGCTGCAGAGTTCTGCGGTGTCGTTTTCCTATCTGGAAGATAGAAGTGATGACGCTTACACACCTTGTCAGTTATGCACTGCAAATATCTATGTAAATTAAAGCATCTGTGAAATGTTTTCACTTCCTGTCTGGCTCGGAGTAGTCCAGATGTCCCGGGCATAGTCCGAGTTGTTTAGGTCTCCAGAAAAGCTGAAGCTTCCTAAAGATGCTTAAAGCTCCTTTCTTCAGAGTACTGAATCGCACTGCACGGAAGGTGCTTTCTTACCACTTTGTCCCTCTGTCCCTTTCCCATCAGATTCCTGCTTAGCATCCTTGGCATTCATTTGTGCTGTAAATGCCTCCTATGAATAGGCTTCCTGTAAGGAGAAATGCTGTGCAATGGTGCATTGCCTTAGTGCTGTTAAAATTGGGGAACCTGGAGGAAGACTTGCTTTGGAAGCTTCAGTATCTGCAGTGTTTGTGAACTGCAGGCTTGTCTGGACTGCTTGTCACCTTATTAATGGTTTGAACCTGCTGCATCAGTCTTGATGGCTGTAGGAACTGGGAGAAATGTGATAGAGAAGGAGCTATTCAGCTCTTGCCAGGGCAGCTTTGTACCCTGCAGCGTGTACCTGCCAGAGGAGCTCCCAGCAACGCCTTGGGGAGGAGCAGGACTGGAGGGATCTGCTCAGCAGGGGTGTACAGGAACCTCTGCCTTGCCTGTGCAGTGAGGGGTTGGCATTTACTACCTGCTGATTAATAGCACTCGGTTTTATTTCTTCATAAAGATAACCTTCTGTGTATAACCTGAGTGGGAGCTGAGGCCCTGAAGTCAGCAGACAGCCTGAGAGTGTGGATAGGTGACTAAAGGTTGGATTTGGTAGTGAGGCTCATTGGGCACAAAGTAAACATCCATCTCCCCATTCCAGTGTGATGCTTCCTGAGACTGCAGAGAAAACAGAGCAGCTTACTCAACAGCTGATGGCATTTGTGTGGAAAGAGCTGTATCTGTTCCTGAAAAAAGGACTGTTAACCCAAAGAACTGCCAGCTTTGCTCTGATTTCATCTCTTGGAGCTGTGACATCTCTAAAATCCTCTCTGGTTGTTTGCTATAAAATTTATGTTGACTGCTGGGAGATGGAATAAGTTGCTGAGCTTGGGACCAGGTGAAGGATTTGTGAAATGTTTGACAGAGAATCATTCTTCTAGTGGCCAGTTGTGGCGTTGGCTGTGTCTAATGGTTTGGAGGCTCAAGTTTGGATTCTGGAGCTGGCAGCACATTGCTGTTTCACCTCTGCTTCTCTTGCTGTACCTCACTTGAGTTATATGGGTATTGTTGCTGTGATGACTTTTAAAAGTCTGTGTGGCAAAAGTGTCAGGACTAAGAGAATTTCATGACCTTAACATGAGTGGTGTTTAGTGATGGAAGAGTTTTTACCTTCATGTGTAAGACCTAAGGCCTGGTGCAATGGCCTGAGAAGAGTTTGTGCTTTTGTGGGTGCCTCCTGCCCTCCTGAGCTCCTCTGAAGCAGTGGGCAGGACTGGGTCCACCTCCTGTGCCAGTGGACAGTCTCTTCCACTGGAAGAGGCAGTTCTGGACATGGCAGGTGCTGCTGCAATGCATTCCTTCCTCGTTGACTCATCTTTGCAACTTGTTCCTTAGTGATGGAGAGCTGTGTTTTCTCTGAGGGTCTTGGCATGCAGGTTTGGTGGCTGGGGTAGGGACCTGAGCTCTGGGACTTCATACTCTCTATAGTGTTAGTTGAGCAAACTGTTTCTCTGCGTTAGTGATCCAGCCTGTAGTACTGATAGTACCAACCCTGTCACCCATCAGGAGATCCCTACCAGCTACTCACAGTCTGTTACTATTGCTCAGATACCTAAATGCCCAATTTACCTTACAGTTCAGCTGAATGTTGCCAGGAGCTTTCTGAACAAGTTTTGCCAACAGAGCATTATGCCAGGTATTCCTTTTGTATTTGGATTTAAACTGCTTGCCTGTGATCAGCCTCCTTGCTTTGGCGTTGAGGGAGCAGGATGTTGTATCTGTGTGTTGCCCCTGGACATTCAGCTCTCAGAGGAACCCCAAAAGGGCAGAATGGAAGGCAGAATCCCCTTGGAGGCTCTGGGTAGTGTGTGTTTCAGCTCTGGGCCTTGGTTGTGGTGGAGCCAGAACAGAAGTTCCACTTAAGTACAAATCTTAGATTTAGGGTTAGGGTGTACCTTCCTGACAAGCTGGCACCAGCGGATTGGTTCCTTCTTCACAGCATGATGGGGCAGATGGATAGGAAACTGGCTGTTTCTCTGGAGGGCTGTTGTAGACACTCCTTTCGAGGAAAAGATTAACTGCACACCTTAGGTTTTCTGTTGATTGAAAAGGAGGGTGAGTTTATGAGCACAGGATCTCACAAGTACTTTCTGTAGGCTGTGGACCCGCTTTCTGATGGGATTTTTTTGCTCTGTGCCATAGTCTTGCATACTCACGATGAGCTGTTTCTTTGTCTGCATCCTCAATTACTAGAGGTCAGGGCTCCTTTCCAGGGCGTGGCATTGTCTGTCCGGCCGGCACAGAAAGGACCACAGAACTCGTTAATGTTTTTGTGTAAATACAATTGAGCTATTCTTCAGACTCCAGTCTGCTTTATCTGTTTTACAGTAAGTTACAATTCCACCCCTTCTGGTCTGCCTTTCTCTGCCTGCCTTCCCAGCACTGGAAAAGCTGTTCATCAGAGAGGTGAAGCTTCTGTATTTTACAGGCCAAACCTGAAATTGTGAAGATCTGTTTTCTCTAGAGCTGTGCAGTGATTTACTGGCAGTAGTTGTGATTCTCAACCTGTTGGTAGATTTAGAAGAGGGGGCAGCAGGTGAGCTTGGTGAAGACAGAACTGAGAAAATGAGGTCAGGTCATGTCACAGGACATGTCCTTTCTGTCTCCCTGTCATGTTTTATCTCTGCCTGCAGAGCTCCACAATGCAGAGTTAATGACAGACCCACTGTCCAGAAGACTCTGCCTCTCCTCTTTGTGGTCTGGCTCTGTGTCTCAAATCCCAGGAGGCTTAGCATAGAGGGAGGTCTGATGATGGGGCTGCACAGTGGGCGAGTCTGGCAGACGACCTCCAACCTCCAGTATTACTTGGCTATTGCAGAATATCTCTGCAATACATCATGGCAGATGTGAGACTGGTCTCCCACTCCCTGTTTTTACAAGGAGACAGGGTTCATGGGAGATGCAAAGAGAAGCTGGAATTGTGCAGGATTAAAGGAACTGGTACCATCAAGTACATCTATGGAGCTAAGCAAGGAGGGCCCCCCTTGTGAATCAGAAGCTTGGCTGTATCTCTTCTCTGCACTGCAGAATCCTGACTTGCTTCTCCTTGTCTGGCAGGATTTGGTGCTGTTTTCTGGCACCACATTTGGTGCTACATCCAAATCTCGGCAGGTCGTTTTTCAGGTGTACCTGCAAATCTTGGCAGCTTCCTCTGGAAATAATGCAATAGAATGATAGCAAGCAGTTTCTTCTGGCTTAGGCTCTTGCTACAGTCTCTGCCTGCTGCACAGCTCCTTATGGATCCTATTGGCTTTGTACTTGGATGCTGTTGCTCCCCTCCTTATTAAGCAATTTCTCCTAGGAACTGAGTGCTCATCTGGTCCCTTCCCCGCTAGGCTGGTGATCCATGCCTGGCCCAAACAAGGCTTCTGTAGGATGTAAGTGCATCTGACACCAAGCTCCTGGGCAGGTGATCACGCCATTTCACCAGAGCCCTTCCAAGGGCAACCAGTGGTGTCTTTCATCACTGGGGCAGGTGGTTCTTGATGGGACCTGTTCCAGTAGAAGTAGTGGTATCTCTCTGTTGACAGATAAATGTACCAGCAAAATTGAATGTGTGTACTTAAAGAAGAATGAACACCACTGGTCTCCTGTAAAACTATACTGTATTTTTTAAAGGTTTCACGTTGCTGGTAACATGTATTTCAGTTTAACATCAACTCCAAACACTTCTCTCTTCTGAAAGTACCATTCAGCTTTTATAACCTGTGAGTTTCTGAACAATTTGTATAAAATTTCAGGTCAAAAATCTTCCTGCTTGTGGAGAAAATCCTTTTCACTGTTAATCTCCTTCCTGTTGCTGTGTTTTGTGATGGTGACTGCTGCTGTGAAGTGAGCAAGGAGTGAAGGTCTGCAGTAGGCTTGGATCCTTTGCCCCAGTGATTGTGCTTGGTGTTGAGCTCAGTGGTGTGTGAGCAGCTGAAGTGATTCCTTCTAGTATGTGTGTTACTTTTCATAAGTCTGTTTGCCCTGCTCAGGTAAGGCTGGCTGACTTCCAGGTACTCGAGCTCCATTGAAGTCTTGTGAATAAAACACCAGCAGCCCAGCCTCCTGCATACATAGATTTACAAAGAGCTTTGCAGACAATCCTGTTTGTCAGGAGTCTCTCCCTTTGGCTTTGTTTTCAGCTCGGGGGTTTCCAGTTGTTACCAGTGCCAGTAACTCTAGGTTTTCACATGGGTTTTTTTACAGGACAGGTTCAGTAGATCCATGCTGTAGCTCCAAGACTTATATGCTTGTGAGCCTAATGTCTTTAAGACATGAAAGTGCCTTAAAATGTCAGTGTTGCTCTCTGGATTAGAACATACCCCTTTAAAAGGCAGTTAGATCAGCACTCAAACATCAGATACAGGTCAACATGATATGGACATTAAGACATGGGAACAGTGGAGCTCTCTGCCCAGGTTCTGGTGCAGTTATTCGTATCCTGGGGTCTCTAATGGAACTGCTCATACTGCAGTATTTTGTGATTCTTCTGAGTCACTCAGTATTTTGCACTCTCTTGCTGTCCCTGGATATAACAGGAGACATTGCTAGTCCTGAGAACGGGAAGAGCGGAACTCTATGCTAAAACTGAGAGCAAATCTTCCCCAGAAGAGCTCTACAAACCCAGAGAGAAACCTTGCAGAAATGCTGGGGATTGATTTATTTTTGATTTCTCTGTAATGGGATATTGCTTTCGTCAGGATCAGCTCTCGGGCACGGGACCCCTGAGCACAGGTCAGAGGCTCTGCCGAAGCAGACAGTTTTCAGTTGTCAGCATTGGCACGTGCCTTCTGGTTCCAGCTCTCCTAATAATGAGCATGCAGGCTGGCAGGTCAATTGTAAGTGAACTCGATTTTTATCAGAAATGGCTTTGCACTGCAAGACTAGAAAGCCTTTTTGATCCCTGCCTGGACTCCCTGCGTGACTGTGTGGTGGGGAGATAGTCAAGCATGGTGCCAGCCTTGGGAGGCTCTGTGGCCTCTCTGAAGTGCTGGGGGTGACCTGGGTGCTGAGTGATCCCACTGGTGAATATATCCTGGATCTGCAGCTGGCAGGAGGGATGGGCAGCAAGGTCCTGCGCGGGCTCTGACCCAGCTCAGCATTGCCGTGGCCTCTTTGCACAGTGACTGGATGGAAATTGCTTCACCTCTCCATGGACTCGTTTTCCCCTCTGGAGCACACACACACATACCACACAAACAAAGCTGTGTTTCAGGGCTTCAGCTTCACAGCATTGAAGGAGTTCAAAGTAAATCTCATCCAGACAGCAGTTGTGGCTGTCCCAGAAAGTTTGACAAGGGGCTTTATCCCGACATGTCCCCAGCTCTTCTGCTCTGAAGTGGTTGTTTATTCCTCCTGCATCCTTTTAATGATATAAGATGCAATCAAGAGGCAGCTGAGACCCGGTTACATAACTATTGTCAGGGTTTCTCTTTGGCAGCGTGGCCCTGGGTGCTGTGTGTGCACTGACTTTCAGGAACTTAGGGATTTTCTGTTAACCAGATGACTCCTGAACCTAGTGCAGTAGGTGGTTTGTTGTTGTTGGTTTTTTTTAAAACACCTACTAACATTATCTGGGTTGAGTTTTCTAAACCTCAGTGTGGATTTTACTGCTTTTATTGTGAGGTTGGTACAGGACTGACATGGTCTGGATAGACCCCAAGCCAGGCTCCCTCTGCAAGGCTCAATATACCTGTAGAAGCAGGTGGCTGTGCTCTTGCCAGCATAGCACCCTTTGCTATTCCCTCTGCTGTGGGCCTCCCCACAACTCTTCCCATTCAAACAGCTCATTGTTCTCAGTCCAACTTCTACTTTCCTGCCAAGTTTGTGCTAATCAGTGTGTTTTCTCCTTTTCTCTTTTATGTCTGTCCTACTAATAAAATACAGTGCAAATGGCTGAGTGAGGGAGGAGCCTTTGTTTTCTTTGGCACACGGTGGCCATCTCAGCAAACATGGAACCACACTGGAGCCGAAGATCTGTTTGCTACTCAGCAGGGAAAGGTGGTTGAAGACTTCCAGTCATCTCTGTTGCCTCCACAGGCCTTCATGCTGCAGCCCCCTGTGGTCCAGCAAAGATGTTCCGAGGGGCTTCTTGTGGAGCCTGGTGTTTTTCCTGAGCATCCCGTGGATGCCGTTATTGAGTGACAGAAAATACTTCTCTTGCTCTGTCCCTGACCACGCTGCCTTAGCACACAGAGTCCACAGCTTCTTGCTCCTGACAGGCCTGATTTAAATCCTGCAGTGCATAAACAAATGCTGTGTGTTGCCAGGTTTATTGGTCAGACATTTGTCCCCTGGTAGCAGCCTTTAGATGGGCTTTACTTGGCCAGTTGCAGTTGGCACTACATTCCCAGTCTGGCTGTATCCAGCATGTTTGCAGTCTGTGCCTTAGTTTGTACATGATGTGTGATGCACTAATCCTCTTACTTGGAAATCATGTTTGATAAAGCATTGCTGGTGGGAGCTGTAGCCTCTGGTCAGACACAGTTTCTTTCAGAAAGAATGATTTCTGTCTGTTTTGGAAAAATGCTTTCAACTGGATGAGCTTCAGAAAGTGTGAGGGGTGGGAAGGTCAGATATATATCACATTTTGTTATTCCAACACAGAGTTGAAACCCTAAGATGGGACCTAGCAGATGGCATAATAAAACTGCCAGCAGTTTTAGGCTTGAAGTAAAAGCTTTACAACAAGAAATCTGGAAATCTAAATTATGTGTGAAAAGGTTAGATTAAACTCCTAGATTTGAGAAACTTTAGAAAGAATTATGCTTTAAAAAATGAAAGGAAGGTCATTTGAAAGTAAGCTAAGTGTTTTTTCTGACATAGAAGTTGATGTGCAATGTGTGCACTGCCCATGTTTCAGCTTTGTCCCAGGCTTCAAGAGCCAGAAAGTGAATGTAAAGAGACTCCCTCACGGTGGGTGTTAATCACAGCATGTTGTGCCAGCAAAGATCAGAGTGAAAAATTAACAAACAACATCCATTGTGAAAAATAACATTTGAAGCTAAAAGTGGTGTGCAAGGTGCCAGCAACAGAGAAATCTATTTTTTTTGGTGTTTTCAGGAATCAAAATAGAATGGCTGAACCCACAGGCTCAAGAGTCTTAGTATATAACTCATTCTTAAGACCAGCTCATGGGGAAAGGGAATTTGAAGAAATAATTCTGTTGCCTTCAGGTGATGCTATCAAAGCATTAATTGCTGGTATAAGTCATTAACTGTGGCTGGTGTGGAATCATAATCTAAACATTACACACCCATCTGCCAGTGCTTCAGTGGGAAACCCAATGATAAATTCCAGTGTGTTATAAGATACTGTGCTTTCCTGTCATTTATGTTTAGGAATCCTTGTGTTTAGCTGCTTATTGTTAAACTTAATCCTTTAAAGCAAGGACTCTGTTGACCCCTCTCAGTTGTGTTCTCATACTTAAAGAAGCTCACCTCTTTCAGTGCTGGAGTGTCAGGAAAAAAATTGATGCTGTGAGAAGTGTGTTCCTGCAGTTCTTTTTATTCTGTCTGTGAATCTTGAAGCCCACAAGCTTCTTGTGACTAAAGAGGAGGGAGTTAAAACCTTGTAACTTGGTGTGTGTGCTCACTAAATGTCTGCAGTTCCAGCTGCTGTGGGTGCTTTACTTTTGACTTCTCTGTGGCTCAATAATCTATTTGATGGCGTTTTCCTGGTTCTCTTTCATTAAAAGGCAGATCGGGAGCGGCGCAGAGAAATTTCCTTACTAGATGACATTTCATCGCAATGTCCGATCGTTTGGGGCAAATAACCAAGGGAAAGGATGGGAAAAGCAAGTACTCGACTCTCAGCCTGTTTGATAAGTATAAAGGAAAGTCAATAGAAGCTATCAGAACTACAGGTAAGAAACACCCTCAGGAAGCTCCTTTTGATGCCTTCCAAGAGTGTTGTTGCACAGCTTGTTCAGCTTGTGGGCCCTGTGGGGAGGGTGCCCAGTGGGACATGGCTTGGGTGCAGAGGTGTTTTTGCTGGTGACTGAGCCTGTGTTTCATTAAGGCTTCAAGGAAAATGCCACTGACACTTTGTGGAGGAAGGGCACAGGACAGCTGAGGACTGTTGGCCCTTCTGTTTAGCCCATGTCCTTGCTGCACAGCGGTGGCAAACTTGAGTGAAAGTCTTACCAGGGCCTTAGGCTGTGCCAGGACAGAGCACTTGAGCTGACTGGGGTGCCTTAAGCTGATCAGGCCTTGTGTGAGCTGAGATTCAAGGACTGAAGGCCACTGGGGAAGGACCTGAGTTGGTTTTGCAGTGGAAATGTGACCAAAAGTAGATGGTGGGGTCAAAAAACTGGCTCTGGATTTGGTGTGAGAATAGAAAACAAAAACCAAAGTACCTTTTCCATAAGTGTGGTCTCTTGTGAGTAGAGCTGGCAGATCTAGACCTGGGGACTCCTGGCTTGGGTTACCAGTTTGTCTGCTAAGAGGTGGACTTGGGTGGCTGTTTCCCTAAGCTGTGAAGGGGTTGTGCTGTTTCTCCTTGGTGAAATGAAAGAGGATTTGCACAGGTAGCTAAAAGACTCTGCAAGCACTTTGTTAGGGAGAATTATTTCTCTCTCCCTCCTTCCCTCCCTCTGTAGGAGCTGTTTGCCAGCTGCTACTGCAGATGGTCCTGTGGGAAATGACCTGTGTGTTGACATAGCAGCAGCAGTTCTGTTGGGACTGTACCCAGCCACAGTATCCTAATTAAGATTACTTGTCTGGCAGGATACAGGCCTCTGACCTGCTGCTGTTCCTTTCTCCCTAGTTATTCCTAGACATGGCTTACAGAGTCTTGGGAAAGTTGCTGCTGCCCGGCGCATGCCACCTCCTGCAAATTTGCCTAGCTTGAAGTCTGAGAACAAAGGAAACGACCCCAACATCATTATAGTACCCAAGGACGGTACAGGATGGGCAAACAAGCAGGATCAGCCAGACCAAAAGAGGTGGGTAGAGTGAATCTTTGGTAATTTTGTCAGGCAAGCAGCAGTGCTCATGCACTTCTGTGCTGCGTGTTGGACCCTAGTGGTCAGTTCTCTGTTGCCCACACCAATGTTTTAGCCTAATCTTTTAGCAACTGCCATGTTGCCAGGGTTGTTTTCTTGCTTTCCTTCCCCTGAGATCTCACCTCTGCTGCCTGTGCTCAGTTCCAGTGCGACGGCTGCACAGCTGCAGGAGTCGCTGCCGCAGCAGGGTTTGCAGAAATCTGTCTCCAATTTACAGAAGCCGACACAGTCAATCAGTCAGGAGGTAAGTACAACTGGGCTCTGACTGCCACCCTGCTTTCTCTGTCCCCAGGCAGCTTGAGGGTTTTCTTTAATCGCCTGTGTTGCCTTGCACAAGTAAGAACAGCTCCTGTATAATCAAATCGCATGGAATTGACCCTCATGAGTTCTAGTTGTTGTGCCCCTGCAGTACTGTGTTGCAGTTGGAGTATAATTCTGTGTATGTTGCCTCTGTATCTTTCAAGTGTGAGCAAAATGTCTAGTTTCAGTCTAGAAGAAAACAACTGGAATGTGGGATGACTGATTAGCATTTCTACACTATTATATTTTGGGTCTAATTCAAGTGTCACGTGGTGATAGCAGATCCAGTGCTTGCTCCCAGCCTGATGAAACTTGCTAGGAAGAGGTCTGGTCATGTGGGAGAAGTAGCCAATATCAGGACCCAAAAAAGCTACTGGCAAGTAGGACTCTGCCCCAGGGGGTGCAAGGACCTGTCCCCCCCGTGCTGTAGATTTCACCCTTTCAGTTCAAACAAATTTCCCATCCCTTGAGATTTAGAGAAATCATGACAGGAGTTGTGTTTTGAAGAGAAGAGTGGTCAATGCATGAGAAAGTAGGGTAGCCTTCAGGCTGAGGTGTAGCATGGAACAAACCTGAGAGACTGAGAGAGATCATTTGGCTGGATGCAGCAGAACAAAGGGAAAACCTGATTAGTGTGAGGGAAGCAAGAGAAATGGTTTGAGTTGGTGAAGATGAGCAGAGGAGACATGAGGGCAGAGAAGAGGATTTTTGCTGTAGCACTGTAGTACACTGGAGTTGGGAACAGCTGACCTTAGTCCCAACAAGAGGCTGGGGAGACTTGGGGTATCCAGTGGGTGATCTGGAGGTCTGAACCGTAGCAGATGCCAGCAAGGAAATGAGAAACAGTCATGAGACTTTGCTGATCTGTGGGTGTTGGGGTTTCTTTGTTTGCTTTGCTGTGTTTTCAGAGTACAAATTCAGTGCCAGGTGGACCAAAGTCATGGGCACAGCTGAATGGAAAGCCAGCAGGACAAGAAGGTGGTGAGTATGATAAGCAGAAATGGAGCTGGGTATGTTCCTGCTTCTCCCAGATAGGCATGAGATGGAGTGGACTCCCTTTCTTCCTTCCCTCCCTGTCAGACTGGTGCAGGATGGGACACAGATGTCTTGGTTACAGTGCAGAGAGGCCTTATGAGTCTTCTTTTCAGTCTGTGTAGTGTGTTGGCAGGAATGATGCACCTGTTCAGGCCTGCCAGTGCAAGACATGGCTTGAACAGATTGTGTCTAAGGGCCACATTGCACCAGAGTGATTCTTGCTCTTGGGATACAACAGACACTTCTGGGAGGTGAAGGTTTTGAAAGAGAAGGGAAATATTTGCCCCTCATCAGCAGAGCAGTGTGTAACAAATGTGAGGAAAGCTGAGTGAAAGAAGGGAGATTTTCCCCGAGTAACTGTGCTGCTAATGGCTTCTGCTTGACTGAGAATCTTGAAGCAGTGTTAATACAAACTGGGAGTTTAGTTGTCCTCATGTGCATCCATTTCCACACAGGAGGTGCTTTCCAGCTGCACTGAGTATTGCCATTAAAACCATAGTGAGAATAACAGCTCAGTTCCACTGTTTTAATATGAACAGACCTGGAACCGTTCAGTTGTGAGTGAAATTGCAGAGAGATTTGAAGGAACTGAGACAGCTGCTGATTGCAGAGACAGAAGGGGCGAGTTTACCCTTAATTAAATGAGGCCCTTAATGAGAGGGTGTTTCTCAAGGGCTAAACGTTAAAGCAGAGTCTTGTGCTTGCCTGAGGTTGGTGGCCAGTGCAAAGACTCTGTCATCTTTGGTTAATTGGTACTGTTTTGAGTCTTGCTTTGTGGACTTCTTGTACAGTCATTTTGAAATTGGATCATATAACAATGTTATTAAAGATTTTTTGAAAACTCATTCTAGGTCACACTTACCAATATAGAGTTCTCAACCCAAGAAAACAGTTGCATATGTGACTAAGAGCAGCTTAATTAGAAGGTAATTGAATCACAGAAGCATCAAATCTGACTGAAAAGAGGCCATCCCATACTCGCACCACTTCTCCAGTAGCATTGGACAACTGCTTTTCCTTCTAAGCTAATACATCAGTTTCTAATATTATGGACAAAGAGGAAAGTCTCTTGTTTTTTGCTTTTTAAAAGTTTTACAGCTTTAAAATTGTTTTTGCAGGGAGTTTCCTGAAAGACACTTAGCTGTGCCATTCTAGTTCAGTGGAATAACACGGTGGAAATCAGAACTCGCAGCATTTCTAAGCCACTCTGTGGTGTATTTGGGAAATGTTCTTCTTGAGTATTCTCATCTCTCCAAAATATTTGAGGGTGTTACATGGAACAGTTTCAGTGTCTTCCCTAGAAATTTCAAATGGGAATTCTTGTGTGCATTGCGCAAGTTCCAGAAAGTGGAAATAAACCAGTCCTTCTTGATTCTTCAGGGCAGGGAAGGAGAAAGATAAATGAGAGTCTTTTGTCAGGTCTTCAGGACTCATTGCTGGTATTTCTAATGTGATAATTCTGAAATGCCCTTTTTAAAGAGAGCATTAGCCAAGTAACACTGAAAAACAGTTCTCAAAAAAAGCAATTATTTTAATGTTTAATAGTGCAGTAGTGCTTGCAATTTCCTTTTATTCAGTGTTCTCTTGCCAGCAGATTTAGGAGAACTGCTGTGTTTTGTGTTCCAGTCACTGGCAGATCTTTAGAATTGACAGAAAACTGTCATTCTGGGGTGACTGATGACTCACAAGACAATTTGCCAATGCCTAGAAGTGAACCTGGCCTCATCTGGCCACTGATCTGCATCTTGAAAATGCTGTAGCAGGGAGGAGTGTGGGGATGGCATATAACATCCATCCTTATCTGTGGTCTTTCACGGATGTATTGGCAGAAATCTTAACAGTAGACTTCCTGGCACAGTGAGATCTGAGCAGAGACAGTCTGAAAAAAAGTGTGTCAAATGCTTGATAGCAGGGTATCATCTACAAACCGTCTTGCAGAATTGGTATCTCTGCCTCCGTCTGAATTCTGTACTTTACAAAAATAATTGGAAGCTGAGAAAGTTCACACTGACTTCGTTGAACGTGAGAATTTAAATGAAGATCCCAAGTTAAGAGTGTGGGAGTGCTGAGTGAGGACATGTGTTGTCGTGTTGGTGACAGTGTCTGAGAGTGTTTGGGGTGTGAGCTGAGGTGCTGGTACAATAGTAATTTGGGTTTAAGTATCTGGAGGCCCAGATTCTCAGGAAACACATTTCCAGGCTGATCTTGTAAGGAAGCTGAAAGAGTGCAAAGATCTTCTCTGAGTCCCACACTTATTTGTCTGACAGGTTCAAGGGCCTCAAGCCGACTGTTATCCTTCTCTCCCGAGGAATTTCCGATGCTGAAAGCAGCTGGCGAGCAGGACAAGGGTGGCAAAGAAAAGGGCGCCTTAGATCCGTCGTATGGGCCAGGACCAAGCCTCCGCCCCCAGAGTGAGTGAAGGGTTGTGTCCTTCTGCCTTAACCCACCTCATAACCCCATAGACTGTGTTTTGGGCAGGGTGTGCCAGCTCACAACAATGTCTTATATTCCCTCTTTACATTTCCTTTTGTCTTTTTATGAGCTTGCATGTGTCAGGTGGTGTGGCAGATGATCGCAGGTCAGCGTGTGGTGCTGGTGTTCTGTGGGCCAGACAGCCGAGGATGGATTGTCATCTACTGTATTGTTTAATAAAGGTTGCTGTGTGATGTTGAAAAGCAGGCCCCTCACCCTGGGCTGAGGGAGCCACAATGAAATGAGTGTGTGGTATGATGTGGCTTCTCTTTGAGTGTCTGTGCATCTAATTGGCCTTAATTCTGCAGGGTAAAGACTGTGGGGATGGGGAGCAGAGCTGGTAGGAATTTAGGCTTATTGGCAGATAAGGACACCCCGAGGCAGCAGTTTGTAACAGCTGATATCTCATGAAAAAATAAGCGCCTTTGGAGGTTGGTCCTTGATATTTCTCTACAACCTTGGTGTAATTAGGGCTTGACCACAGCAACCTTGAGGTTTTGAGACTTTCCAGCAAAGCGACTGTCTGCATTTACAAATACTAACATAATTGTTACCTCCTTTCCAGATGTCACCAGTTGGAGGGAGGGCGGTGGGAGGAACATAACCTCTGCCACATCTCTGACCGCCTCCCCTGCTGAGCTGGGCAGCAAAACCTCCAGCCCCGGGGACGGAGCCCCCTCCTCGGCGAGTGCCAGTGACCCGAAGGAGCTGTCTCTGCGCCCAGCCCAGCCCGTCCGCAAAGGGGCTTCGCAGTTCATGGGAAACGTCTACCAACCACCCACATACCATGACATGCTACCTGCTTTTGTAAGTTACCCTTTCTCCACAGCTCTGTCACGTCCTCGGTTCTTGTAATGTGTGTGGCAGGTTGAGGTCAGCTGAGATGTGTTTTCTGGACTCTTGGTTGGTTTCCAGGGCTTGCTCAGGGATCCTTTTGTTTTTAGATTTCCCTTTTGTTTTAGAATGGTGTAGCACAGCCTTGCTCAGCCCAAGGAGAAGTTGCCCCTTTCCCTCTGGAGCTGGGGAGGGAACCATTAGCACATGGCCTGTTGGGCAGCCAGACATGAAATGTTTGGTTTCCCTTTGTGTGGGTGCAGCTACCATGCAGCTGTTGTAACCTAATCTGGGTGAACCTTCCTATGGCATGAAATAAAAATAGAGTATTCTGCTTTGCCTCATTCCAGATGTGTCCACAACAGCCATCTGAGACCCCTGCATCTCTGGACCGAGGGTCTTTCCCTGTTCCTCAGCTTCGCCTTGAGCCCCGGGTACCTTTCAGACAATTCCAGATGAATGACCAGGATGGGTAAGGCTGCCATCACTGTCCAACTTGAGAGGCAGGTTCAGGGTGTGACTTGAACCTTACACTAGGCAAGAATTTGGGCCAAGGATGCAGTTATATGTTGGGAACTACAGGCAGCCAGGAGGGAAACCAAAGCAGCATGCTTTGCTCCAGCTATAACAGCAGCTGTAATGTTGCACCATGTGTGTCTGGAGAGCAGGTGGACATGAGAAGTGTATGATTATGGACTCGGAGGGTTGCAGCTTTGATCCGTAGGCCCTAGAAAGTGGGTACCAGGTAGAGAAGGCAAAGAAACTGCTGCACAGGGAGAGAAACTTGGATGCATTGTATTTTAAGTGTGTGGTAGAGAAGGACTGACTCACTGTTACAAACTCAGCTGTGCATTCTTTGCTTTACTGTTCGCTGTTTCTAACCATTTCTCTGTGTTTTCCTGTAGAAAAGAGAACAGGCTCAGCCTGTCTCGCCCGACACGTCCGGTTCGGCAGCAACTAGAGCGGGTGCCCCGGCCCACCATTATCAATGCAGAGAACCTCAAGGGGCTGGATGAACTGGACAACGATGCAGATGATGGATGGGCAGGTAAAGTGCCTCCATTCTTGAGCTTCAGGTAATATGAAGTAGCCAGGATACTCTTGTGGCTCTGTTTTGCTGCCACAGAATGAAGGAGGGGGAAGCAAAGAGTGGTCTGTGTAGTTTTGAAATGGCTGCTGGTGTAAATGATGACACAATGGATCCTTCTGATCCTTCCATCACAATGTGCTCAAGGAACCGGATCTGAAGACTCCTAAAAATCTGAAAACACCAAACAGCAGGAGGTGTGCCATTATGGCTGCTGGAGGAAGAGTTAGTCCAGCCTGTTCAGTATCCAGCTGCACACAGTATGGCTCCTCATTGGCAGTCCCTGTTCCCAGACTGTTTGCTGCTCCTCCTCTGGGACCAGCCCAGCTGTTCAGCAATGTGTGTCCACACTGCTCACATAATTTCTTGCCTGATCTAGTTGAAGATGTCCCTGCTCATTGAGGGGGGTTGGGCTAGGTGACATTAAAGGTCCCTTCCAACCCATTCTGTGATTGCCAGTATCTGTTGTGGACATTTGGCTTTGCAAGTAGTTTATGCCAAACTTATGTGTTCTGTAGTTTAGTGCCAAAGAGGGCATAAGCTTTATCAGGAAAAGAGACCTGTTTCTTTCTTCTCATATATCCCTACTCCATTTCTGCATTTGTAGGCATTCATGATGAAGTGGATTACTCTGAGAAACTAAAGTTTAGTGAAGATGAAGAAGAGGAAGAAACTGTTAAAGATGGACGACAGAAATGGTAAGAAGTAGCTGTATTTGCACTTACAGTTATTTCAGTAAAAGTGAACAATATCAGGATCTTTAAAAACTTGTTCTAAATGTGGAGTCTTGTTCCCTCTGATTCGTTGCTGTGACCCTGTTGATTCCACTGGCCATTGTTTGAGTGGGCTTCAAAGGTGTGTGTAAGTCTAAGCTGACTGCCAGTTTTCCAGGCTTTTTTCCTTCTCTCCTGTGTCTGACCTTTATCTTGCTGCACAATAGTGGGATTGATCCTTAGGCACTTCAGGAGAGGCACATCACTTGTTCTGGTGGTTTTTTGATCTTTCTGTTGCAGTCGGTTGCCTTTGCCACTTGCCAAGGCTGCAAGTGCTTTCTGAGGCAAGTAGCAAATGCAACAGCAGAGCTGTTTCTGTGGCAGGAACAGCTGGGATCCCAGAAGGCAGCGACAGTTGTCCCTGAGCTCTGCAGACAGTGCAGATGCCAAGCACACCTTGGAGGAAGGAAAGAATTGGAGTGAATCAGTTGGCTTGTCCCGGCCAGTCCGGAAAGTGCAGGAACCACAGCAGCCTCCGAGGAAGCTGAATGGCTGGAGCTCTGCATCGGAATACCAGGTAGGCTGAACTCGTGTGGGTGGGCTTGTGCTGCTGGATGTGACACATCACTGTCGTTAAGAGGCCAGTTTGACATTTTACTGGAAATGGGATACTGATTAATTTCTCAGTTCTTGGTTTATGTCCAGCTGGAGAGACATCCATCTGCATAGCACTTCCACTAGGGAGGAGGAATTGAAGCTGGTCCAGAGCAGCGGGGTTGTCAGTGACAAAAGGGAGCTATTGAACCAGACAGCAATAACTCCCCCCCAGTAAAATGGGGATTTGTGCATGAGGATAGAGGGAGGGAGTCAGGAGGGGATTTCCTC
Organism: Xenops minutus; assembly: GCA_035221455.1. Classification (NCBI taxonomy): domain Eukaryota; kingdom Metazoa; phylum Chordata; class Aves; order Passeriformes; family Furnariidae; genus Xenops; species Xenops minutus. Next base: position 1,801,895 of record JAWWEE010000037.1, on the reverse strand, counting down.
AGCATGGAATGCAAAGCCCAAGATAGAGGAGGTGGTTGGGTCATGCTTATTGAGGAATGCTTTTTTCTTTGGCAGAAACCTGCTCTGGGAGGTGTTCTCAGACAACAGTCCCTTGAGGATAAGGAAGAAAAGGTGCCCCTAAGACAGAAATTTGTGCACTCTGAGATCTCTGAGGCTGTGGAGAGAGCCAGGAGGCGGCGGGAGGAGGAGGAGCGGCGAGCCAGGGAGGAGCGTCTGGCAGCCTGCGCTGCAAAGCTGAAGCAACTTGATCAGAAATGCAAACTGGCTCAGAAGAGTGGGGAGACCCAGAAACACACAGAGAACGAAGATGTGCGACCCCCAAGCACAGAGAAAAACACTGTGCAAGAGAATGGCCATGCTTTCCGTAAAGGTACAGAAACATTGCATGACTCACCTTGTGAAAACTCCTTTTTTGCTGTTGTGCTGATCCCTGACCTGGAGTGGGGGAGTTCCTGGGAGGGAACATTCAGAGGGCCCTTCAGCTGCCCTCAAGAGATCAGCTGCTTCATTGTATTCTGCAGAGTGTTTAGCAATGGTGACAAAGGTTCATTTAAGAGAAAAAGCTATTAAAACAAATGCAAACTTCTTTAGTTGCCTTTATCTGTGCTCAGTCAGCTGTGCTAGCAGAGGCCTTGTTGGAACAGCCCTCTTGAGCTTCTCCAGATTGGATGATAATATTAAGTGCTCATGGCCACAGATGAAAATCAGTCAGCAATAAGTGCTGGCAGGTTGAAGGACTAACAGAGGAAATGGACTTTTTCCCCAGTGCTTAAGAAGAGGGTTGATAAGAGGGGAGGGTCTGGGAATTTATCACTAAAGCAAGGTAGACAAAGCCCTTTAGAGCGGTCAAGGCAAATGATGTGCTATATATGATTGTAATAAAACTCAGGTATGTAATGCAGTCAGGACATGCCCACACTGTGTGTGTTGTGCTGTGGTGTGCACTCACAAACCTCATCATGAGCAGGTCTCTTCAAGGCTTATTTTCTTCCCTGCAGCAACCCCAGAGTTTCACACACAGGATGTCTCTGTTGGCTATCTGGAAGAGGAGACTCCTGCCCCAGCAGCAGCAGCCCAAAGTAGCAGTGAGGAGGAGCTCAGAGAAGCTCCCTCCCCAGCACAAGAATTCAACAAATACCAGAAGTCTCTTCCCCCACGATTTCAGAGGCAGCAGCAGCAACAGCAGCAGGTAATGGATGTGAGGCTCACACCGCTCTTCCTGTGGACCCCCACTAAACCATTGCCTTTGCTCAGTTCCCAACACCCTCAGTCTTTGTGTGGGAGGTGGTAAATGAGGTTTTACCCTGGCCTTTTTCAGTACTTCAGCTCATGGTTGTATCCTTTCTGAGGGGGTAAAAGAGCTCTCTGTGAATTACATGAATTCTCCATGCACCCTGTGGTGCTCGAACTGTTGTGGGTAGGGCCTTCTATGGCTGGGAAGAGACCTGTGCCTGTACCCTGTTAGATAAAGGCAGCCATTCACTTGCCAGGGGCAAATTGTGCCTGGGGAGGCAAGCTGTTGGACTACTTCTGAACTGGGAGAGAGTTGTGGAGCAGCTTCGTGTTCTACCTCCTGCCTTTGCAGAGGGCTGGTCCTTTACTGTGCTCTCACCTTCTGCCTACCCAGCATTTTTCTGCGAGGCTCTTTCAAATTATTATTTTCTTTGCTCCCCAAGTATGTCTGATCCTCACTGTTTCATTTTGGTTGCATTGAAGACTCTCTTCTGGGGCTCTGAGACACCAGCCTGGAGTGCTTTGTGCATCTTGCATCTTTGGCTGACCTTTCAGTGCCGTATGTGCCGTACGTGCTGTTCAGCTCTGCTTCCAGATGCAGTGAGTCTCCATAGGGCAGCAGAGCCAAACCAAGGGACAGAATACTCAGGCTTGAGATAATGCAAAGTTAATTGCCATTCTTCGTAGAATAACCACTTGAAATGTGATATAATCAACGCTGCTGCAAACCTTAGTGAAGGGCTCACAATTGGCTTTTCCTTGGAAGCTCAGTAATTGCTCTTTTATGGATGTTCCCCTGTGCTCGTTGCTCGGCAGTTGACATTTTCATGATTCAGATGTACAGCAGCAAACGCTGCTTAATGTTACTCTTGAAAAGAGATGTTCTTAAGAAGAATTGGATGTCTTTGCTGTCATGCTAATAATACCACAGGTCATTGCTACTGGAAGAATGTGGAGTTTTATTTTGTCTTATAGTCTGTGATGTTATTGTGTATGAGGCAGTGCGTGTTTTGGCTGGCTTGTATTGCTGCTTTGGTAGCAATGGCTCCATGAAAAGAACAAAATAAAGAATAGTGTTGGTATCATGAAGGAAATATTTTCTCCAAAGTACTAGAAGACTAGATAATGCAGATACAATCTTTGCATTTATCAGAGTCTTTCTTGCTGTAATGATGTGTCAGGTTCAGATTTAAAGGTGTCTCTCTCACTCTGCAGAGGGGGATTGGCCTTTTTAATAAACAGTTACAATATCTGATACTGCTTTGTGCTTAGCAAGAAAAGATGGTGGAAAGTTTGATGGGTAAGTAGATGTATTTCGTGTTAATTGGAGCTGTTTACTGTTTGAAAGCTTTCCTCAGTATATAAAACTCCCTTCAAGTATAGGTTCTTTTTGTACCTTTAGCAAAAGTTAAATGTCAAATCAAATTAACATCATGACAGTCCTCAGCTAAAGGAAGGTGGACTGGCAAAGTGGGAGATGGAAAACAACCTGCAAGTGTCAGCCCATCTCCGGAGGATGCACAGGAAATACTGTAAAATATTAATAGCCCTCTTAATTGAGTTTAGGTTGTTTTTATCTAATCTGTTCAGCTAACAGGAGTGGAACTAATATATATGCACACTAAATAAATTAGAGCTGCATTTCCTGAGAAGTGCAACATCTACTAAGGTATTTGGTTCCAATTAGGAAGTGGTGTTTGACAGGAAGCTGTCCTGTATTCATAGAAATGTTGAGAAGATGCAAACTCTGGTCTTAAAGCTGATCTCTTGTGTTTGGCCACGTAGCCTGGCCTATAGTGGTGTGACATTCTGGCTGCTCTGGTATTTACAGAGTAACAACTGCCACATTCTCAGTTGGTAGTGAATTGGCCTTCTCTGCCTCACCCTCCCATCTGATCTGGGATTGAGCCTCTAAGCTGACATGTGTCTTCCTTTGGCACCACAACCATTCGTGTCCAATGGCCCGTCCTTTTCCCTGCAGGAGCAGCTGTACAAGATGCAGCACTGGCAGCAGCAGGTGTATCCTCCCCCATCCCATTCCCATCCCCAGCGGACGTTCTACCCACCACACCCCCAGATGCTTGGCTTTGATCCTCGCTGGATGATGATGCCCTCCTACATGGACCCTCGCATGGCCCAGAGTCGCACCCCGGTGGATTTCTACCCTTCAGCCCTTCACCCTTCAGGTAAGGTGTTTACAGTGTTTATCTTGGCTTTTGAGTTGGTCCATATCTGGGAAGTCTCTGTGCATCGCCCATCTTACCTCTGTCCAGACTTTGCATCCTGGCTGGCACCCCTTCCCTGGGGATGGGAAAGCTGGTTGCAGTGGGACATGGTGAGGAAACATGAGGTTGAAGGGGAGTTCATGTGCCTGTCCATACCCTGTGTTGCAACAGGACACCTTCCCTATCTGCTTTGTGGCCTTAGTGGGTGTGACTGATCTTGCCCCTTAGAGGAGGGGGTAGTGCATCCACTGATCTTGCCCCTTGGAGGATAAGGATCAGTTTTGGAGTCACTGTAATCATGTGAAATCTTAATAGACCTCCTTCACGAAACATGATGGAGAAACCCTGTAGTTCCTGAACTATGTGGTCTTAGCACCTTTTTATCTTGTTACTGATCTTCAGAGGTGCGATTGTAAACATCAGGATGTATAAATCATTCTCTTGAGTGTGTGGTTTGTTTTCACACACCTGCTTGATGATTCCAAGCCAGTGATGCTGTGTAATGTCTGTGCGGGCTGGGTTCTGAGAGCTGTGTCATGTTTTGTATCACTCCAGGTGTATTTCCCAGCTGTGCATTTTCCAAGCATTTCCCCTCTACCAGTGAGGTTTCCATGGCTACAGTCCCCTGCTGCCCTAGAAAGAAGGGGAGTCAAGCTAGTGGGTTGTTTAATTCTTGTTGGTGAGATCCTATCGCTAATGGCATGAACTCTGTCGTGAGCAGGAATGATGAAGCCCATGATTCAGCAGGACTCCATCGGTGGGAGCAGCTGTCGGTCTGAAGATCAGAACTGTCAGGCAGGGCAAACAGAGAGGAAAACTGCTCCCTTGGATCCTGTGCCAGTGTGGGGCCAGGACAGCTACACATCTCTGCAGAGCAAAGGATACTCCCTGTCACATCAAAAACAGGCTGACACCATGAGCATGGATGGGCTGCATGCCAGGTGAGTGTCCTCATCCCCTTTCCTCATGCATGCTGTGGTGGGAGGTACTGCCATAAAAAGGCGGGGATAGAGTTGACCCAAAAGATATCTCTGAACAGGCTCAGGTACTGACCTGATAGCACCCTTACACTGTTGAATGTGCTTACAGACTGAGCTGCTCAGAGGTTTTCTATCTGATTCAGTCAAGGCTGACCAGCTTGTAGCCTGCTTAGCAGGAGAGAGGCATTGTCACCTACATGGGAGGGTACAGAAAATGATGAGTCAAAAGTTCTGCTACTTTTTAGTTTGTTTCCCAATTCATTTGGCATTCTAAAACAAATGCCTTGTTATCAGATTTCCACATATGTTGGAAGCTCAATACCCCTTCATTTCTTGAGTTTTCTGCCTGTATTTAAAAGATAGCTGCTTTCTTTATCCTGCATTGATTTGACAAACCAGGCAGTACAGCCTGGGGCCACATGCAGTCTGGGATTTATAGGCTCATTTAAAATAAACCCCACTTTATTTATTTGTTCTAATCTCTTGTGCCCAGCCTGGGCCCTTGGAGATGGGCTGTGCCCTGCATTACCTGACTTCCTTTTGTTTGTTGTTTTCCTTCTCAGGAATGACAGTTACTCTGCTGCTGGCAGGCCAGAGAGTCTGAGCACCCAGCGAGATCTGTTTGAGGAGAGAGGGGAGGAGTACTTGAATGCTTTCGACAAGAAGGCCCAAGCAGACTTTGACAGCTGCCTGTCCTCTCAGAGGATAGGCCAGGATCTTCTGTTTCAGCATCAGGAGACTGTGCAGGAAACCTGTCCTACTGGCAGCCGCCATGGAAACTTGAGGTGTTCCCCCCTCGAGCCTGATTTTATTCAGGCAGAGAAGAAGCCTGAATATAATGGCTGGGATATCAGCCACCATCAGAAACCTGCAGAGGCTGCAGCAGAAGTTGCTGAAGAAGTGGCCAGGGATGAGCAGACATTCAGTGCTGACCCGTGGAAGAAAGAAGGAGCCAATAACAAGCAGGCCACTGAGGAGACAGCAGAGTGGGCTCCTGAGAACCGCAACACCAGTGGTCAGCACCAGGAGCAGATGGGGAGGACACGGCGATCTGGCCCCATTAAAAAACCGGTCCTGAAAGCCCTCAAGGTGGAAGAGAAGGAAAAGGAGATGGAGAAGGTTAAACTGGAGGGTGAGGACACCTCACGCCCACTGAAGGAGAAGGCAGCTGTTCAGAAGGTGGAGAATGAGTCTGATGACTCTGCAGCCTTGCTGAGCTCCACACGTTATCTGCTGGATGACAAAGGTTCTTCCCAAAACAGCCTGGCACGAGATGCTGAGAAATCTCAAGAAGAAGAAGAAGAGGAGGAGGAGGAAGAGAAGCCAGAAAGAACCTGGGAGAACAAACTATCCAGAGAGACTGGTGATCTCCCGCCCACAAAAAGAAACAACTGGATCTTCATTGATGAGGAACAAGCCTTTGGTGGGAGAGGCCAAGGGCGTGGGCGAGGGAGAGGCTTCCGAGAGTTCACCTTCAGAGGCCGAGGCACTGTCGTGAGCAGCCGGGGAGTCTACAACAACCAGCGGAGCAGCCGAGGGCGAGGGCTCCGGGAGTTCAACCAGCCAGAGGATTTCCCCCGAGGGAAGCCAAGGCGCCGGATCGCAAGCGAGACACACAGCGAAGGGTCGGAGTACGAGGAGCTCCCCAAGCGTCGCCGGCAGAGGGGCTCGGAAAACAGCAATGAAGGCTCTGTGCTGGACAGGGAGGACAGTGATTTGAAAAAGGGAGACTTCAAAGAGTCTTGGAGATCCAACAAAATCTATTCAGATGATCACAGTAGCCTGGATCCTAAGATGAGGGCTCCGAGAGCGTTTGGGAGGTCGCTGCCACCAAGACTGAGCAACTCTGGCTATGGGCGAAGGAGTTTCATGGGTAAGGAGCCCACCCAGTGGCAGGGCAGGAGTGGAGGAGCAGGGTGGCAGGAGTACAGCCACACCTCTCCATCGGACACTTTTGGGGGCAGGCAGCAGTCTGACAGGGACTACATTCAGGATTCTTACAAACACACAGATTCCTTCTCCAGCCGGGTTTTTGATGAGAGTCATCTGGATGACAAAAGGCACTTTTTCCAGGAGGATTACTCAGCGGATCAGGAGAACATCGAGAACAGGCCCTTCAGGAGGCGCCGTCCCCCCCGCCAGGACAAGCCCCCACGGTTCAGGCGCCTCAGGCAAGAGAGGGAATCAGTGGGGCAGTGGAACCCCGAGGAGGGAGGCCCCAACCTGCTGCCCAGCCAGTGGCCTGGCAGACCCAAGCTGAGCACCACAGAGAAGAGCAGCATGTCGGGCAGGCGCTCTCCTGAGCTGTCCTACCAGAACTCTTCAGACCATGCCAACGAGGAGTGGGAGACAGCGTCGGAAAGCAGTGACTTCAGCGAGCGGCGGGAGAGGCGGGATGGAGTTCCAGAGAGCGAAGGCCAGCTGGAAGGTGGCCTCGGCACCGGGAGCTTGGGAGAGAAGAGGGAACTAGCAAAGAGGAGCTTCTCGAGCCAGAGGCCGCTGGTGGACAGGCAGAGCCGCAAGGCTGAGCCAGCAGGGTTTGCAGAGCAGTCTGTGAGGACTGGTGTAGGAGCAGCTTCCAGATACGAGAGCCAGCAGAACGGGACCCTGATAAAGAGCAAAAGGTAAAGCTGCTTTCTGATCTGTCACCTGATATGCAGATACTGAAGGAGTGGACATAAACCCCATGTTTTCTTCTTGACACTTTCACTTTGTGTTATAATAACAATACTAAATCCTTTCCCTTTTTTCCATATAGGTCTCCAGAAGAAGGAGGAGGTCTTGGTAACACCAGTGGTGGGAGCAGCCACTCCATTTACAGCTTGGATAGGGGCTCCCATGCTAACTCAGAGAGTGCTGAGGGGCCAGGTAAAAAGCCAGAGAAGGAACCGAAATCTACTGCACAAAGAGCAAGTGAGAAGGGAGAGACCTTGTCTCAGTTTGAACTGAGTTACGGAAGTGAGTGCCTTAATGAATATGTTTCTTTAAGGGGGTAATGCATTGTGGCTAACGTCAAGGCAGACTGATTCCAGTGTAATTTTGAATATCAGGTTAGATTTTTTCCCATCGGTTTACACAAACAAGAAAATCCTAGAGTATCTAAATAGGGAAAACATGAAAGGTAAAGATGGTGTTAAATTTTAAACCAAAATTTAGACAGATCTGACAGTTTAACATTTCTTCTGTAGAAAGTTTGTTTATGAAGAATATTTCCATATTTCTCTCTAAGATGTTAATGTATTTTGGGCTTGAAATTTATGTAGTGTGAAGGAAGTTGAGAGAGCGTTCAGAGTGGGGAATTTGAATCTGAGCTCAGCCAGGGAGGCAAAAAATAAGTATCTCTGAAAAGACAAACCTGAGTTACAACATAACTCACATTCCCAAGCTCTTCAGCTGAACTGTGCTCATGTTGAAGCAGAGGAGAGCAAAGCTGCAGGGTGGTGACTGGTGGATGTCAACAGACTATCATGCTTAGTTTTTGAAGCTTAGCTGCAGTGCTGTTAACTGAATGTATTTGCTTGTAGCATGGGTCCTCTTTGGAGTGCACTCTTTAAATTATTGCAGTTCTAAAGCCTTGCATGCACACACAGGTGCACTGTTTTTTTCCCCTGTGTGCTTTGTTCAGGTACCATCATCGATAATCGAGTGTCAAACACAGCAGAAGAGAATGAAGTAGGTTCTATGGCAGGTGAAGGCTTTATTGAGGTTCTTACTAAAAAGCAGCGTCGTTTGCTGGAAGAGGAGCGAAGGAAGAAGGAACAGGCTGCTCAGGTGAGGAATGAGAGGCAGAAAAACTTGGACCTGTTACATTGTTTGGATTGCAGTCAGAGAAATAAAACCTCAAAAAGTGTTTGGAGGAACAGAAAAATACACAATTAGTGAAAGTAGTGCAGATGCAATATTAGACCCCAGAAACATATTTAGGCTTTCATGGGGCCGTTGGTCTGAAAAGGAGAGTTTGATTTGACTGTTCTTGGCTTCTAGCAGAATTGTTAATTGGGAGTTAAGGTTTTCTAGAGTGGTCTTCATTCAAAGTAGCTTGGCTTACTGAGCCAGCTGCTGGCTGTAGTTGCTGGGATATTGAGTAGAATGAGCAGTGAAGGACTTCTGCAGTCTCGCTGTTATTGCTAGAAAAAAAATCTCATGCTGCTGAAGGCAGCTTTTTTCAGTGTCTTGTTAGACTGGGAGAACCTCGCAGTCTGACACGTGTGCCTTTCCTGTCCCAGGCACCAGCTAAGGCCCGTGTCCTTCAGTCCCGCATTCCTCCTCGATTTGCCAAGAAGCAGAACAGCCTGTGCCTGGAGCAAAGTGATGTAACAGTGTCTGGAAACAGCCTGGGCACAGAGATCTGGGAGAGCAACAGCCCAGGTAAGTTTGGGTTTGCTTGTTGCAAAGGAGTTCACGGTGGGGAATCCTCTGGGGTGTGCAGAAAGGATTGGGGTCTGTGCTTAGGAGGAGATGACCCTCTCCTGTCTGGTGCTGGAAATAGGACAGTAGACAGCAGACATTTGGAGTAGCATCTGTTCTAAGCTGTTCAACCATCTTCCTCCTTTGTTGACCATGTCAATCTCCCTAATCCATTTCTTGGGTCTTTGTGTCACATTTAGGTTCTACTTACTATACAGCATTTTCTAACCAGTTGAGCTGGATTTACTTCAGCCATTTTCTTTTTTTGCCTTCCTTCATTTTCTCATCTTTAGCCCTGAATAGATAGTGCCTCCCTTGTTTCTGTCTCTCCTTTGTCCTGTTGTCATCATGTTCCCTAAGAAATCTCCTCCTTGTTCTCTCCCTCACTCCCTATACCCTGTGTTCTCTGCTGCATCATGTCTCAAATGTCTGGGCAATGCCAGCTTTCTGAGGTGGTGAAAATAGTCTTTCTCATGCCTAGAAATGGAAGGGTAATGGTGTAACATGCACAGTGTACATGGTGTGCTCACAGTTGTTCCAAGCAGCTAAACCCTGCCCTCCGTTCTCTTCCAGCTCTTTCTGTTCAGTCTCCTGGCAGTGATTCCTGGAGCAAGCCTGTAAATACCTTTAATGGCACTGAGGCTGGCACCACTGAGGTAAGCGGCACCTAATGTGCCCGTCAGGTATTGTGTGGATGAAGTATTAATGCAGGTGGCTTTATGCGTTTCATGGCTCCATCTGTGCTTGGTGACTCTCAGCTCTGCTTGTGCCATTTTAAACTGTCTCTTTGCAGTTATAATTTGAGCTTGACGCTGCTCAAATCTTGACCTCGAGAGCCAAGCGCTGCTTGGTGCTATGTGTGGGTATAAATCTGGAGCAACTGTGTCGTAGAGCTATTCCAGGGTTATGCTCATCACTGGATGCAGACTGTGGTTGAGGAAGGTGGAATCCCATAGGTCCTGTTTGTGCCTCGTGCCTGTGAGCAGTGTGTAGCTGTAGCCTTAACACAGGGAGGGCGGAGAAGGTTCCTGAATGCTTCACCTCTGGAGACCTAGAGTTCAAATTTGGTTTGGGTCACACATGAAGTGAGTTTGGCAATCTCAGCCTAGTTGCTGTGTGTGACACTTTTTCCTTACCCTAAAGGCATGGTCTGGTGTATTGGTTCACCTGTCTCAGGGCTGTGTGAAGCTGAATCAGCAGCCAAGGGGTGCTGCAGGTCAGGCCCAACTCCTTTGCAGTTAATCAAGAATGTGATTTGAAAAGGGGACATGGTCTTGCTGTTTTCTGGGATTTTTTTTCCCTCCTTTGTGGAGCTGGGTCGGAGTCCGGGGCTTTAACACATTTCGTGCTTTGCATAGCAGGGCTTTAAAGGCAGCCAGGGGGATAGTGGCATTGACTTGAGCGCGGAGTCTCGGGAATCCTCCGCAACCTCCTCTCAGCGCAGCTCTCCATATGGCACCCTCAAACCAGAGGAGATGAATGGGGCTGGCCTGGTGGACCCAAAGCCTGACTGCCAGAAGGAGCAAGTGCAGAAGCAATCTGATAAAAAGGTAATCTGGATTTGCAGCCAAGCCAGAGCACAGAGTGAGAGACCTTGTGAAGTGGTTGTGTTGTTCTTGAAAGCATTTATAAGGCTGGAGATTGGGTTATTCAGTCTTTGTGTCTCAGCCTCTCTGCTTTCCTGTTAAGGATTCAGATCAAGGCTCAGGACAGAACAAGGAACACAAGCCTGGACCAATCGGCAACGAACGCTCCCTGAAAAACAGAAAGGGTTCGGAGGGAACGGAACGGCTGGAAGGGAATATTCCCCCTGTTAACGGGGTGGAAATTCACGTGGATTCTGTTCTTCCTGTGCCACCCATTGAATTTGGAGTAAATCCTAAAGTGAGGATTGAATTTAATTTTATCTTCTTGGTGATTTGAGCTTGTTGAGACGTGAAAGGTGATTTGAGGCAGAAGGATTATTTAGAGGAAGCTTCCAGCTCTAGATTTGCCTTTGGTTTCATTACTGACACAAACCAGGTACTCAAGATGTCTTGGGAAACATGCAGTATCCACTTGGAAATACTGTCCCAAGGACCTGCTGGGGTGGTAACAGAGGTGAGGGAGAAAATTATGGCCATCTAAGCCTGCATGTGCCTCTGGGGGTTGCCTGCTGCTGAGTGCTGAGAAGTGTCTTCTGTTCTCTTCCAGCAAGGCTTTACTGGAGGACAATCTAGTTTGTAGTGTCATGATTCAAGATAGAGTCATTAACCATGAGAAGCAGATGAGTGGGCTCATGGACCTGGACTTGAATTTTGTGTATTTTGCTTTTTCAGGACTCTGACTTCAGCTTGCCACCTGGTTCTGCCTCTGGCACTGCAGCTAACCCTGTCACCAAATTGCAGGATGCCTTGGCCAGTAATGTAAGTATTTCTGGGTTTTTTGTGTCAATTCATTGGAGACACTGCTTAATTAAGCCTCATATGCTTTCAAAGGGAGCAAACATATTTCTTTGCAGTTGACTTCACATTTAATGCTTAGGCAGCACATGTCACTAAAATCCAAAATGGAAATCTGTGCCCTCGAGATACCTTGATAAAATGAGGGTCACAAACTCAGAAGTGATGTAGGGAGCAACTCCATTATCACTGTGACCTGTGTAAAGCAGGAGGTGTCTCTGAGGTCACCAGTCTCCTCCCTTGAGACACACAAGAGTGGACATGGCCATGGTACAGATGGTGTAGCATGTTTAGACCCAGACTGCCCAACTTCCTCAGAAGGTCTCATCTGCCACAGCAAGGCAAGGAGCTGTAGCTTGTTAGTCAGGCCCTTTTGGAGGTTTCCCAACTTATTCCAGCCATTTGGGTATTTCCTTGTTATATGTGAAAGAGCAAATACACCGATAGCTCAGCTATGGACAGCAGTGTGAGATATGCACAAAGCTGCTTTTGAAATGTCTTCGAGTTTGTAGAGTCGTTTTGATTTTGGAGATTAGTCTCAAGGGGTGTTTTTTTGCAGAAGTGTTCTCTAAGAAACAGGTTTTGTCTGAAACTTAAGTATTTCTACATATGGGACAGGAGGGAGAACTCTTCTCCAAATGGAAATTACTGAATCAAACTGATGTTTCAGAGGAATCTGATATATTCAGCATAGAGGGGTGTCCTTGCACAGAACCAAAGCTTCATTTATCCCAAGAGCAAAGTGGATCATGATTGAATGTGTTACTTGACTCCCGTGGTAACCCAGGGAATTGAATCCTTTGAGGTGTGGTTACAGGAGCTGCCAGCTGAGGCTCTGTCAGCCTTGGTGGCTCATGACATTCTCCCAGGAGTTTACAAATATTCACCCTTTACAACTGTCCCCTCAGGCAGGGTTAACGCAGTCCATTCCCATCCTGCGAAGGGATCATCACCTCCAGCGCTGCATCGGCCTGAACCCCATGTCCTTCCCCACTGCAGACCTTACTCTTAAGGTAAGCAAGCTGGCTTGTGTGGTTGGCCTAGGTGTGCATCTCCATGGGCAGAGTAGTGAGGGTGGAGAGGTCTTTCCCAGTGTCTTGTTAGGTATTGATAAACCTTTAATTAGCTTCTGTAAAAGTTATGCAAATCTGCTATTCAGTGTGAGTGCACGCCGCCCTCTGTTTTAGGTCCTGAATGCTGAAGTCCTTGCCAGTTCTAGAATAAATGTAACAGAACTTTGCTGCTATTCCAATAGCTGGGTAGGATGGTTGGTCAGGGATCCTGGGTGCCTGGTTTAAAGATGGGGAAGCAAATAAACCCTACACAAACTTGCAAACAACAAGAACAACACAAAACACCACCATCCCAAACCCAAAAAGCTCAGAAAATACCAAGGGGTTTGAGTATTTGTGAAGGATGCTTGTGCATTGGAAATTGGTGTGGTACCCGTTGACCTGAGACCTGCCAGCTTTCCCCTATGATTAGACTACAATGAATTTGAACTCATAGGAGCAACTCTAGGCTTCGGTATTGCCCTCCCCATTTGAACTGTCTGTAGTTACTGTCCTTCATTTCTATAGATGGAGTCTGCTCGTAAAGCTTGGGAAAACTCTCCTAGTTTACCAGAACAGAACTCCCCAGGAGGAGCAGGCTCAGGTATCCAGCCTCCTTCCAGTGTTGGAGCTTCCAACGGTGTCAGCTACAGCTCTTTTGGTGGAGTTTCTATGCCTCCTATGCCTGTGGCGTCCGTAGCACCTTCTGCATCTATTCCAGGTACCTCCAAACTGCAGCAGCAGCATTTGCATTGTCTGGTTCATAGCTGGGAATCATCCTCTAACTCTAGTAGATGAGAACACAGGGAGAAGAGCTTCCATGTATAGTAACTGGCTGGCTGCTGTTTAATAGATTAACAATTTAGTCAAGGCACAAAGAGGAGCTGTCTCCCCACTTTGAAGAATGTTACTTGAGTGTGACTGGTACAAACTTAGCACAAGGACAGCTTGCCCTGTGTAGTGGCAAGTCTTTCTCAACAGATCTTCCTCATCCTTCACTGTGTGTGCTCAGTAGAATAGAAGGGAAGAGACCTATGGCTGAGAGACTTTAACAATATCAATATCAACCATTCCTTTTGCCATTAAAGTTACAGGTTCTTTCTGAGCACCTCCTGCTCTTCATGTGTAATAACAACGTGCTTATAGCCCACAGAACTCTGGGAGGGGGGGAAGGTGTTGCTGTTCTTGAATTAAAGGAAAAGGTTAAGCTCAGTCCTGTTAGATAATGCGTATAATTAGGGAGAGCATCTGGAAAGAGGAAATGTACTTGGAATCTCTGACTCCTGGGTACCGAAGGGGTTTTCGTGTGTGCACTTTCTCATGTCTCAATTAGGAATAAAGTGGAATGTGTAGTGACTTTGTTACTGGCTTCCACTTGGAAAACAGAGTGTTCCAAGTCAGGTGATTTCCTTCCTCACCCACCCTAATCTTGCTTTTAAATCCTTTGGTTCAGATCTGCTCAGAACTACAGGAGTGGCACAGCAGTTACCAACTGGTGCCACCCTTGGGGTGAATACAGCTTTTAGATCTTGTATGAAGGTCTCAAACACCATTTGCTCTTTCTGTCCCTCCCAACTGCAAAGATGAGATGATTGCAGAGCAGCTTTCTGGAGTTTAGGAACAGTTTGGAGTTTACCAATTCCTGAACTGTTAGTGTCTGACTCTTGTGTGGAGGTGGGAAACCTGGGTTTACTTTTAGGCTCTTACAGAAGGATATGATTAATTCTCAGCAAGCCTGCTACTGCTGATCTTGGTATGTGGAATTAGGAGCTTTACAGGCTGACCTGCTGAGAGGTAGAAAATAGTCCTGACTGGCAGGTCTTTGCAGTGTGCTGTGCCTGTATCTCCCCTGTACCTTGAATTTACAGCCTGCCTTCTCTGATGTTCAGGTAACCATATTCCACCCCTGTATCTGGATGGCCACGTGTTTGCAAGTCAGCCCCGCCTGGTCCCTCAGACGATACCTCAGCAGCAAAGCTACCAACAGGTAAGGGAGCAATACAACTTGCAAATAGTTTCTCAAGGAGTCTTCAGGGTGTGCATTGAAGAAATTAGGAGTCATTTATTAGTCTCATAGCCCAGAGGAGCTTAGTTTTGCCTCCACTTAGGTTCCATTAATGCTGCTTCCCAGCTGATATCAGAGGTTAGTGGAACTGAAGGGAGGGAGTTGAGGAGATTTTCCCCTTTTGTACCAGTGCCCTTGGCCTGGGCTTGACTGAAGCTGATGCTGAGGCATCTGTGTGAGGTAAAGTGATATTTAATAAATTCCACAGCCAATCAATACTGATAAGCAGTTTTACTGTAAATAGGGTGTTGGCAGTGTTGGGAGAGCCTCCTTCAAGGTTAAGAGTGCAGGCAAGTGAGAGCTGGGATTGTCAGTGCCCATTCTGTGTGTGGAGCATGTTGGTTCCCTCATGTGTCCATCAAATGCCTCTTGGGTGCCTGTGCAGTGTCTTCCCTGGCAGAATGCTGCTGTTCTGTGGAATGATGCAGGGGCTGAGTAAGGGCACAGGATAGGTAGTTGTCAGGCAGATTGACTCACGGAGAAAACTGGATTTTTAACAGCGTGGGAGAGTTTCTGGCTGCTCTTGTACCTCTCAGTCATACTGATTTCTTCTTCAGGCTGCTGCTGCTCAACAGATTCCCATTTCCCTCCACACATCCTTACAGGCCCAAGCTCAGCTTGGGCTGAGGGGTGGTCTGCCTGTTTCCCAGTCCCAGGAGATGTACAGCTCTATACAGCCCTTCAGGTAACTGCTTCCAGTTTTCCTTTCCTTGTGGCTTGCTCTTTTACATTCCTGATGTCTGTGTACATTGATCAGATACTCCACACTCACCTTTTCTTTACCCTTTGTTGGAGTGATGTTTCCTTCTACCCTGGCAATGTTAGAGGAGAGCATGAGCATGAGAGTGAATGATCAGAATTAGTCCTTCAATGCCTCAAAAACCTAAACACTGAGGTTTAAAAGCAACTGTTGTTTTTTGGGTTTTTTTTAATAAGAATTTAGCAATCTTTGACTTCTGATTTTTTGTTTTTGCTTTGCTAAACTGCTGCAGACTTCTGGTAATCTAAGTCTTCTTACAGCTGCTAATCCAGAGGTTGTTTTGCAGGATATTGTAATATAAATTTTGGATACTATAGAATGTCATTCTGTTGAATATTCCTGAAACACAAGGACATGATTTAAAGGCTTAAGAGTGGAAGTAAAAAACCCTTGAAACTAAAATGGAAAGCGATATCACAGCTTATTTCCAAGCTGTCAATTCAGTAGTCTGAGAACTGATTGCAGGCCAGATTTGTTTTGGCAGGGCATGTTTGTGTAGTCTCCAGAAGTTCTCTGCATACTGACTTGAGCATGTTTCTCTTCTGCAGGTCTCAGGTGTATATGCACCCCAGTCTGTCTCAGCCCAGCACCATGGTCCTGACAGGAGGCACTGCTCTGAAGCCTCCTTACTCTGCCTTCCCAGGCATGCAGCCCTTGGAGGTGGTGAAAACCCAGTCTGGGTCCCACTATCAGCCCATGAACGGCAGCCAGACTCTGGTTTATGAAGGGCAGATAAACCAGGCTGGTATGGGAGCCTCCCAGATGATGGACTCTCAGCTCACCCAGGTTAGGAGCAGGGCTGGCCAGCCACTCCCTGGTCCAGGCTTTTTCACAGCCACTTGTTTCTGAGAATGGGTTGAAAGGAGTATTTGTCCTGATTGATGTGTCTGTGTGAACTGAACTCTTTGCAAAGAGGCAGAAGATTTCCCTGAGACACTCTGTTCTGTGAACCATTGTTTCAGACATGCAGCATTTAATTAATGAGATTCCTGCTAATACCTTGTCTGTCCCTGCTGAGATGTGATTTTGTAACTTGGGAGTCAAACCTTGCAGTGCATAGCAGGCCATGGTGCAATAGTTGTCCTAAAAGTACCTCTTCTGAGAGCCAAATCCCAGTCATCTCCGCATTTAACTCAGCTTCCTAGGAACTTGTTTTAAAGGCTCATCCATCTTCTCAGTTCGTTTGTTATCCAAGTCTTATTTACAGCTTTTGCTGATCTGTTTGGCAGAATCTTAACAAGAATTTCAATGTGTGAAGAAGTTTTTGTAAAGCATCATTCACATGAAGACATTGAATCCTACTGTGAGCTTAACTGTATTTGTGGACATGTGCTCCGATTCTCTGGAGAAGTTTGAAACTTTTATTAAACTCATCTTAACATTTATTTTGTGCAACATGTTAAGATTTATTTTTTGTTTCAGCGGGATTTTTTTTGTTGTGACTGACGTAAAGAGTTAATCCTGAAAGTAACTTAGGTGAGGAAAGTGCAGAGAATACTGGCAAAGTAAATATTTGAAGAAATGCTTTATCAATCATGAGTGAGTGACTTGATCTCTTTCGCCAGCCTTTGATATATTTATTCCAAAGTGTTGCCTTAGAACCTCCCAAATCTAATAATTGTGAGAAAATCAGAGGGAACAGGAGGCACTTCAGTCCTGAGCTCTGGTATTTTTTTTAATTACTCTTAATTATAGCTACAGTTGGTTTGAAGCTCACTGCAGAACATTGAGCTGAGCTCCCCATTGCTTTCTCCGGAAGCTCGATCCCCACAATGTTTTGGTGTGTAAGTATAGGAGACTTTCTAGTTGGGGCAGCAAAGGTGCAAACAAAATGCCTGATCTGAGATGTCTGACACTACCATCATATCAAGGGAAAATACACCCATACAGTGACTGTGAGGAAGACTGGGAAATGGGATGAAGGCTCTAGGCAAGCCCTGTGTCCAAGTGCAGTTATGTTAACTCGGTGGCATGTTAAAAGCCCAGCTGATAAGGGTGTTGGCAACACTGCCAGAACATCCATTGCAGTGTGGAAGTCCCTCTGTTAGAGTGATCTGCGTTTATTCCAAGCCAGACTGCACTGTTGGGGAGCTTCCTTTTAGCCAGACTGTGCTTTCAGGGTGTTGACAGGCAGCATGTCAGACACAAGACTGTTGCTGCCATTAAGGTAACTACGTGTCCTTGTCACACAGCTGACAATGCCTGTGCCTGGCTCCCAGCTCCCTCTGCCCCGCTACGGCTCTGGCCAGCAGCCCCTGCTTCTGCCACAGTCCATCCAGCTTCCTCAGGGGCAAAACCTGCCTGTGGGAGCTCCCCGAAGAATCCTCCCTCCTGGATCCCAGCCTTCTGTTCTTGCTGCCAGCAGGGAGGTAAGGATTAACTCCTGGGGCTCATTGTGCTGTTCAGTAACCCTACCTGTGTTGAAGTTCTGCTCCTTGTTAAAAAGGAGAATGGCTTGTTTGGGGTCCTTAAATATCCATGCCAAGGATTGGTGTTAAAATGAAGGAACCCTTTTCCTCACCTCTCCAAGGTGCAGGCCAGCAGTTTTCAGGTTTTGCTGCTGGTCACCATTCTGTTTCCAGGGAGCCACATCCTGCCTTGATCCAGTTTGGAGTCTCCAGTTTTATTACATGTTTACACAGGTTTCCCCAGAGTGCTTGAGGGGTGGTGAGCTCCAGACACAGTTGGAATACTGCCCAGATATTTCACTCTGTTGTGAAGCTTGTCCATTTGAGTAGGTATATTAATGTCATGTCTGGTTTGATGGATTCATATCATAAGTTTGTCTATTATAGGGGAGAGATAGCACAGCAATTAACTTCCAGGTTCTCTATTTGCTTGTGCTGCTGGCTTGGTGGTTTAATACAAACAGATTATTTCACTTACAAGCCTTACTTTCTTCACCTGAAAAATATTTCTTCTTTTAATGGGCACGATGGGGAGAAGGGCAAAGATTTGGCTTAAGTTTTTATATGAAGTAACAAGGGATTTGTGAATGCAAAGATGATACTCTTTCTTACTCATTTTCCTCTGTAGTCCTCCCAGATGGAAATGAAAGGGTTTCATTTCTCTGATGGTAAACAGAGTATGTCCTCTGGAGGGTCTGTACCGTCACCACATGCGTACAGGTGAGATGTTTACACAACTTTGGCTCTGTAGTCAGGATGGGGGAGAAACAGGGATGTGGTTTATGTATCATCCCTGTACAAGATCCACTTGGGGTTTCATGTGTAGAATGTGCTTACTACAGTCCAAATACTTGTGTCAAAATGCATGATCATGGCTTTCATTTTGGGTTTGGGCCAGTGTGCATCTGACTTGGCCCTTAGTGGAAGTGCATAAAGTTGTTTGTTCACTGAGTCTTGAGACAGGTTGGAATTGGTGTGTGCTTTTGTGTGTTCTTGTGAAGGTGGAAAATTTGAGAATCATTGAATAGATGTTTTGGTTTTTAGCATGGTCCTCAAGTTAGGAGTGCTCATGTCTAGTCATATCAAACCTTCAGGTCTTTGAGGCTTTTGGGACATGCAGTTACTTCATTTGTTTTTTTCTCCTACCCAAGCCATGTGTTGCCTTTTGGAATGTGGAGCTCATTGATCTGCACAGCACAGACCCATGCCTTGTCGACTGCTGCTTTCTGTTGCGTTTTTTTTCTTTCACACATGAATAAGGTTCTCATTCCATTGTAGAATTTACTCCATGAATGTTGTCGACTCTTCGATTTCCAGGCCTAGCTCTGCCAGCCCAAGCGGGAAGTCGTCAGGACCAGCAGTGAGCATGGGCTCTGTGCAAGGACACTACGTACAACAGGTAGTGTAGTTCAGTTTTTGTACAGCCAAAAAGTATCTGCTCTTCCACACTGCCTGGGGCTGCACAGGAGAGGCAGTGAGGCCTCGGTACTGAGGCTCTATGTGCAAGTTATTATTTTCCTTGCAGGCAGAGTGGGTAGGTGAGTGTTTTACTGAGTCCAGGAGTAAGGCTGTGTGATACGAAAGTCAGGAGAGATTAGAGGATTATCTGTTCTACTGTGGAGTTTTTATGGGTTATTTGTATTGCCAGACACGGGAGACACTTTAAAATTCTCAGATGTGAGGTGTTCTAGAAGCAGATTTGATGTCTTGCATGACTCATGATGGTCACAGTTTACTTGTTCTGTCTGCCTGGAGGTGTCTGTCCCAGCTAATGCTTTGGTTTTGTGTGTCAAAAGGCAAAGCAGCGGGTGGATGATAACAAAGCCAATCTGGGAGCAGTGAAGCTGCAAGAAACAGGCTCCACAAGCCAGATGAAGCCAGTGCGCACAGGAGCGATCAAACCTCAGGCAGTCAAAGTGGAGGAGAGCAAGGCCTAGGAGCACCTCTGATGCCCAGCTGGTCCTGCTGCCTGAGAGGCCCGGCAGCTTAGACGGGACCCCACTGGATCTCCTGAAAATCTCACCAGTTCTATCCCCACCCCACACTGACTGACTACAGCGACATCATTCAAGCCCCTCTCCCAACAAAGCAGTTTGAAACAGTGGATATGACATTGACCTGCTTGCTTTAAAACAAACCAATCGTGTGACTTTTAAGTGGCTTTAGCCATTTTTTTTTTTATTTCCCCCCCCCTGCCCCATCCACAGGTAGCTGTGATCGCTCACTTGGCAAAGCCCGTCCTTCTCCTTCCCTACTTCTGTCTCAGCAGAGTGGCAACTGGGGGAGAGGGGTTAGTTTGAGGTTTTTCATTTTAAAGGCAGCTGAGGTTTTTACAAAAAAGCTGTATCTTTGTTTATAGCAGAACTTTTATATGTTCTCTCATTCCCCCACTTCTTTCTGCTTTCCTCATTCCTTTCAGAAAAGAGTTCCCTTCAGCTAAACTGATATTCTGACAAAGCTCTGCTTAGTTTGGTATATGGTTCTGTGCTATGTTGAGAG
The DNA here is from genome assembly GCA_035221455.1 of Xenops minutus. Lineage (NCBI taxonomy): Eukaryota > Metazoa > Chordata > Aves > Passeriformes > Furnariidae > Xenops > Xenops minutus. The sequence continues at coordinate 1,781,804 of JAWWEE010000037.1, read as the reverse complement.
TTTTGAGTTTGTTTGGGTGTATTTCCCCAGATGATTTAGCCTTTGATTATTTGATTAAAAAAACAGGACAGTTAAGGCATTTGTTAAGTTTTCAGTATTTTTGTTTTAAGCTAGAAGCAGTGCTTGCGTTAGGAGTAAATGTGTACTAAAGGCATATAGCAGATCAGTGCATTAATCCTGAAACTTGCACCACTTCATTGTAGCTTTGGGGTGTCGTGTACACAACAAAATGTGGCATTTTCATTTGAAAGAGAAAAAGCAAACCACCACATTTCTGTTGCAAGTTCATCTGGATCTAGGTGTTTGGTTTTTCCTTTCTGTGGGTTTGGGATTTTTTTTTAGTGACACACCAAAATGTAGATTGTGTAAAATTTGTTAAGAAAAACAATTTCTCCTCACAGCACGTGGGTTAGAAGAGTTGGCTAGAGCCAACGGGTCTGTATGGACTACTTTTTGTAGTTGTGATGCTCTCATGCTCCCTGCCCTGGCCGCTCGAATTCGTCGTGTCTCCTGAGACTTGTTCTGTATTGTGTTCATCCCTCAGGGCTGTTCTCCTAAGCTTTTGCTCTTCTCCCTTTTCCCTGAGTCTTGCTTTCTGTTCCTCTAACTCATGACCTTGTGTAAAATTTGCATAGAAGCACGTTGCTAAGAGAGCCCCTCTGCAAGGCAGCCTTTTTAGCACATTTGGAACCTCCTTTTTTGTGTTGGAAGTACATGGTTACAGAGGCAGTTTGGAATCATCCTTCTTCTCCTTCCCCAGGTGAACAGCAAAGGGTTCTTTACTCCTGATGCAGTTGCATATAGTGTGTGTACAGCATTGTCACCTCACCACTCCTCTCCAGTATGTGATGATCTGCAAAAGGAAGATCCCAGTAGGAGAGGTTGGGTTTTATTTCTCTGGCTGTTTGGTTTTGGTTTGTGTGTGTGTGTGTGTGTGGTGCGTGTGTACGTAGATTTTTTTAGGATGGACTTAACAGGTTCCTGAGAGGGCTTGGAGTCCTTCACCTGATGGTAGTCTTAAGTAAAAACTACTTTCAGCTAACTTGGTTTGTGTTATTTAGCTCTTTCAAAATGTAAAGTAGGCTGGTCACTCTGAAGTGAGGCACAGGACCATTTTTGGAGGTGATCAAATTGCTTATGGGCTGTGCATCAGCCTCTGCTGGGTGGCAGAAAGTCATTTGGTGGTGGTTCCAAAGAAGATACTTTGAACAAAGAATGTATTTGGGAAGGGATCTGAAAGGTGTTCTTGTTTCTTTGTTTGCCTTTTTTTTTTCCCCCTCTCCCCTTTCTGGAAAAGATCCTTTGTAACTTTCTAAGGATGCATTTGAAGTTTTAAGCTAGGCATAAATATGATTTTTATACAGTAGCTTTAAAGAGCTTAGAAACCTAAACTAACTTAGACATAGTAATGTCCCCTCTCCACAGGTGTCCCCATTGTTCATGACAGAGAACCCGAAGGGAAAGGGATAGGATGGTACTTTAAGAAAAATAAAAGCTCTTTTTTCTTAGGTTTTATGGATTTTTAATTTCAGAGCAGAGTGTGCCAGCATCTCTCTAGCATCCTCCTAAAAGTACAGGGTTTGAGATTTAGCGACAAATATTTCCCCAAGCTTCAGACATCTCCCAGACCTGCATCCCCATCTGCTAGTCCTGCTCCCAGTGTTTTCCAAAGATTGCACCACCAGTAAGTCATCCCACCCTCCTTTCTATTTTCTCCGTTGAAATATCATGAACAACAGAATTGTCTGTTTGGCGTTTTTTTATTATCCTTCTGCCCAGCTGGCCCTAGCTAATACCAGCCCAGAATCTTAACTAATGGCTAAAGAGACTTACCTGAGCCCCCCTCTTCTCATCTTTTCCCTCCCCTAGACACACTACTTCAGCTTTACAAAGACACTAACCTCTTTCCTCCCACCTGTATGACTTCGAAGTGGTCAGACATGTCGGGAGAAACTGGGTTATTGCTAGATCCAAGTTACTGCAGTCCCTCTGGTGTAAATGCCATCAGAACTACAATACTTCCTGTTGGAAAAGGTCACCCTTCTTTCTCTTCTAACCCCTCCATTCCTTCCCCAAACAGAATAAAACACTAGAATTTATTTATACGTATTTGATGTTGTAGGTCTAGGTGAAAAAGTAATTGTTTCACTGCTCTATTTATATATTATGTCTGAATTATTCTGTGCAGGAAAGGCCAAGAAATGCATGTGAGCTTCATTCCATTCCTCACCTTTGCGTGACTGTCAGCTGCAGTTGGCAAGACTCTCTCTCACTTAGTGGAGTTTTGTGTGATGGAAAGCAGTTTTAGAGCCCAAATTTCTACGGTGCAATATCCTTCTCTGGCATATATTTTTGTTTGTTTGTTTAAAGCTAGTCAGTGCAGTTTGTAGTGCTCTGGAGTCAAAAGGAAAAGCCTCTGATCCTCAAGGAGCAGAAATGCCAAGGGTGCTGGTATGCTGATACAAATCCAGCTTGGGGAGAGGGAGAGTGGAGATGCACGGGATGTGTTGATGTGGTTACAGAGGGTCCTTCTGCTTGGAGTGTTTGGGCCATGATCTGTTCCTTTGTGAGTTGGTTTTTGACTGGAAATCAGCTACCAAATTGCAGGCTCCTTGTGCTAGGGAAGGTGCAGGGTGCAGTGGGAGGCAGAGATGGAATCCACCTCAGCCAGCAATGGGTGAAGCAAGAAATATTCAGAGGCTGACTTTGCTGCTTCATGTTCAGCAGAAGGTCTGAAGCCACGTGTGTGATCAGTTCTCTTTCACTCCATGCTCATGGCCAGCAGCTCATTCAGTGCTGCTTTTCTCCCCACTTCAGCTGCTGTTAGCTCTTCATTCAAAAAACAAATACTGAAGAAGGGGGGAAGGCTGGAAAAAAAAAGGCACTCCAGTATATTTTAAAATGCCGAGTGGAAGCAGCACAGTCACCAGTGACACCAGTCTTGCTGTTGATGTCCCATACCTCGCTCCTGGCTGTGCCAGCTGTGCAGTGTCAGCACCTCTGGATGTGTTTGCTGCCCATTGCACTCCCATGCGTGTTGTGCTCACGCAGAGGCACTCACTCCATCAGCACCTTCCTTGCAGGAATGCTGCAAAGCTTCCAGCTGCCCTGTGGTTCCTGTGTATTTATAGACCTAAAAATTAGCATTTTTTCAGTGTCTCACCTGACTCCTCAATTCCCTTTGCAGCCAAGACCCCCTGCATGCCAGGATCTCCTTCTGTTGCATTTTCTTAGCCCTCTGTTTCACTCCAGGCTGGTTAAGCACAGGTTAATTCCTTGTAACATGGGTTAGTTTTGACTCAGCAGCCCAGTTTCCTCACAGCAAAGTTGCATTTATGAATAAGAATTAATTTACAACAGCCATCAGGGTGCTTAGCTGTGGCCTGTGGACACAGCAGGTGTTTTGCTGAAGCAAATGGAACTGGAGAGGCAGCAGAGTCTGGCTGGTGGTTGTTTATTTTAATCCAAAGACCACCAGGTTTTTCCCAGTGGCCACAGACACTCCCCTGGGTTTAGTGGCTTGTCCTGGCTGCTCCAGATGTCCTTGACTGTTCCCCCAGGAATCACAGCTGCAGCAGCGAGGCGCTCACCCTTTAGCATGTCTCAAGGCGTTGTCCTTAGCTGGAATCCTCCCTCTGGTTCTGTATAAATTGCATTTGTTGTTTCTCGAGGGGATACTGTCCTCCTTAAAGCTTTTAACCTCATGACCTGTATAGTAAATTTTTTTTGGCCTTTCCTCTCTTTGTCTTTTCATGTAGACCAGATATTTGAAAGGGCAGACGATGGATAATTGTGTAACGTGCAACCTGTTTATATTTTTTGGAAACTTTTACTCGGACCGGAATTCGAATCACGGAATCACCAGGCCAGTTGCGGCACACTCTTTATTGCCCTTCTCCTCGTTTCAGTACCTATTGTTTCTCCTTTCAAATATGTGATTGTATTAGCTCTTTCCATATGAAAGAATTCTCCTTATTTAAATAAAAAAAAAATAAAAAAAATAAAGCAGGTTATGCTTTTCTCAAACCCCCCCTGTCCCTGGTCTGATTCTTTTTGCCAGGATTTCTCCACAGAAAGGGTGACCCTTGGGATGGGCATTGCTGAGGGGGTTTAGGGAACGGCTGGACATGGCACTGAGAGCGCTGGCCTGGCCGACACGGCGCTGATGGGTCATAGGTTGGACTCGGTGGTTTCTGTTAAGTACTTGGTGGATTTTAGGGTGACCGAGGGGAGGTGGCGGCACCGTGGGGCCCCGGGGAGGACACGGCCGGTCATGGCCGGGCCTGGGCGTCACGCGCGGCCGGCGTTGCCATGGCGACACATCCGGGTCCGCCCTCGCCCCGCCCCCGTGCGCGTGACGTCACATCCGGCGCCGACAGGTAGGGGCGGGTGGAGCGCGGCGCGAGGGGAGCCCCGCCCCCCCCGCGTGAGGGGCCGGGGGGGGGGAGGGGACTGGGCCTCATCCTGATCCGCTACGGGGCCTGGTATCGGTCCTGTCCTGGTCCCCATCTGGGTCCTGTTCCCTGTCCTGGGCCTTGTCCCGGTCCTGATCCGTGTCCTGGTCCTGATATCTTCTGGTCATGGTCCTGATCCCAGTCCCCATCCTGGTCCCGGTTCTGGTATCGGCCCTGTCCCGATCTGGGTCCTGCTCCCTGGCCTGGTCCTGATTCTGATCTGGGTCCCGATCCTGATCCCTGTCCTGATACCGGTCCCGGTCCTGGTCCCAGTCCCGATCCTGATCCTTGTGCTGGTCGCTATCCTGGTCCCGGTCCCCGTTCTGGTCCTGGTCCCTGTCCCGATCCCTGTCCCTGTCCCAGCACTGCGGTGCTCAGCTCCCCTCACGTTGGGGTCTAGGGGGGGTCGGTTCGTGCCTCCTCTGCCCCCCAAGGCTCAGAACGGGGGTCCCTGAGGGGTTGGGGATCCTCTGTCCCCCAAAATCACTCCAGGGGGTCTCCAGGGCTGGGCACAGGGTGGGAGGGGGGTCCTGGAGATCCCTCAGAGTGAGGTGTGAGGTCAGCCCTGCTGCTCCCCACAGAACTCCAGCGGGGGGACAGGCTGGGTGGTCCTGCTCCCCCCTCAGAAGGGCTGCAAAGCCTGGTGGAGGGGCTGGTGGTGCCCTGAGGAAGGGCAGGAGGAGGTTCTGCTCACCTACCCCAGGGCCAGGGCCAGCCTGTGCCAGGGACCAGCACTGTCCTGGCCATCGGGGGCTCTGGGGGCTCCTGGGGGCTCCTGGGGGGTGGTGGCAGAGAACAGGTGGGAAGTTCGGCGTTGCCAGAGGCTCCTGAAATAGTCTATTCTTTGTGTTTTTATAGGCAGAGAGAAACCAGGCCAGTGGCACTGCTCTGGAGGGTGGTGATGTGCTCACACCTTGCCGTGTTCTGCCCTGATCAAAGCCACGCAGATGGATTTGTTCTGGTAACTTTCCATTGTGTTGAGGTGAGTGAGGAGACACAGCACTAATTCCCTGCTGTTTTCTGACCTAGCTTTTATTAGTTCTGCACCTACACCTGTACTCCAGTAAATCAGCTTTTCAAGGCAGAGGTGTTTGTGGGTTCTGCCTCTCTCCCACCCCTGAAGAAACACCTCAGTTTGCAAGGAAATAACTGTTCTCTTTTTTTTAAGCTACCTGAGCTCTAAAAAGCCCAGATACTGAGCTCAGCTGGTGCCTGAGCCTGTGCTTTGTCCATCAGAATTTAGGCTGAGAGGTTTACTTTGCACAAAGCATTACATAGGCTGGAATTCAGCTGTTGTGTTTCTGCAGAACTAGTGGAAGAACAAGCAAAGTTTCCAGCTTACTACTCTAGGCAGAAGCAGGGCAGATGAAAAATGTGTCAGTTTAGTAATTTGATTTTTACTGTTACTCCTGCAGATACGACAGAAACACGTGAATTTGGAGAGCAAGAGAACTTTGTGAAATGAGTAACCATGAGCTGCTTGTAGCAGAAATTAGAGTGATGCTTTCTGTGAAGTGATGCTCAGCTCACTGTGAGCCAAAGTGGGACTGCTGCTCTTCTCCCCTGCTCTTGGAGGCTCAGACAAACCTTTGGCAGGATGTTGGGCTTTCTGAAGGAGCCTGTTGTGGTCACTGCAGAGATCAATGTGAACCTCGTGGCACTGACCGTGGTGGGATTAATCAGCCGTCTTTGGGGGCTTTGCTATCCACGGGCTGTGGTGTGAGTATAACAGTTTATTTTCTACCTGAAATGACACAGGCTTGTTTTTTAAACCTTTGTAAGAATGCAGGAGCAGAAGAGGAGAGCTTGATTGATTTCAGCTCTGTAAATCACAGAACCATAGAATAGTTTGGGTTGGAAGGGACCTTAAAGCTCATCCCGTTCCACCCCCTAGCCACGGGCAGGAACACTTTCCACTATCCCAGGTTGCTCCAAGCCCTGTCCAACCTGGCCTTGGACACTTGCAGGGCCAGGGCAGCCACAGCTTTTCTGCCCAACCTGTGCCAGGGCCTGCCCACCCTCACAGAAAAGAATTTCTTCCTAATTTCCAATCTAACCCTGCTCTGTCAGTGTGAAGCCATTCCCCCTTGTCCTGTCACTCCAGGCCCTTGTAGTCTCTCTCCATCTTTCCTGTAGGCTCCCTTTAGGTACTGGGAGGCCACAATCAGGTCACCCCTGGACAATTCCAGTACAGTGATAGTGTTTCCCTAATGAAATTTCCTGAGGGGAAGGTGAAAGTGCAGAACCTCAGTGCTTTGTTGCATTCTTAGCTTTCTGCCAATAAATCAGTGCTGGCTTTCCCAGCATCCGTGCAGGATAACTCCAGTTAGGTGTGCCATATTTCTGCCTCTTGTGTTTCAGTTTTGATGAAGTTTATTATGGCCAATTTGTTTCGCTCTACATGAAGAGGATTTTCTTTGTGGATGACAGTGGCCCACCTTTTGGCCACATGCTGCTGGCCTTGGGAGGTAGGCTCTCCTGGAACTGGGAAGTGCCTGTTGCTGTGCAAGAGAGGAGTGCTGGTTAAAAATGAGTTGTCAGATTCAGTAATGGGGGAAAAGGAAAAAGCACATGAGAGATTCTGGTGTAGAGAGAACTGGGTTTTTCTTTATTTTGTATTGTTAGGGAGATGTTGTATGAGTAGAGTGGAGGTGATGGAGCCATGTATCCATTACCTCACTGTTATCTAATCCTTTGGGTAAAGAGAAAGGTAAGATGAGAACTGCTAGTGACAAGAAATAGACAACAAACAGACTCTCAGACCCGAGTTCCTGTAGCTGAGGTATGCACAACATGAAAGTGTCTGTATGGGAAGGAGAGATTAAATATACATCTGACTTTGTCACTGAGAATGTGTTGTTCCCAATTTATATCTTTGTGCCTCTGCACATTCTCAAGCACTGCTGCAGGCAGAGCGGTATCAAAGAGAACCCTTTTGGGAAAGAGAGCCCTCATGCATGGGAAAGTTGTGTGTTTGGGAAATGGTTCACAACTTAGCCCCAGTTTTTGTACTTGTTTTGAGACTGGAAATTCTGAATTGCTGTTTATGTTGTAGGTTACTTAGGAGGATTTGATGGAAACTTCTTATGGAACAAGATCGGAGCTGGTAAGAACTGATTTTAACTGATTCATTCTTTTGAGAAAATAAGCAGAATTTCAGGGGCTGACAGGTTCCTTTTGCCTGACTAGTGGGAATAAAAGTTTTCCCAACAGCTTCACTTCTCCTTTTAAATAAGTCTTCTGCAGGTCTCAAACAGAGGTACAGGGCACTGTGATTCTTTAGCACAGATTTTTAAATTCAACTAAATCAGCTTAAACAGTACAAGCTGGACAATAAATTAGCACAAGTCAGAGTCAGATTCAACAACTGAGAAGTTCTGTAGTGATCTCTGCTCTCTGCAATCAAGTTTCCAGCTGGTGCATCACTGTTGTCCCCCGTTCCAGAATACACCATGAATGTTCCTGTGTGGTCCCTGCGGCTCCTGCCAGCCCTGGCTGGTGCTCTCTGTGTGCCTTTAGCGTATCAGATTCTGGTGGAACTGCACTTCTCCCACTGTGCTGCACTTGGAGCTGCTCTTCTGATCCTCCTAGGTAAGGTTATTCCACTAAGCTCCATTCTTCATACATGGGGGTAAGAGTCCCTTTTCCCCTTAGGAATTTTTAGGGTGTATAGAAGGCTGGAGTAGCAGCCTCACATAAAGCCATATTTCTTGTATCCAAGGAGGCCTCAGGGGTTTACAGGATGAGTTGCAACATACTGGTTTTTAACAGCAGGACAGCCCTACTTGCAGTCAGAGCTCATCAAATTTCTTCATCTCCAAACTGCAGCAAACCAGCCTGTGTCCTTAGCACAGTGACTTGACACTGTTCTGGTGTGTAGAGCTCAGTTCATTTTTTTGCTCTGAGGGGCTGCTGGCAGCTGCCTGAAAGGGCAAGAGCCTCTCAACAGCCCTTTAGAAGCGTGATAAGAGAAACTTGTCCTGGCTATTGACTGCTCTGATTCTGGCTCACTGCAGCTCTTTCTTGCAGACTTGTTGTGTTCATTGTCTGCTGGGCTCACTGCCCTGACTCACTCTGCCTTGAGAAGCACCATTCTGGATTTGCCAGCATTGATTTTTCTTTGCCTTTGTAGGAAACACAGCAGCTTTATCTGCCTCCTGACAGACTTTGCTGCTTGCCCACCTCTTTGTCTTGGAGACAGTTATGGCTGTGTACTTTGCTCCTGCTGGAAGGCTTTAGTCTCTATAAACCCAGCATCTTCCCATTACAGCCAGTAGGAATTGTCTGTCCCTAAAGGGCAGGTTCTTCTGTTGGATAACAGTGCAATTGTCTGAGGTAGCACTTGCCTGTAGATAAATTTCTCTAATTTTGTGTCTGTCTCTCTTTTCCAACAGAGAACTCTCTGATCACACAGTCAAGGTTCATGCTCCTGGAATCAGTATTGATTTTTTTTATCCTACTTGCAGTTTTGTCCTACCTGAAGTTCTACAACTTGCAAAGGCACAGGTAAATCTGGATTGTCTCCCCTCTTTTGGACATTCTTGTGGTGCCTTTTTATGTCACAGACTGGGTTTTCTTCTATAAGTCATTTCACCATTCTGTAATTGACTTCATCTGTCTGTAAAACCCAATGCTTTGTTCTTTCACATGGCTGCTCCAGCAGTTTTCTCAGCAGCATTAAAGACTATTTTAACTGTTAGCAAGGTTGTCTTTTATTTTTATTTTACAATAGACATAAAATCCCTTGGGAGCACTTCTTTGCCCACCCACGTTTTAACAAGTCACTTGATCTCCTTTATTACTGTTTACAGGCATTGAATTTAGAAATATTTGTCTTTTTTGTTCTCTGATCCTTGCAGAGGGTAAAGTAGTATTTAGTACACTAAAATTATCTTTAAACCAAGCCCAGCAAGTGATTTAATACATTTATCTTCAAGTTCCTTCTCTGGAAGCTGGTGGTTTTGGCTCCTGCTGACTGGAGTAGCCTGTTCCTGTGCAGTTGGGTAAGTAATGATGCCTTACTTGGATTTTAATGCCTCCTGTTCAAGGGAAGGTTTGAATATTTATATCCTGTATTAAGTAATTGTGTAGTTTTTAACCATGTTCATTTTTATGCACTTTCTTCTCAGAGTGAAATACATGGGTCTGTTTACCTACATGCTGCTCTTGGCCATTGCAGGGCTCCACTTCTGGCACATGATAGGAGACCAGAACTTGTCAAATGTAGGTACTACAACATGCAAAATATATTATGTGTGACTTTCAGTGCAGGAACCAGCCAGCAGCCCACAGATAACAACGCTGTCTGTAGCTGGTTTTTGTGCTACAGGTCCTTGTCTGGAAACCCCCCTGTCACAGAACAGTTCCCAGATGAGTTTCTGGACAAGATGGAGTTAAGTTTAAGAAAAACACGTGTGTGTCACTGGCTTTTCTGCTCTTTTCCATGTCTTGGTGATTTGTGACTCACATACCTTTTGCTATCTCCAGTTCAAATCCTCAGTGGAAGTTATCCAGTTGTCCACAAAGTTCCAGTTGAATAAGGGTGGTGGGGGAAACCTAGAAAAGACAAACAATAAAGCTAAGTGCACTGGTATTTTTAATATCTGGAGTATGAAACCAGTGAGTTTTCTCTGTTCCCCCAGGTTTCCTTGCTGTGCCATTTTCTAGCCCGGGGACTGGCCCTCATCATCATCCCCATTGGGATGTACCTGTCCTTCTTCTATGTTCACCTGGCTTTGCTCTATCGCTCTGGGCCTCACGACCAGATCATGACAAGTGCTTTCCAAGCCAGCTTAGAGGTAAAGGCAGTGTGGCCAAAGAACTGATTTATTAGGGAGAAGAAGGGGAAATCTGTCTCATGTGCACTGTTAGAAGAAAGGTGTGCAATCCTGTTCCCTTGATCCTGCATTTTTGTTCCTTTTATGTCATTTAACCACTTTGGTGCTGTAGTTCTGCTTTAAGATTAAACCATAATGAGTGAAATCCTAATAACAGATGAAAAGCTTCCCCCAGTGAACCAAGAACTATATATTCACTCTTCTGCTGAAGGTTTGTCTCTTCCTACAGGGAACTCTACAGAAGTAGGTCCTGAACTCTGGAGTGGTGACATGGTACACAAGAGGAGTGCTTAGTCTGCCTTTTAGAACAGCATGGCTTTAGGGATGTTCCCTGAGACCCTGTAGTCTTTTAGGCATTGGTGGATTTACTATCTGCTGAGTATGGTGTTGCAAGACTTCATTTTTGTAGGTAAAACCAAAGGAGAAGGCACTGTGCTAAGATCTGCTATGTTAAAGTGACAGGTGACTCAGAATTTCAACAGCCTCTGGGTTGTTTCTTCTTCCTTCTTCTTATCCTGTCCTTACCCTTCTCAGGGTGGGCTGGCTCGAATCACTCAGGGGCAGCCCCTGGAGGTGGCCTATGGCTCTCAGATCACTCTGCGGAACGTGCTGGGCAAGCCCATGCAGTGTTGGCTCCATTCTCATACGAATACTTATCCCATCAGGTGAGGAATCTGGGTCCAGGTATCATGGTCTGTGTCCTGGCAATGTCTTTGTTAATCCTTCAGATTCCCTGTGCTCTGTAGGAATGAGCCAGTGATGTGATGCTGGTTTGTGTGGCTGTGACTGGTGAGCACAGCAATGTGTCATTACACTTCTGTGGGGTTTTCAATTCTCTGTACAGGTATGAGAATGGCCGAGGGAGTTCCCATCAACAGCAGGTGACATGCTATCCCTTCAAGGATGTGAACAACTGGTGGATTGTCAAAGATCCTGGAATGTGAGTATGCAAGAGATTTAAATGCAAGCTGTATGTTTCCAAACCCTAACCAGGGCATAGCTTGGATTGCGCATAACTCTTCTCTGCTTATCAGTGCAGAGGCCATGTGTGAGCTGAGCAAGTGATTGCAGCTGCAGAGTTGGTAAGGGCAGCTCTTTGCAGAATCCTCCTCCACTGAGGACTCTGAAATTCTGTCTGAACTGCTCCTGCCAGAATGTGGGCTATGCTGTGCACAAGGGGAACTTGAAAGACTCACAGGACCAGTGTACATTCTTCAGGTGCTTTGCTTGAAAGGAAAATGGGGCTTTTTGAAGTGTGAGAGCCATGGCATTAGTGTCTTGGTGCGTTTTATCAAACTTGAATGAGTCTCAGAAGAGAGTAGAAATCACTTCTGCAAAAGGAGTAGTTCTTCGTATTAAAAATGTGGGATGAGCTTAGAATCTGCTGCATGGGGAGGGATTCCAAGTGGTGCCTGTACCTGAGAGGTTTGTGCTGAAGTGTTTTGCCATTGTCACTGTCAGTGCAGAGCAGGACTCTGTACTTCTTTTGCCAGAGAAAGCCCTTGAGTGATATAATTTCATATTGATCAAAAAGTTGCCTTTGTAGGTTTCTTATGTTGCTCTGGGAACTGTGTAAAGAGTCTTCTTACAAGGGCTGTGTGTCATTATAACTCATCTCTATATTGGGAAAGTTTGGTGGTGGTGCAAACCTTTCAAGCAGGGACTCTACCAGAAGTACAGAAACCCAATACATACTTAAAACTCCTCAAACTCAAGACTCCTACAAACACTGGAAGGTGCAAAGTCCTTCTATAGAACAGTACAATACAGGCAGCACTATGGTGAACTGCAGTGTTCTTCCTTGCCATGACCCTGTTCAGAAGCCAGGTGAGAGTTTGGTCTGCATGGTGGAGAAAGCCACTGATCTCTCTTATAATTCTGTCAAAGTGACATCAGCTGTAGAACAGCCCTTGTCAGACTCACTGAAGCACACACATGTTCCATAGAAGCCACTAAACAGCTGTGGGATGGGAATAACCTTAATTCACTCCTGACTGACCTGGATTCAGACTACTGACCTAATGCCTGTGGTGTCAGTATCTCATTACTGATCCTCTGACTCACTGTGTCCTTAGCTCACCTTTGCCTTGATGAGTTTTGTTTCCATTCTGGTACAATCTATATATTGCTTTAATTTCTCATCTTCCTGCCTGCAGCTTCTTGATCTAGCAGTTTGGTCATGACAGGGTTGTGTTATATATCATGATATATAAAATTTAACCATTTCCTCTCTTGGGTGTCACCTCCCCAGGCAGCAGCTGGTGGTGAGTAACCCGCCCCGGCCCGTCAGGCACGGGCACATCGTGCAGCTGGTCCATGGCATCACAACCCGCTACCTCAACACGTAAGTCCTTTGCTCATGCTCTGCTCTGCCAGGCCTGCCTCCCTCTCTTCTGCTGTCTCAGAATAACCCTTCAGGGCATGAAGCACAGTGACCTTGAATTCAGATATACCATAAGCTGCCTGTTACTCATGGATTGACAGTGGAGCAAGGAGGGAGCTCACGTGGTTAGTTCCCTAAGCCACCCCTGTGGCCCAGAGGGAGGATGCTGTGTGCTTATTTATTTTTTGCAGTTGACTTGGCAGTGGGATTTGATCCTAATCACAAACTGCTCAGTGGCTGCTTGCTGTTTCTGGTCTCCTCTGTGAGGGATCAGTGATAGTTTTTCCCATGTTCCCTTTTCATGGTAGCTCTGAAGATTCCTAAATGGAGTGCCCTCTGTGAGCCTTCATCCTTCACTGCCCCCCCTCCAGGCGGGTGCAGGTATTTAGCATTTTGTGTAACAACCCAAAGCCACACTGACTGAGGGCACACTCCTGCACGAAGGATGTGCTCTGGAAGGTAGGAAGATGTGTTGAGAATCCGGTGTGCTGTGGCCTATTGCCACAGATTCTTGGCTGTTTTGAAAGCCTGCAGTGTGAAATTGCCTCCTGACTGCTTCCCAAAGGGTATGTGCTTGAATATCACTCAGATTAGGAAGGGGATTGTTCTGACCTTGGGTTTTTGCTATGTCCCTTCCAAACCTAATTTGTTCATTATTGGAAACTCCAGTGAACAGTGTCTCTGTTTGTCACAATCAGTGCTTGTTCTTCAGCCTGGCATCGCAGGCATCTGCACTGGCTTCCTCTGAGCCTGTTCCTGGCAGCTCTGGGTTGTGGGGAGTGCTCTCACTCAGGGTAAACAGTGCAATCTGTAGAAGTGAGTTACTTTTTGCTGTATTACTGAATCCAGTCTAAGCCAATTCCATATGGGTTTGCTTTTTATACGAATTTGGGAAATGGTGGTGGAGGGTCTTACCTTACTTGTCTTCTAGGCATGATGTTGCTGCCCCTCTTAGCCCCCACTCCCAGGAAGTGTCCTGCTATATTGATTATAACATCTCCATGCCTGCACAGAACCTCTGGAGAGTGGTGAGTGGTCAGAGAGAGGGGAGGAGCTGATCCTGTTCCAGCAGAGACAGCTGGGACAGCATGATGATCAAAAGCCATCTTTCTGTTGTAGGAGATTGTAAATCGGGAGTCTGACACGGACGTGTGGAAGACAATTCTGTCAGAAGTGAGGTTTGTTCATGTCAACACCTCTGCAGTGCTAAAGGCAAGTGGGGTTATGTTTATGTTCCTACAGCTCTTGTAATCTCACAAACTACTAATCTCTCTGCTCCCAAATACCTTAAACAACTACAAAAATAATGAAATAAGTAAATAGAAGGAGACTATAAACTTGCTCCATTTGACAGAAGAGCAGCTTGTGTTTTAGGTAGTCATACTTCACCCCTGTTCAACATCAGAACTGTCCTGCTTCTCAGGAGGTTGTGACCCCTATGCACAACTGGGGCTGAGAATTTGATGCTGAGTGTGTGTGCAGCCTGTGGCAGTGGCTGGAGTAGTTAAGGATCTTTGTCTTCAGAATCTGCCAGTGACTTTATGGCTGTAGAATTTGTTGAGACAATACTGTGTGGTGACTCTTCACGCACTTTTCAGCAGTCCCTTGCTGTCCTCCATTGCTCAGGCATGGCCTGGGAACTTCCATCCTGAAGTTCAGATTGGCAGGACTGTAAGTTTAGAGTCATCTTTCACTTTCAGCTCAGTGGAGCATCTCTACCCGAGTGGGGATATCGGCAGCTGGAGGTGGTTGGAGAGAAGCTGTCCAAAGGCTACCACCAGAGCATGCTGTGGAATGTGGAAGAGCACAGATATGGGAAAAGTATGTCTCAGCAGATTTCTGTCACTGGGGGATGTGGGATGTTGCTGGGAAGGTGGTACTGTGTGGATGTGTGTTCAGCAGGCTCTGGCTCTATCGTGTCAGAATTCTGTGTGTATTGGAGAAGGGCTCCTGGAAGAGTGAGGAGCCAGGGGTCTATCCTTTGTGCTCTCTGCCCTTTCTAGCTTGCTGTTATGTGGTTATTTCTGAGCTATGTTGTTTTCTTCCAGGCCAAGAGCAAAAAGAGAGGGAAGTGGAACTCCACTCTCCCACACAGATGGACATCAGTAAAAACCTCAGCTTCATGGCAAAGTTCACAGAATTGCAGGTGACTCTCTTGTTATTCCCTTCATCTTTCCTTCTGTTGCAGAGCAGGAACTTGAGCGTTTCTGCAAACTCTGAGCCTGAGGATTCATTGTTTATTGCTTGCTGATGGTTTGGCTTCCTCTCTGAAAAAATTACTTCAGAATGCACTTATAAGGGCATTAAAGACCTGTGCTGTTCAGTAATGAATACCCAAGTGATTGTGTAACAAAAAAGGGGGAGGAAAATCTTTTGGCACCCAGAAGCAGCACGAAACTGAACTGTAATGTGTGGTACATGCAGGCAGTAGTGGTGATGCCCCTTAAACTACCATCGTAGGAATTCACTAAGGAAAAGTGTGTTATATAAGGACAAAATAAAACCATTGTATTGTTCAGCATCCATGTGAGATAGGCAAAATCTTTTTCCACTACCAGGTTAGGAACATCTCACATCTGGAGCTCTTCACCCATGCCTGCTATCCCACCTATTGTTCCAATTCTGAAAGCTGTTTACTTTTTATTTCTAGTGGAAAATCCTCACATTGAAAAATGAAGACACAGAACATAAGTACAGCTCCTCTGCTCTGGACTGGATCACAATGGACACAAATATTGCCTACTGGCTCCACCCAACCTCTGGGGTAAGTACAAGAGGTAAAAGTTAACTGCAAACCTGGTGAGAAAGGAGACTTGGGCTCCTTGTGAGCCCCAGGAGTGGAGTCAAAGCAGGACTTCAGTTCCAGCCAAGGACTCTTTCTGAATTCATGTATTTTTCCTGAAGGCTGAGGTTTTTATTTTAGCATGAGATACAGCTTTGACAGCAGTTGCTTTTAATTAAATCATGTCTTCTTGCACTTTTTTTTAAAGGTAAACTGCAGTTTAATAGTTTCCATTATTGATTCCATTTAGAAGATGAGTTCAGCTCCAAGAGCATCTTTCAAAAACCTTCCTTTACAAAAGAATCTTAAAGCAGTGAAGCTTATCAACCAGCTTTGTTCCAAGTTACTAGTCAGGCACACTGAGATTTAATTTAGCAAGTATGTGTAGGTAATATTTAAACTTAGCTAAAAGAACCACAGCATGTTCCTGCTTCTGGCTTAGATCATCACCTGTCCTGCAGGCCCAGATCCACCTCCTTGGGAATGTTGTCACCTGGACTTCAGCTAATGCTGCTGCTCTGGCCTACACGTGCCTGTCCCTGTGGTACCTGCTACGACGAAGGAGGAAGATTTATGACATCCCTGAAGGTCTGATTCCACTGTGTGTGTGTGTGCTGGTGGAGGGCTGTAGCCTGTTCTGCTCTGACATGCCATCTCCTGTCTCCTGCAGATGCCTGGCAGCTCTGGGTGTCAGCCGGGGGTGTCTGTGCTGGAGGCTGGGCTGTGAACTACCTGCCCTTCTTCCTGATGGAGAAAACACTTTTCCTGTACCACTACCTGCCTGCCCTCACATTCCAGATTCTCCTGATTCCCATCGTGCTGCAGCATCTTGGTGATCATCTCTGCAGGTATTTGGCTTCAACAGAGATAGTTCTCTTTAACAAGAGGAGTAACACAGTTCTTTTCTCAGGGCTGTCACCTGCACAAGCTGCTGCAGGGAAAGCAGTGTTTTTTCCAGCAGTGTCATTTGCCTTTGGAGAAACAGACCAGGTGTAGATCTTCCTTTGGGATGAAGTGGTTGGCCAGTAATCTGACTGCTCTTTCCCTCTCTCCTCCCAGGTCTGTGCTGCTCAAGAGCATGTTCAGTGCACTCATTGTAGCCTGGTTCTCTTCAGTGTCCTTTGTGTACTGCACCTTCAGCCCCGTGACCTACGGGCAGCCCGCGCTGTCCGTGACAGAACTCAAGGCCTTGCGCTGGAAGGACAGCTGGAACATCCTCATCCGGAAACAGTGACCACCACAACGTGTCTACAGCCAAAAGGAAACACCCTTCTTGTAAAGCCAAGAATTTATTGTTAGCAGAACTGAAATCTTAACAGTTGGACCAAGTAATTGATAGGAGTCCAGATCTAATAATGATTACAGGAAAAGAGCACCACTACAGAAAAGCTCTCAACAGTAATACAGTTATGAGCACAATTTCCAGTTGCTGCCCCTGTTACATTCACCCTTCCACTGCCCCTCGGGGTCTGAAGGTTGCTGACTCCAGGCAACAGCATCCCAGCTCCTCTCCTGGGATGAAC
This sequence comes from Xenops minutus, assembly GCA_035221455.1. Taxonomy (NCBI): domain Eukaryota; kingdom Metazoa; phylum Chordata; class Aves; order Passeriformes; family Furnariidae; genus Xenops; species Xenops minutus. Next base: position 1,764,825 of record JAWWEE010000037.1, on the reverse strand, counting down.
ATCCTGCAACAATTTGTTCCTCTTTCCTGACAGTGGTGGTTTCTTCCTTCTTGCACTACATTGCACTGAGGGCTATTCCATGTGTTTCCCAGTACCTGGGTCTACAGTTCCCTGATAAAAGTTACAAAAATAGACACTCCAACACATCTTTCAACACTTTCCTCTTGTTACTCCTAGAAATAAAAGTTTCCCCTGCTTACCCATCCTTTAACAATCACTAACTGGCCCTGCAGCCTTCAGCATCATCCCATGACTCTCTTCCTCAACAAAGCATTATTTGCCCCCACTTTCAATGCTCTGCTATCATCCCTATTTATGTAAATACAGCATTAAGCTACATTTATAAATAGTTCATTCTGCACCGTATAATGACTTGTTACTATTATCTATGTATAATCATTTGGCATAACCATCATTTTTAAGAAGCAAAAATAAAAAGACATTTAAAAATTGCTGTTACAGCTAAGCAAGCTAAAACAAGGCTTCAGGCAAGCCAGAAAGCCAGCCAGAGGCAGAAGAATCCTCTACTGTACTGTATTTACTGGGCTGCAGGGTTACACCTCAAATCCCATGGGAAGGGGAACTCTGGGCAAGGTAGGACTGATCCTGCTGACAGGAAACCTGCTCTAACTGGTGCACATGGGTGAAAACACTGAAACCCAGCCCATGGCCTGGCCTGCTCTAGCAGAGGAACTCACAGAGTAGGAAAAGGAAAGAGAAGGGCTGGGATTGCTCAGTGTGGAATTCATAATGGCTCTGTACAGTTATTTAACCAGGGTTACAGTACATGGGCCACATCCCATTTCTTACCTCCCTGTGGCTGCAGCTGCAGGTCCTGCACAAAGCTGCCCAAAAGAGCAGCCCCACAGACCAGGGGCTCTTTATGGAGTTTCTCACTGCTCTAACAAATGCTATTCGAGGCTGCTTGGAGCTCCCCACCCCCAGCAGAAGGTATGATCCAGCACCACAGACATTCCGAGTAGGTTTGAGTGACTATTTTGCTCCTACTGTAACCAGCCCTGAGAGCTAATGCTTCAGGGCAGTAGCTCATCGTCTAAGTCTGTCTCCCTGAGCTAAAAGCACCCAGCAGCACTCAGGAAATGACCTGCCTTCTCCTGGGCATTGCAGGAGTCCCACTCAGCTGTGGAGATCACTGACACACCAAACCTTCACCCATTTCCAGCGTCGAAAAGACTACAGGGATGAAAAGTGCAGAATGCATTTCTTGTTTGCTTTTCTCCTAAATCTTCAGCCATGACAGAACCTAGGGTAACAATTCTGGGTTAAGGGGAGAAAGAACTGTTGAGTGCAAGAGCCCCTCCAGCAGTGGTCCTTTCTTTTTGCTGATGGAGTGCAAATAGTGCAATTACCTTTTATATAAAATGGTCATTTCTGATCACTGTTAATTTGTTTATTAGCTAAAGTAACACACCCACAACCAACACAGCCAGACTCTGCTTTTAGAAAACTAGCAAGTATGAAAAAGTTCCTCTTAATAACATTTCCCTCCCACCCTCATTCTTAAAATTACACAGTAAGCCCAGACTCAAGAACGGTATCACAAGGACATTTTCAAAGGCCCAACCAGCACTTCATTTCAGATTATTTTTTCCAGACACTTCATGCTGCTGCTGCAGTATCACTTATCTGGGGTAAACTACAGAAACTGGGATGTCACTGTTTATACTTCTTGTCTGCTTGTTTTAGAAAGCCAGACATTCTTGAGTTTAAGCTGCTGGAGTGCAAGGCAAGTGCTCTGGCCCTGTGTGAGGGTAGAACATACCCAGGCAGCTGCCTGTGCCAGCAGCAGGAGGGTCCTGCCATTCCCAGCTTCCCCCCTTGCTGATCTCACCAGCCATCTCTGGAAGTGGATGGATTCTGCCCAGCAGAATTTGCAACCAGCAGTACAGAAATGCACTAAAAGACACTAATACTGAACAGGTCAGGTTTCTGTTTCCATGAGCAACTCAATCCAGCTGGAGCTCACACATTCAGGAACTGTGGTAAAGGCAACTATTTGGGTACAAAAAAATAATCATACAGTGTAGCAAGATTTGGGGGCTTAGAAAGGAATAAATTAGGAATCAGAGACAATAAACTTCTTGGGCCTGTCCCCCAGTGAACTGCAAGTTCCCATTTGTCCCAGATACTCTCTTGTCTCACCCTTATCTCAGGGCAGAGATGCCTCTACAGGTCAAGCCTCCTGCCCCCATGGGCTGGCCAGCAGCACAGCAAGGCCAGAACTCAAGGTGCCAGCAAGGTGGAGAAGGGCTGCACCTGCTTGTTAAAATTAACATGGTGTGAGCTAGTCTTGGATAGAGGAAAAAAAACCCAAGAGGCAGCTAATTTTCCTGTATCATCAGGGAAATGGGGTATCTTGCTAATCACCTGGTAGTGCTTAATTTTCAGGGAAGGCTTCAGCAGTAGATCTCATTTTGAAAATTAAAAAAAGGCAAGTAGCACTGCCTCTAACCAGTTCATCAAGTAACATAACTCCAGACATCTTGGGGAGAAAAGGGAAGGGCTTAGAGGGGAGAGGGGTGCACAGCCACCTCCTTCTTCTCCCCACTGTGAGAAGGTTCACACCAGGATCCCCTCCGCTGCCAGGACGATTTAAAGGGCACTTCACCAACCATTCTGTGGAAGTCCTTTCCCAAAGTTGTCTTCAGTGTTGGTCTGGACCAGAGGCAAACCCAGGCTAGTGTGGACGGCTGCTGGACTCCAGGTGGGAGCGTTTCCCTGCTGCCAGGACACTGCTGCTCTCTGTGGGCTCTGGGAATGGGCGCTTGTAGGTCCGGCCGTGCCCATTCATCGCCCCTCGCTGCCACTTGCAGATGTCTCCGTTCAGGATGTCTTGAATGTGCTGCACTATGAGGTTTATAGCAACTGCAGAGAGGAATGGGAAATGCAGGACGTGAAGGCTTTCCTGGCTGAGTTATCTGAAAAATGTGGAGCATCCAGCCCTGCTCAACTCAAGTTTTGACAAGCCCTTAAACGTAACTCTGCCTGCTGCCTGCAGCGAGGTCAGACCTCCACAGGTCACTTCTCCAGCCCTCCACAGGCTAAGCAGCTCCCTCCCCTCCAGCAAAACACCTTTCCTTAGAAGCCACCTGCTCTCTTCCCAACCCCAAGGGTGTCTCCCCAGGGAAATCAGAGAACCCAACTCCCTTTTACCCATGTTGTCAACTCCTCGGGGGATGATCACATCTGCATACTTCTTTGTCTGAAAAACAGCAACAGTGGTGGGGGCTGTTAATAGAAAAGTCAACTTTGTTATAAGAAGGAGTGACCAAAGGCCAGAAAACTGGGGCAAAGATGGAGGGTTTCTGTTTCAGGGTTGTAAGCTACAGCTCTCAGTCATGGTAACACCTAAATGAATTAAGACATCACTCTAGCTAATGTGCACTGGATTTAAGGCCAGGGATTGTTCTTACTGTCCCCTTGCAGAGAATCACCAGGTAAAGCAGCAGGTCAGGTGTAGAGTCCTTGTTTTTACACTTCTGAGCTGCCTTCAAATATTGACCATTTCAGGCAAGGTCTGTTTGCCAAGAGCTGGCTCTAATCAGCATTTCACAACCCATTGCTAAATCTCTGCCAAGAGCCAAGGTACCCATTGTGCACGTGAAATTCCTGCCTGCCTCTGATAACATTTTATTGATCTTCACCACCATAGCACTCCTGCTTTTTCTTCCCCCACTACTTGGAAAAAAGCTGGCAAATTCAGCATTTCTAATGAGTACTTTTACTATTCCAGAACTCCTTTGCTCTCAAAGGGTTTTTTACAAATTAACTGGATTAGGTGAGCACCTAAATTGTCCCTGCACTATATGGAACAGCAAACAGTGCTAGAATGGTTGCCCCAGGTTTTCACCAGTGTTCCCTTTGAGAGAGGCTGCTGGAAACCAAGCTCCTCTTTCTTCCTACAAGACTTAAGAATAAACAGAGAGTGGGAGTGTTTCAGTCAGAGGGACCCATCCAAAATAGCCCCAGCAGCCAGCAGTGAGGAAATGTGCTGGAGGCATTTCCACAGTGCTTTGCCAGCAGAAGGGACCATTTCAGTTCCTTAAAAACCAGCTCATAATGGTTGGAGACAGGAGGCACAGAGGAGAGCGTGGGATTCGTGAAATACAAATACCAAAAGTCACCACTGCTGCATCTACAGTGCAGCTAATCCCCAGATGACCCTGCTCCTCTCCCCACTCCCCAGAAAAACCCCCATAAATCGAATTAGGGAAACATTCCCTACCGGTAAGCAGAACTCCTCAAAGGCAGGCTTGACAAACGTTGTGTACTGGGTGAGGATCTGCTCAAGGTCCCTCCCACGTTTCATATCTCGCAGAACTGGGGTGGGCAGATAAAACCCCTGAGTGCTGCCCCATGGCTGAGGATGGATAAGGAGCAGGGGCTGGAGCTGCCCGTGGCAGAGGAGCCTCTGCAGTTACCTCTGCGGGACAGCCGGACGTCAGAGTCCGTGTCCACAAAGAGACGGAGGTGGAACATGTCCCGGATGTCCTGGTTGTAGAAAACCAGGATCCCCTCAAAGAGCACAACGTCGGCAGGATAGACCACCGTCGTCTCTGCCAGCCTGGCAGGAGAAAACACCAGAGCACCTTGTTAAAGGGGTCTCACATCCCTGCCAGGAGACCCATCCCCAGGCTGGGACATCCACTGACACAACCCCAGCCTTGCACAAAACCAGAACCCACCTAGAATGTGTCACGAAGTCGTATGTTGGTACCTCAACCGTTTTGCCCTCCACAATATTTTTCAGGGTTGAATGCATCAAATCGTTATCAAAAGCATCTGTGAGAGGGAGGTTCAAAGAGGAGGAGTTTCAGGTGCTGCTGGATCAAATGTTCTGCTCAGATTTTTCTAGACCCAAAGGAAAAACCCTCTGTTCAGTGCTTCACCAGGAAAAAAAGGAACTTATGGCTTATTCTTTCCTACCAGAAGCCACCCTGAGCAACAATTGCTGTGCTGGGTCACAGAGATAGGGAACAGACAGTTTGCTGCTTATAAGCAACTACAACAACAATGAAATAAAGACCCCAAAGGCGAAGCTGGTTTCACCAAACCACTTGGCAATTGCACAGTCCTGTGCAACTCCGTGAGTCAAGAGCCAACTGGAAAACCTCAGGCATTCTCTAACAGTTCCCAGCACCCGCCCCTGCGCCCACAGAGGGACCAGACCCAGCCAAGGGCAGGTCCCTGCCCCGCTGCGATCCCCCCGGCTCAGCTGCGGGCACTGGGGGATGATGCGGTGCAGCCCAGGGCTCTGGGGGTGGGATGCTCCGCACCTGCCCGCGGGCACCGGCTCACCCGGGTGGTCGAAGTTGTACTGCCCTTTGAGCGCCTTGGCCTGCTGCTCGGCCGTGAGCACCTTGTAGAAGCTGTCCTGGCTGAGGATCAGCACCTTGCGCTGCCGCTGCTCCACCTCGTTCTGCCCCAGCAGCTCCATGATCTTCTCGCACACTGTGGACTGAGCGGGGCGGGGTTGGGGGCTCAGCCGGGACCCCCAGCCGGGACCCCCAGCCGGGACCCCCAGCCGGGACCCCCGCACGGCCCCGCGGGGCGAGGGCTGATCCCGCACTCCCCGCATTCCCCTCACACCCCTCACTCCCCTCACAACCCGCACACCCTTCACTCCCCTCGCTCCCCTCACAACACGCATTCCCCTCACACCCCTCGCTCCCCTCACACCCCTCACAACCCGCACTCCCCTCACACCCCGCACTCCCCGCACCCCCGGCCCACCTCACCTTGCCGCTGGCGGTGCCGCCGCTGACGCCGATGAGGAAAGGCTTGGGGTGCGGCCGCTCCGCGTCGGGGCCGCCCGCGGAGGCCATGGCGGAACCGGGACTGGGAGGGGAGGGACCGGGAGGGAACAGTGCGGGAGGGACTGTGAGGGGACAGGGAGGGAGGGACTGAGGGGAGGGACCGTGAGGGGAGGGGAGCCTGAGGGGGCGTGGTCATGGGATGGGGCGTGGCTTGGGGTGGGGCGGGGTCTGTGATTGGGGCGGGGCCACTGAGCGCGGGAACGTGGGCAGGGACTGGGGGACAGGGGGACAGAGGGACAGGGGGACAGATGGACAGGGGGACGGGTGAACAGGGGGACAGAGGGACCGATGGACAGAGGGACAGCGGGACAGGCGGACAGACGGATTGAGGGACAGACGGACAGGCAGGCAGACAGGCGGAGAGATGGACGGTGGGACAGATGGACAGGGGTATAGATGGACAGAGGGTCAGATGGACAGGCGGATAGAGGGACAGGCGGACAGACGGACATGTGGACAGACGGACATATGGACATATGGACAGCCAGCTCTGCCCCCTTTGCCCCCCGGGTCCCGGTCCGGGGCCCCACCCGCGCAGGGCCGGTCCGTGACTGACCGTGCCGGGGCCCCCCCGCCCGTTGTGCCCACGCGGGGCCGTTGCGGGGCCGGGGCCGTTGCGGGGCCGGAGCCCCGAGCGGCGGCAGGTGGGGACCCCCGGGGGCAGGTGGGGACCGGGCTGGGACACCGGGGGCTCGGGGGTGGCACAGGGAGGGTCCCACGGGCAGCCCCAGCCCCGCGCTCGGGGTGACCCCCCGGGTGGGTGAGCCGGGGCTGTCCCGTCCCGTCCCACCCTCCCTGTCCCCCGCAGGTGTCCCCGCGGGATGGACGGTCACCTGCCAGCCGGGCCGCAGCGCCCCGACCCCCGCCCCGCCGACCCCCCTCCCGCAGCGCCGGGAGCGGAGCCGGAGGGTGGCAGCGGCTCAGCCGGGGACCAACCCGGCCCCGGCGGCCCCTCGGAGCCCCCCGCGGGCCGGGGGGACACGCCCGTGGTGGCGGCCCCCGAGGGGGACTCTCCGCCCGCTCCGCCCCGCAAGAAAGTGCAGTTCGCGTGCCCGCTGAACACCGCGGGCTGCCCCCAGCACCAGCCCGTCCTGCACCAGCCGTGGCGGGGGCCGGAGCCCTTCCCTCCCCGGGGCATCCTGCTTGCGCCCCTGCCCTACCCCATCGTACGTATCGCCCTCCTGGGTGTCTGCCCCGCTCTGCTGCGGGCTCACCCCTGCCCTCCCTTCCTGCGTTTGGGGGGTCACACGCGGTGCCCCATTGATGCTGGGGCAGCACTGCCCGGGGCGGGGGGGCACACACAGGGGGTTTGCGGCTCTGACCTCCCCTCCTGTGCCGCAGTACACGGGGCAGCCCAGCACGAGGCCACTGCCTGCCCAGTACAGGCAGCACCTGCCCAGGGACTACCTGGTGGAGTCGGTGCTGGTGACTCTCTTCTGCTGCCTGATGACCGGGCTCATGGCCCTCGTCTACTCCCACGAGGTAAGAACCCACCTGGCAACCTCAACCCACCGCACTCAGGGTGCTGCGGGTCCCTTCTAACCCTGCCCTCCTCCCCCTGCACCAGACCCGGGCTGCGCTCAGGCGTGGGGACGTGGCCCAGGCGCACAGGGCATCCAGAAAGGCCTGGTGGCTCATCCTCTTCAGCTTCTTCTTCGGGTTGTTCGTCTCCATCACGTGGGTCATCTGCATCCTGCTGACCCAGCCCCAGCAACAGGAACCCTGAGCCCGGGGACAAAGCGTGTGCCAAGGGCTCCTCGCAGCTCACCATGGCCCTGGGTGGGCACGGACAGGTGAAGTGGCCACAGCCCTGCATGGCATCGCTGTGTCCTGGGAAACACTGCAAGGTGTTACTGGGGGCAAGGGGCAGCATCTGTCCTTCCTGGTGGGGCGAGGAGCTGCTCCAGAGTCATGTGTGCCTTCGCCCTGCTGAGGAACCCAGACTGAAGCAATGCTGGAGCTGTGTCCTGCTGGAGCCAGCTCTGGGCAAGGACTTGTGTCAGAGCAGTGGCACCATGTACAGGATCAGGCTCTGCTGTGGGATGCTGAATCCCATTACCATGGACTGTCACTTGGAGCTGCCAGATGTGACTCTGGTGCAGAGGGAGTGTCTGTGAAACAGGGGCTGGAGTCAGAGCAAAAGGCTGAGATGTAAAAGAGAGGCCCAGGTGTATGGGAATCCTTCACCAGTCATTAATAACGTGGTACAAACATTAAGATATAAACCCACCTATGCAACTTCTACAGTACTTTTGCACACACACACAGACTGTATCGCCACCTCCTTGCTGCTTCCAGACAAATAAAATACAGGTGTAGCCAAAGCTTCTGTTCTCTGCACACCAAAGACCTTTCCCCTCCTGCATCTCCCCTTGCCACACTCTTTATCCACCACAAAACTCAGGGTAAGGCCTCCTGTAATGGGTGAAATTGGGGTCTTCCCAAAAGCAGGTGGGTGCCAGGGTTCCAGCCCTTGCAGGACCCTGGGGGAGTCCACGGGGTGCAACTCCCTGAGCTGCTTTGGGGGAGGATGAGGGGCTGACAGACCCCGTGCCTCCCTCCCGTGGGACGCAGCCCTGCAGTCAAACAGGGGGCACCTGCTCAGTCAGTGTCTGGGCATTCTCCTCCCAAGCTGGCCTGTGACAATTATTTCCAGAGGAATTTTGAACTGTGTCCAGGACTGAGAATAGTGCAGGAGCAGCTCAGCTGCCCGGGCTGCTGCAGGGTTATTTAGGGGTTATTTACAGCCCTTGGTCTCCAGCATGGGGCCGCTGCACGGGCTGGGCACGTGCTGGCCAACACAGGGCTTGGGGACCCAAAACCCCCCAAACACAGGGAGCACCAGTGCCCCGAGGAAGGGGACAGTAGCAGATGTCCCCTCCCAAGTGTGGGGCTTGTACTGGGGCAAGGCTATCTCAGCAGAGGGAAGGAAGGGATTTATAGTGGAAAAATAAAGGGGAAAAGAGCCACGGGCAGAGGAAAACCACAAGGGGCACTTGAGAAAACATGAGGCCACACCAGCACCAGAGGTGGATTCGATTGTCACTTTAATCCACAGACTGTGCATGCACTGTAAACAGGATCGTCAGGTGGGCTTGTTACTGGTGTTTTATTTGTCTTTAATATAAAAGTTACAGGTCTGAAATGTTTGCAGGAAGATGCCACCATGGGGACAGGGTTAGTGGTAAATCTATAATACAACGGAACTGCCTATGGGGGGAGAGGCCTGGGAGTGGGGCAGGGGGCTGGTGACGGGGGGCATCACCTTCTCCCCACTCCCTGCCCCACATGGAGAGGAGACTCAGGCTCTGCCTTCTCCCCATAGAGGTGATGGCCTTGAGAATGCTGCCTGCAAGACATGAGGACTCACTCATGGCCAGTTTTGCACAGGGATGTTCTGGGCTTCTGCTCCCCAGGGGCTGCTCCTGGAGAGCGGGGTTTCTGCTCAGCAAACCTGAAGCTGCTCCAGGCAAAGGACTCTCCTTTAGAGTCCCTGTGAGCCTGGGGTTGGGACACTCCACTCAGCAGAGCCAAGGGGAGAAGAGGGGAGGAAAGATGGGGGCAGAAAAGCTGGGGGACTCACCCCATCACACTGGACAAGGTGCTGCAGCCACTCAGACCTCCCATCCCCACTCTGGTCACGAGAGTGAAGAGATCGGTGTCTGCCCCTCGTGAGGATGTTGAAGACCACAATGAAGTCTCCCCTCAGTCTCCTCCAGCTGAACAGACCAAGTGCCCTCACAACACTTCTCCAGACCCTTCACCATCCTCGTAGCCTCCTCTGGACACAGTCTAATGGCTTAATGTCTTTTTTTACATTATAATGCCCAAAACTACCCTAATATTGTAGGTGAGGCCACCCCAGTGCAGAGCAGAGTGGGACAATCCCCTCCCTCACCCAGCTGGCGATGCTTTGCCTGATGCCCCCCAGGACAGGGATGTCCCCCCTGGCTGCCAGGGCACTGCTGACTCATGTTCAACTTGCAACCAAGCAGGACCTCCATGTCCCCTCCTTCAGCTGCTCTCCAGCATTCATTCCCCAGCCTGTCTGTATATCCAGTGTTACTCATCCCACGTGCAGAATCCAGCACTTGCCCTTGTTAAACCTCCTGTGATGGGTGATTGCCCCTCTCTGTGATCAGTCCAGGTCTCTGCAGGGCCTCTCTACCCTCAGGGGAGTCAACAGCTCCTGCTGTAAGTTTGTAAGGATTCCTTTGAGTCCTGCATCCAGGTCATTAATGCAGATGTTGAAGAGAACAGGGCCAAGGATGGAGCCCTGCAGAACCTCCCCAAGTGACTGGTGCCCACCTGATGGCACCCCATTCACTGTAACTCTGTGCCCAACCTGTGAACCAGTTGCTGGCCCATCATGTAACAGGGTTATTGAGCTGGATGGAGACAAGCTGCACCCTCCTGTCCCTCTGTGGCATCGAGCCCCAGCCATGATCTCTGCACCCCCAGATGGGCTGCAGTTCCAGTTCTATCCACACTCCCAAACAGCCCCCACACAGTACCCACCCAAGGGGTGCTCAGAGCCACCAGGGCAAAGCCCGTGCCACACACCAGGGTATTCATTGGCCTTTTCACCACCTCAGCATGTTGGGCTCTAAACAAATCTTATTCACAAAGAAAAACACAGGCATTACTTTCTGCATGGAAAGCTGGGAAGCCTTTGGGGCTTGCAAAGCCTTGGCTGGACACAACAGACGGCTCCAATGCCCTTAGTGCCATGAAAATAAACCACTTTGAAAGTGTTCCTGTCCAGATACCATGTTTCAGCAGAGAAGATTCCTGCTCCTCCTGCTCTAGGGCTGTACAGCACAAATTGTGTCAGAACCCCACATTGTCCTCTCCCAAAGATGCCCTCGTGGACAGGGGGGTCTCTCTGTGCTTCAGCACTTGGCCACTGTGTGAGCCCCATACCTGAATCTTCAGGAAAATAATCGAGCTGGGTACAATCCTACAAGCAGGGCAGTGTGGTGCCACTCCCTCCTGGGAGTCAGGCAGAGCTTGGCCAAGGCTTTGCAATCTGTTTGGAGAAGGAGGTGAGTGCAGCTCTGATTCACCCAGAATAAACAGAGGCTTGAGCAGGCACAGAGCTGCAATTGAGAAATAAGTTAAAGATGCTTTGTGGAACTCCATGTCTGCATTCCTTGGGAGCTGCTGCCTTAAAGCCATGGGATTTTGTGAGAACCCTGTAAAAACCTGTGACTGCAGAGAGCTGAGAAGGGTCTCAGAAGGCTGCTGAAACCTGCAGGGCACACAAACCCACGATCCGACTGTAAACCATCAGAGGAGGACAGAGAGGAGGGATGTGAAATGGCCTGGCGGGGGAGGACACCTTGGGTGGGACACAGAGAGGGGACAGCAGGGCTGAATAAGGCACACTGAACAGATTGGGGCTAACACTGCATGTGTGGGAAATGAGACTGCCCATTGCTCTTCCATGCCTGGCTGCCCCTGCCCTGCTGGCTCTGGCACGGCAGGCCTGGCGACAGGGACCTGCCACAGCACGGGTCACAAAGCACAGCACTGAGGGCCAGCCCAGCAGGGACCCCCAGGAGAAAACGTTTGGCAACAGTGAGAGGAGAGAGGAGCGGGGTGGGAGGACGGGGTGGCTCAGACAGGCACAGGGCTCCTTCCCAGTTCCCATTTCCAACCCAGAAATGGACTTGCTGGCTCCTCTGCCTGGCTCCTGCACCTGCTCTGCAGCCCCGAGCCTCCTTTCTTCCAGCACTTGCAACAACATGGTCACTGGTTGTGAATTTTATACATACTGGTTTGCACTTTTTTTTTTTCCCTATAAATTCATCAGTATTCAGACATGCATCAAAAATCCCCAACGGATTCTAAACACTAGTATGTACAGTCCATATACTACAGCATTTCCTGTGCAAAAGCTAAGTACCATCGCTAAGAGACACGGGGTCAGGGACAGCGACCCGTGGTACCTGGGCAGTCCGTGTTTCCAGGTCCAGAGGGATTTACTGTTGCTTAAATAACGAGATCTGAGAGAGGAGGGGGGTGTGATGACTGGAGATGACGGGTCCCTGCCCACGTTTTCAGTGCCTCTTCCGTATCTACGACCGGTGCCTTCCTCCCATGTGAAGAAGGCGCCAGAGATCTGGGGCGAACCAAGACCCCTGTAAACACAAGCAGCTCTCTGAAAGCAGAGCTCCTCTGGCAGGCAGCGGGAACACTTCCATCCTCATCTCCTACGGATGAACACATTTGGAGGTGGCACTGCAGGGGAGACTCAAACCCTTGGCTTCCACGGCTGCTCCTGCCCGACGCCGCTCCAGAGACAAGTCTGTGGGTGCTGAGCTCTTGCTGACCCTTCTTGGTGGATGAAAACAGAAGCCGGGCTATTCCCGGATGGAACGGGCCAGCAAGCCAGCCACATGCTGGTGCAGGACCCTCCTTCCACACAGCGCTCTCCCCGGGTTTAAAGCTGGTTCATGGCACAGAGGGACGGGAGGAGAAGGAGGGCGAGTGCAGCGAGCACCGGCCGATCTCTGCCCTCGGCGCGTGGTCACCTCTGGCCGGCTGCGAGAGCCCGGCATTCCCGCCCCCAGGGATGGCTGCCAGCTGGGAGGGAGGGTGTGTCATCCAGTGACAGGTACAAACATTGAACTCCAGTCTCATCGCTGCCCTCGGCGCCTCTGCGGAGCAATTCTCCTCGCTCGCACCACCCCTCCTCCTAGGTCTTCTCTTCCCGATCTGTTTTCCGCCTCGTAATGTTCCGAGGTTTGATTTTGAGCGACAGTTCCCACAAAGCCTCCTCAGCCAGGTGGTCGCTGAAGTCGTTGAAGAATGACACTATGTCGTCGTTTCTTTTGATGTCGTAATGTCTGGAAAACCACAGAGGAGGCTGCAGTTAAACAAGGGGCTACCTGGGGACCTCTCCCAATTTCAGGCCACCCCTGCCCTGCTCTAAGCATATCCAGCACTGTGGTCTGTGCCCAGTACTCATGACAAGGTGTGACACCAGAAAGGGGAAAAACCATCATGCCTGTTGCTGAATTGGGGGAAGAAAGGACCCTATCACACAGAAACCAGCAGTTAGATCTGCTACCTCTGCTGCAAGCATTGAAGAAAACCCTCCATATCCTAGAAAACACAGGAACCAGCAATGGCAAAACCTTGAGGAAAAACTCATCTTAAAGAGAGTAGTGGGAAAACTTTGCACTGGATCTCAAAACTAATGTCAGAAAAATGTCTTTACAGCTTTTATGTAACCTAGAGAGAGGAGAACTACACCAGAGCCCTGTCATCTCTCCTTACATCTCCATCATGATGCTTTGACTTTAAACTCCCTTCCCCTTGCACAGGAGCTCCCAGCCATGATCCTCACACACACCAATCCCCACCTGGTGCCCCACAGACAGCTCTGACCCCCCTGTTGCTGCACTTACACTTGCTGGAAGCACCTCATGCTGTCCAGGATGTTGAACTGCTGCCAGCGCTTGGAAAAGTTCACTTTGCTGTCGATGTAGTCGGGGTTTCCCAGATGAACAAAGGTCAGATCCTGCAGAATCAAGCCTCTGCAAGAGAGGAAGGGGCAGCAGGCCAGGGAGTGGGCAAACAGGTACAGAGGTTAGTCAGACAGGGGCAGTGTGGCTAGCTGAAAGGCAGCCCAACAGCCTCCCACTGCCACCATCATGGCAACCTTATCCAGAGGGAAACATTCCCCCAGCAGCAGATCCAAAGGTGCTTAGGTGCAGGCACCCACCATACACAGCTGAGGGGCCTCTGAGGGGAGGCACTCATGGCACACTGAGGGTGCTGAGGTTGTTCTTTCACTCTCCATGGAGAGAAGGACCAGGGTGGAAGAGGGTTTCCCTGGCCAGGGGGTCTGTTCTCCCTTCCTCCTGCTACCTCCTGTGCTCAGCCATGTCTCTGCACAGTCCTGCTGTGGTTCCTTCCCAGAGGAGATGCCATGTACCTGCACAACCACTTCCTACAGAACACTTTCCAGAGAAGAAAGTAATATCAGGCAGTTTTACCAGTGTAAACCCAGAGCAAGTCTGGTATCTAGATGAGAAGGCCCTTATAGGGAAGGACAATGGCTTCAACCTTTCATCAAGAAACAGCAGGTTGTTTGACAGGGCAGACTCCTCATCTACCAGCTCTTGGGACCTGAGCTCTCACAGAGGAGGAAGCAGCAGCTTGAAGTTGTGGGATCCATTGCACCTCATGGGAAAACTGTCCTTCTGCATACAGACCCCAAAGAAAATAGAGTTTAAAAGGGTCAACTAAAGATCCAGGCACTTGATCTTTCCTTTTCCATAGTCAATTCACAAAAGGTTCTTTACAAAACGAAATCTGCCACCCTGTCTTCCTCCTGGACAATGTCTCCAGAGAGGGACCACGGGCTGATGTGGTACAGTACTGTCTTATCCCACATGCTGGACAAAAGGCAAGGGATGAGCTCAGCAGAAGGTGCTGAGAAATCCTTGAAGGAACCATTTTAACATGGAGAAGTAATGACAGAGGAGAGAAACAGCCCACTCACAGGTAGGGGATGCAAGGGGGCTCCACATCGGCCAGAGCCGCTCGGTAGGCACGGAAGGACGAGGAGCTGTCGATCAGGGTGCAGTACTCAGCCAGGCCCTGGCAGGACAAAAATCCCGTGGTGACATCGCTGCTGCAAACCCATTTTCTTTGTCATGTCTCCCCAGAGAGCCATGCAGGCCAGGATGTTAATGCTGTCCTGGAAACACCTCCAGGATTTACTCAGCCCGACCCTCACTGCGCGTACGCAGAGCCTCACTGCCTTCAGCCTCAGCAAGCCTTGCCTTGCAGAGAGAAGGAGGCTCTTCTCCCCTGTGGCTGTGCTGGCACTCCTGCAGCTGTCAGAATGCCCAGCCATGCTGCAGGCTTCCAGCACTGTGGCATTACACCCACTGGAGAGCAGTTATGCACCACCCCTCCACCCTGGGATGTTGCTGAGCTGTTGAAAGCACCCAGCTGTTTCATACATATCCACAGTTCTCTTCCCCCAAAGATGACAGCCCCCACTGCTCCTCACCTCTGAGGTTTGCTTCTGCCACTCCAGCCTTCGGATGGGTGCAGAGTCCAGTGCAGAAAGAATGGCCAGGTAGGAATTAAAATTATTCAGCTTTCGTAAGTGCTGTGAAGAGGGAGAATATTCCAGTTACTCAAGAGATCTGAAAAGCCTCCTAGCATCTAAGAGCTCTACCAACCAGAAGGTCCCACTACCCTCTCCTTTAGGAGCAGTGCTTGTGATTCACAGGGAAGTCCAAGCTGGTACCTTCATAATCTTTATAAATTTAAGGAGCAGCCTCTCTCGGTCTTGGGCTTTCTCTTGTAGCATAATTATTGAACGGACCCTGGAAGAACAGACAGAAAAAAACCAGATGAACACACTGAAGCAGATCTCAGATTTCCTCTTGTATCATTAAAAAACCTAATCACTGATAAGATTGGGCCAGCAATACTAGAAAGTTCATGATACCTCCAACTTAAATGGAGCACACTAATTCATAACAGAGACAGGATAACTTTATAGAGTGAACTTATTTGCAGGGGGAATGTTTGTTTGAAGGGCTCAGTGGTACTGACAATTAATTTCTCCTGTGCTCTGGGGTATTTGATGTAAAGAAGAAAAGTCAGAAGGTGGAAGCTCTGCTGGCCAAAAATATATATTATCCCACTTGTAACAAAGGAACCCAAGTCTGCAAGGAATGTTGGAACACTGGCAAGGCACTGGATGTTCAGCACAGTTCACTGGCATGGTTGTTTTAATCTCCTTACCAGTAGGACATGTTATTAAAGTGCTCTGTGAACTGTGTCAGGTTGGGGCTCTTCTCTTCATTTTGTTCCTTTGCCCAAAGCAAAACTTCTGGGATCTGCCAAGGAAGAAGAGGAGAGGGGTGGGAAAATTCCACACATTAAAATGGGATTCCTGCCTCAAGATTCCCAGTTGCAGTGTGTGTTCACAGCCATTTGCTGACACAAGATCAGCTGTGTCCTACAACCCAACAGGTGTCTTGGAGAGCTGGCAGGGAATACCAGAGACTGCAGAGGGTGGATGTTCCAATCCCTCCCACCACCCTTTCCCCATCCTCATCTCTGTACCTCAATTTTATAGAAGAGTTCAGCATCCAGGAGGGTCAGCTGCTCAGCTATTTCATGACTGTGGAAATCATGCAGTGTCCCTGGCCTGTGGAAAACAAGGATGAAGTACAAAGGCTCAGAAAATGTGACCTCTTTTCTTCTCTTTTTTATATTCTGGACTGAGGAAACTCTTGTGTCCACAAGAAAGGGATACCCTGGCTCTCAAAGGACCAAGCCACGGTTCTGTGCATCTTGCCTCACCTGGCTGCCACCCCTCGGGCTGCAAGAGGTTTGATGGAATTGGCATAGCTCAGCATTTTCTTCTGATCCACTTTATCCAGGATATTCTTGCGTAACACCCTGGCAAGGCTGAGCTCCCCATTGCAGACCAGCCGGAACACCAGGTCCATCAGCAGCTTGAGAATTTCCTCTGTCAACTCCACTAAGCTGAGAGAAAGATGGAAAACCCAGAGAAGGCATCAGAGCTATGGAGTCTGCATCTGCACCGAGTCTTGTCACTCTTTTCTACAAGCAGAATTGGGTGATTGAAATTCCTCCTCTTTCCAGCTCTTCCTTTCCCAGAGATTTCCTTTTTACTGGTTATTTTAAAACCACTGACCTAGTTAGGACACACAGACAACCTGCTCTTCCAACAAAAGGATTCAGCAGTGCAGGTATCTCACTGGTCAGGGTGGGAGATTTCAGCTGTTATCATAGATGGGGTTAAAAACCCACATCTTCCCAAAAAACACATCTTCCCAACTACCAGACCTGTGTGTGTAAGTGACCCCACATTTCCCATCCAAAATGAAGGAAGCAACTCACCACAGCTCATCCACCACTCGCACCAGCACGAAGAAGGTGTTCTTACTGACTCGCTTCTTAAACGTGTCCGGGAAGTGGCAGAACTTCTCATATGTTGGTTGCAAATTAAAGAATCAACTCAGTGTGGTCAGACCAGCATCAGTGCAATTACCAGCTCCCTCAAGGAATCACAGAATCATTCAATGATTTGGGATGGAAGGGACCCTAAAGATCATCCAGTTCTATTCCCTTGCCATGGGCAGGGACACCTTCCACTAGACCAGGTTGTTCAGAGCTCCAGCCTGGCCTTGGACACTTCCAGGGATGGGACATTAGAAGAGCACACTATTCTGTCTTGATGGAAACTGGTGTTCCATTTCCCAGAGATGAGGGACACTGATACAGCTCTAATTAAGATGGCATTAAGCTGACAGCAGCTTCAGGGGCATGAGGATGCACTTACACCTCACAAAATTGATGCTGGAAGAGCAGGTGTACTTTGAAATTGTTCTCTCTAAGGTGGAATTTAATGAGCAGCACTCCTCTGCACTGACCTCCCCCACTGGTCTGTGACATCTGGTCTTAACAGATCTCAGATGTCACCTCTACCTTCCTCGATGCCCAATTTGCTGCAAGGAGAACTGTGACAGCGGAAACGGCACAGGTTGGAAAAGTTCCTGCCAGGTGGACAGAGGGAAAGGGAACAAGGCTATCAGTAAGGCAGGGGCCTGCAGGACTGCCCAGACAGTGCTGTCACCCACTGGTGAGCTGATCCCAGCCGGAGCTCAGGGAGCAGTGGCTCTGCTGCAGATGGCAGTGATGAGCCACGAGCAGGACACGGTGACGTCAGGCTCCCTCTGACGTGGGTGCACAGCCCCACAGCCCACGAGGCTTCCACACTGCCCAAACCCAGACACTGACCCGCTCAGCTGGTGGGGAATGGAGCCATGGGAGTGGAGCCAAGGGGAAGGAACGGCAGGCAGGGTGCTCAAGAAGCCTTCTGCATCCTCTGCCAGAAATGCTAATGCTCCCCCTGCACATCAGGGCCCTGCTTTGTTATCAGTTACAGGCTCAGTTCAGAACTGGGGCACCAAGAGCCCAGCATTTCCAGTGTTGAGTTTATTGAAATAAGAGAGAGAAAAGGCCTTGATGGTTTAGACAGTATTAAACTACACCTGACCACACAGGCAATCCCCACGGACCCTTTGGAAGGCATGAGGTGCTCTGATCCCCATTCTAGAAAACAAGATGTCTCAAACAAATGGTAATTCCCCAGTGATGTACAGAAAACCTCAGCTGCTCCTCTCCCCTTCAGGAGACAACTCTCGGGTCAGTTATCCACCCTGCCTGGACCTGCCCTGCAGCAATTCCCATTGCAGGATGTGGAGGTGAAGGAACTCCTGCCTGGGGCTCCTCCAGGGCCAGCACATCTCTGACCATGCTGTCAGGAGGTTTCTGACCAAACAACTTGCCATCAACCCCCTCCACGATGACTGCCCAGCTGATTCCTGGTGGGAGTGAAATGCCACTCATGCAAAAGGATATCTGTACTGCAGCTTCTTGATGAGCTCTTCAGGGGTGATGAATGTCCTGTATGTTGTCAGAAAGGCTTCACAGTACAGCACCAGATCTAAGAAGAGAGACAAAGCCTCAGTCAACTCTGCTTTCAGAAAAAGAAAGTTTCTTGTGAGGTTGAATCCAGTCATATAGAGGAGGACATGGACACATTTTGACATGAGTGGACTTTCCAGAACTGCTGTGCTGTTGGTCCTCACCAGCAGATGGACCCTGTAACACAAGAGCAGCGGTGACACTGCCCTGTCCCCACTGGCCTGGCCCTGGCTCCCATTTGCAGCATTTGAGCTTAAGACTCTGCTTATTCCACCACCAAAGGGTCACTGAAAAACACCTGCTTGTGGGACAGGAACTTTCAATAATGGGTCAAGAAAAAACATGGTTTAAACCTTGGGGATACTTTACAGAGAAGATCTGACAGTGAAAGGCTGTGTCTCAGCCTCTCTCAGGCAGCACAGAGCCCTGCAGAGACATGGTCACTCTGTTCTCTGATGAAGAACACGCGTGTTTTCACATGGTGCTCTGGTGCTGCAGATCCTCTACCCTTACTGCATTCCAGGGAATCTGTCCCAGGACAGTGTAAATTATAAGATTATTTTCAGCCAAAAGAAGAGCAAATTGCACTGCAAAAAATGATGCTACTATGATCGTGACCCTGCCACAACACAGATGATGACATGGGGCAAGTCAGCTTGTGTTAATTCATCAGGAGGGCCCAGAATCTCAAAGGCTCTGGGCATTGTCATGGGCACAATGGATGGAATTTGAAAAAGCAGGAATTTCAAACGGGAAAGCAGATTTCGGGTCAGGACTGTAGAACACCCACAGTCCTTGGTCACCTGATCATGGTGGACAGCAGTGTCAAAATGGGAACATTAGCCCCAGTATAAACCAGGCAGCAGGAGCAGTGGGATGGCACCCTGCCCCTGCCAGGAGCACTATGAGCAGAGGAGAAAAGGCTCCTGCTGGGCCTGCCCAGGCTCGGCTGTACATGCAGAGCTTGTTCCAGTCAGGACAGTGATCTCCCCACATCCAACCACTGCCACAGAGGGTGGGAAGGGGCAGGGCACAGAGGGTAGCTGTGCCTCTCTACCTGCAGTGTTTTCCTTGGCTCACAGCTCACAGTGACGCCGCTTCCTCCTGCTCTTAAATCAGAGACTGCTGCTACCTTTTGGTTACAGACAATCACACACAAGCTCTAAAGCCAAAAGCTGGGTGGTCATGTCAGGGGTGAGCCCCAGGCCTCGTCCAGCTGTAATCCTGCACTCACAGCAAGTGTGTGGGGCTGCAAGCACTTAACTGACCATGGATTTTATTCCTAAAGACCACAAGTCTCTCTTTATCCCTCATTCTATTTAGCTCTTTTTGAAAACTCAAATCGACAAGAAGCATCATGCAACAGGGCATGGAGTTACATTTATTCTGGGTTCCCATCTGCCCAAAAGGCAACGTGAGGTAATACAGCTGGTCTGCTCTGGCACTTGAAGCTGCCAAGAAATTCATCTTTAAAGGAAAGCCTCTTAACTCTACCCCTCTGTGCCATTTGGCTGATTGATTTACAAGCCCTGAATTCTTTTCATTGTAAGCTTAATTCATTAACCCTCTCAGTCACCCAAACAGTGGGATAGCATAGCACAAATTCCTCTGTGCTCCACTCACTCCATGGCTTGGCAGCGCCTGTGAGGCCGAGCCCAGGGACTGATAACGTCGTGCTGCACCACTGGGCAGTTAAAATCCTGCTCTAGTTTTTCCCAGTCCTGAAAGGTTCTCCACAGCTTTCACCCCACTGCTTGTAGCACCCTCAGAGCCCCTTGTTCAAGAACTGGAGGTCTAGGCACACATCCCCTAACCAAGCAGCTGTCTTTCAACAGGAACAGTAGGGAAGTTCTTCCAATGTGATGCTTGTTCCAGAGAACAGCAGGAGTAAATCAGAGTTTCTCTATTTCCACTTTCAGCATTTTTATAAGGAGTATTTCCACTATTTCATTATTTTCTTTAATATACATATCTAGCCTTGGCACAATCAATTGCCTCCTTGTCTCTAGCACATTCCTAACTCTGGTCGTTTCTTCCTGGATTCGGTGCCCAATGCAAACTAGGAAACACAGCTTTCAGGGGAAGGTTTTTCTTGCTGGCTGAATGGTGCTGGTAAGTAATTGCAAACATCTTATGCTACAGTAAAACCCCTGTCATTTAAAAATGTACATGAAAGATATTTCCCCTTTGACTATCAAATCTCTAAAATATGAGCGCTGAGTGATTCGGCGGGTTAGCGTTTTGCCTTGCATCCCAGGAGATAAGGAGATCAATCCTGGTTAAGGCCATCAGCCCAAATGTGTTTGGCAGGTTCAAGCCACTCTCTGGAAACACTGCAAAGGTTGTCTTTGCCACAGGTCTTGAATAGGAGAGCTTCATGTGGGTGGTGACTGGGTTTGGAGAGATAAAGTGGGGTTTTAGCAAAGCTAGAGCCAAAGGGTGCTAACATCCCTTTTCCTCCGCCACATCTCCTTTCCTGTACTGTGGATTCCCTCTCTGAATGGGTCTGGGTGGCTACCAGGAGGCAGTCGGTACAGAGTGGGACTAGGAAGTGACATGGTAAATTGAAAATGAGGGATGTCAGCAGAACAACACCTGAACATCTTGCCTGATGCTCAGGGGTACTTGCATCAGACCCAAACCAACATCCCATTTTTCCTGCTTTGATGCATTAGTCCCTCCAGCAACTCTTACATCACCACTGCTCTGAAATTCAAAGGTCAAGGAGCACCACTGAAAATGGGATCCAAGCACAACAGACTGATCACACCTGCCCTTGCAGAAGACAGCGGCTCAACTCAGCAGGTACAGGGACACCAACACAGCACTGCCAGTGGTGTGCCTCGCCTTCCAGATCTGGGCAAGGGCTGTGAGGAGTTAATACCACCCCTGCTGCTAAATGGAACCACCAGGCGCTTATCCAGCTTACCTCCATTTACCACAGATAAGCAGAGCCCCCCCAGGCCAGGGGATCCCTGCAGACTCTCCCCCCAGCACAGCTGCCTCCACAGCAGAAGGCAGAGGCAGAGGGCCATCAGCCAAAGGCCGTGCCAGGCAGTTCCCCTCAACTCTGCCCTGCTGCACCCACGTACCTTTCCTGTCAGTCTCTGTTGCGTGCACTAACAGAATGTCTCCGGAGCCACCACGAACATCTGGCCCATCATCTCCCTGCAATGGGAACACAGACACGTTAGGCACAGCCCAAGTTCCCTTCAGCCTGGTTTTAACATCGGTGGGGTTCAGGCTCAGCAACAACTGGCAGTGCACACAATGTTCCTGGCACTGCTTGCTGTGCAAGCTGGGACATGGTCTTCAGTGCTGGGCTAATCCTGGAATTTGGATAAAGCATTTGGTGTCCCAGATGAGGAGCTGGGCTGATCCTCACTTGGAGTCTCTGACTCCTTAAGGCCAGGCTGTGAAGCTCAGTGAAAGCTGAACCGTCTGTCCACAGAAGAATGAAGAGAAATGCCCCAAATGCTCCCAGAAGGCCATTAACAGAGCAGCAATGCTGTGTGAACTGTCTCAAAGTGCAGGATCACGTACCACAGTGGCTGTGGGGTGGGAGGTCATGCATTCAACTTGCGTGTTGCTGGAACATCAAAACCCAGTAAGTTAATTCCCTAATCTGGAACTATTTGGCCAGAGGTCACCTGAAGCAATCCAGTAACTAGGAGCAGAAAACAGCCCTGCTAATTGCCTGACCCCTGCCTTACCAGTCTCTAGAACACATCTTTCTTCTAGCTACTGCATTTCACAACTCAAAATATGCAAAACTGATCCATCACTCAGCCAGTGGTTCCCACACTGCAGGAAGCAACTGGAAGTGACAGTTCTATGTTGTTTCAAACACATAGATCACAAAGAAAATAAAGAAAAAAGACATTAAGACACAGATCTGCTAGTTCCAAATGCTCAGGAATCACTGGTTTTTAAATGTTCTTTAAAGGAAAGAATCCAGCAGAGGAGGAGGATTGTCACTTCAATATGCAAAACAGTGAAAAAACCACGGATTACAGCCATGGAGCAGCTATGTCTAAGATGGGAATTTTTCAGGTGACCCTCTGGCAAGACTCATATGAAACACTACTTTAAGAATGAATAATAGCTTTTCTCTCTCTCCTGCACATCTCAGCCGACCAAAGAACACTCCTTAAGTGCCAGTAAATGATACATTCCCTCTGTTTTTCAGACTAGCCCCCTGACAGTCTGAAAGCTTCAAAAGCCTGCATGTTCCCTCAAGCTGCATGTCAAAGACAGCATGGTTCAAGAGCACAGTGAGCAAAGCTGGCTGGGAGTGCACCCAAGGCTAGACACAAAGCTATTTCTCAAATCCAAAACAATTCCTTTGGCTGCTTTTCCACATCAGTAACATAATGTCCTGCTCATCCACCTGCTGAACCTGCTGTCAGACCGAAAGGCCAACACCATCAACCCACACCTGGATTTATTGTGCTCAGGCTCTCAGGTGATTCATTCCAGACTGTCGCAGGATGAGGAGGTGGGAAGGGACAGACTGGGAAAAGGGCACAAGATGTGCTGATTTTTAGGGAGACATCTCACCTTTTGTTAAAACCTCATTCATTGCTGACGCTCCCTGCCTGTACCAGCGTCTCATACTTTAACAGCCTGCATGCACAGCCCAGCTCTGCTGCAACCTAGTTTTTAACATCAAATAAGAGGTGAAACCTTGCTTGTGCACACAGAGAATCAGATTTCAACACAGTGTAAACCAAAGAGTACAAAAGCAAACCCTGAATGCACCTACCTCTTGCTTCAGTGTTAATCTAGACATGATTTCACTGTGGTCAATAAGGGACAGCTCATCTACCTCTTCCTCCAACTGTGATGATTCCAAAGTATCTGGTGACTGTGGCTGCCTGTGAAAAAAAGAGGGAAATAACCTTCATCAAATGACAGTAAGTACACAGACACTCTGGAGGTAAGCCTTCTGCAAACAAGCCCAAATGTCTGACTCTAATTCTGTTGCTTTGTGCATCTCTTGAAACAGAGAAAGATGAACCTTTAGGACCTAAACACTTGTCTGTCTGTATTTCTAGCAGGGTTTTACTATGCCCTACATAAGTACACACTTCCATGTCTCCTTAATCCACCAAATTTTTAGTGCACACAAATGTAAGCCTTTCCTCAAATGTATAGAGACTGAGCCTACTCTGCACATACATACCTTAGTCAGTTCATGACCTGCTCTGCAGAGACAAGGGGAGATGACAGGCTCTCCTATTGCAGGAAGACAGAGCAAAAAGTTCCAACCATTTTTTTGGTGTACATCCCCACCTCTAGCACTCCTGCCCTCAAAGGCTGGTACTCTTGTCCCTGGACACATGCCCTCTGTGCCTGTATTCTTAAAAAAATAATATACTTCTACTCTTCATAGCTTTCCCCAGGCACAGGCCAAAATCCCATGCACCAGCCAGTACTTTGAGCTGATAGTGAGCTTTGCAGAGCACTCTTGTGTTGTCTCCTTCACTGCAGGGATTAGAACACTCAAACCAACTGCAGGGAAATGGGGGAGGGAAGTTGACTGTCACACACAAATCAACACTGTTCTCTATTTTTGCTTTAGAAATGCAATTGCAGAGCAATCTCGACCAGCAGGGAAGCACTCACTCCACTCCTCCTGAAGCCCATCTGTTACAGCTTGCACCTCTTCATTTACATAGGCAAATGATAGCTAAGAGCATTAGAAGGGATATAAAGCCTCCTGCTTCAGGGCCTCAGCCAGCCTCTAACTAGCAGGGTTAGGAAGAAATTTCCCTCTGGGAGACTATTCCAAACAGCAATACAGATTCTTTTCACACATTTTCCTGGAAGCAGGAAGGAGCAGCCAGTGTCGATGACAGCACTGTCAATGAGATGGACTGAGGATGACTAATACAGGCTACATTAACGCCCATGGGCTCCCTGAGTTTAGCAGGGAAATTTTGCCAGGATTCCTCTTGTCCAGGAGGATCCCACTGCTCACTGGCTGTGCAAAAACATGGGCTTAAGAGTTCAGAGCACACGGAGGAGGCTGAGGGCAGAACAGGCAGCCCCAAGGATGGTTTGGCAGAGGGGGTGTTGGTGGCATTCTGTACCCTCTGAGGCTGGAAGCAGAAGCACCAAGGGAGCCAGGCTCACCTTTCAGCACCATCTTTGCCCTCCTTCCCCATGGCACTGCTGTTCACAGTGGAGTCTTTGGAGTGGCCGTCTTTGACAGAGGGAGATTCCTGTCAAGAGAAAGAAGTTTTTCATTATTACGTGGGGTCCTTGAGCCCAGCCAGCCTTGTATTTACAGTCTGCCTGCCTCTAAATGGCCCTTTACTGTAAATTCCTACAGAGCAGTTAAAGATTGATGCAAGTTAATGCCAAATGCCAGGAAAACACAGAAGTTAATCAGACAGGAAATTTGGGACCATCTCTGGAGACTAGTGTAATTAGTACTGTTTGCTTTTAACATTGTGAAATGATGCTGAAAGTTACAACACAGGTCAGCTGTTGTCTTAGATTTTAACTCTCTCATGACTTTTTATTTTTCCTCCAGCCCTTACTGCTGAAGTACTTGCCTCCTGCTTTAATCCAAATGGACAGAGACAGCTCTAACCTCTCCAGTTTCAGTTCCCCTCCTGATCACAGCCCCCTGCCTGAGGAGGTGGATGCTCACTGGTTCCTACCTCCCTTCTCTCCCATCAGAAGAGGTTTTGCAATGATGCAATGTTTCCACTCCACAACTCAGGGCTGTGGAAATGAGGCTAATGCAAAAAAGCAGAACGAGCTGAACCCACAGCTTGGAACAGCAGGTAGAGAGCTCAGAGCAAAGATACAGCATTTTAAATTGGTTGTTTATTAAGGAGACAAATAGCCATGAACAGCAAATGGGAATATTAATCAGAGTTCAGGATTAAGGTCATGCAGAGCGAAACTTGGAAATTCAACCCGGTGAACAGACAGGACTGAAACCACCTACACACTATCCACTCAGTATGGAAACACCCTGGTGGGCTCAGGTTTCGTGGTGTCTGCAGGATTTTTCCAGGCTATATCTGTAAAGCCCTTTGTTTCAAAGTTGAGAACCCGCTCGCAGCTGCCCAAGAGGATGGGCCTGCCTAGATGTGTCTCCTGAAGGGAAGTGATGGGACTACTATCTCTTGGCATATTTAACACCAGCATGGATAAAAGTCTCGGAGATATCCTGTAGGAGATGTGCCTCACAAGATGAGGGCAGGCAAAAGGATCACCATGGACCTCTGCTGCTGTTTCCTATGACCCAACAGGAAGATGAGACCTCCCTGGAATGGAAAACGCCCTGGCTCCTCTAGGAAATATCTAAGATATGAGGCTCAAGTAAATGAAGAAAAAGCTAAATCAATCACTTACTTTTGCATCCAAACAGTGAAGGAAGAAAAAGTTTTAGGGCACAAGGCTTTTTGTATTAAAAGAGGGAAGGCAAAGCAGTTGCAAGAAAAGACATGGCCCCAGGATGGCACTGGTGAGGGTGCAGCTTTCTGGAAGGGAACCTCAGGCAAGCAGCTCCAGACAGACAGCAAAGCGCAAAGGAAACAGCGCGGCAGCAAAAGCTGTCCCTGCCTCCTGCCAGGGCTCCCTGAAAGCATCTCCTGCTCTGCACCCAAACCTGCAGCCACGAGTGGGTAAGCAGAGGGAGGGCCAGCGAGGGAGCCGGGGCAGCAGGATGGACACGGGAGCTCCAGGGTGTGCAGAAGAGGCCGGTGCCAAGCGCGTCAGCCCCGGTGTGAGCTCAGCATGCACCAGGCAGCCCCTTCCCGGTGCCCGGCCCTCTCCGGGTTACTTACTCCTTCAGAGCGAGGGAGTTCCCCGTTGCTCTGGCCAGAGGAATACAGATTGACATATTCACCCTCACCAGCCTCCTCACTGGCGTTTTCACTCTGAGGGAGACAGGATGAAAGGAAATATGTGATGGTGCTCCCCCCACCAGCACTCTGTGTTACTGAGAGGACGTGCCCACGGGCTGGGAGCAGAACTGCCCTCGGCAGCTGCTGTCACGTAACTGGGAGCTGTTCTCTGTCTGCATGGCCAACACTGGCAACTGAGGCTGTACCATCCCAGGGGTCATTACTTTCTGGTTCTTGAGGACTATCCCAAGGGCCCTGAGCTGCAGGAGGGCAGCAGCAGGCACAGTTTTGGAGGAGCCATGGACTCTGTGAGACTGCCAAGGTGCAATGGGCACGTGGGGATTGCGGCGTGCCAGAAGCAGAGCGTTCAGAGCTGGACACACGAGTGCCTGTCCTACCCACACTGCAGTCCTGTCACTGAGTGCAGAGCAGCCCTGCAGCCCTGAAGGTATCAAAGGTATCCTCCAAACTACTCTACAAGACCCATCATGCCCGAATAAACCAAACTTGAGGGCTTCTGGGAGATAACAAGGACCCAACGCGAGGATGATGCAAAGCAAAGTCACGTCCAAAGCGTGAAAACCTGCACATTTCCTCTGTAATCAGTGACCCTCTTCCAAACCTGTTGAAGAGGCAGCACTAGCATACCCTGTGCTGACAGCTCTAATCCCATCAACTCTCTGCTTCACAGCAGACAAAAGAGGAACTGTCTTGAAAATTAAGTGTTTAAAAAAGTAGCTGTAATGGACAAACCTGCTCAGTGATGTGCAAACTGACCTGGGACCTCAAACTAACAGGGTTAGCCTAACTTCAGCAACACGTGATACCTGCCACCAAGGGCACAGCTGGAGCTGCTGGGAACTGGGAAGAGCAGGAACCTGGAGAGAACAACAGGTTTATGCATGGGAGAGACAGAGCTGGACTGCATCCACTGCTCCTGAGGCTCTCCAGTGACATAGGAGGGAGCAGGGTAGCAAATGCAGGATGGGAACTGTTGTAAGGAGCCCGTGTTTAGAAACTATCAACCTCACAGAACAATCCCTTACCTCCTTCATCTTTGTATTACAATTGCAGGAAGCTACAGCAACTTCTCCTCTCCCCTTCACCAGCATTTGACATTTTGTGCTTCCTACCCATGTGTTAATGCTTTCTCAAACCTGCTGGGGTTGTTAATTTCTTTCTAGCCACCAATTTTTGTACGAAATTTCCTCTCTGCAATTCACACATGCATTTGGAAACCAGACCGGACCACACTTAGCATGTATTAACACAAGAGACATTTTCCTTAAAAAAAAGACAAATAAAGGCAGCCTTGTGATAAAGGTGCATCATTATCTCTTTGGATAGTCTCACCGAAGGCGTCTGGAGAGAATCAGTGAAAGAGGTTTCAGAAGGAAGGCAGACAGGAGCATTCCCGTTAAAGCTGCTCTCCTGAGAAGAGGAGTTTGGCACATCCACAGTGCTGGGTGACTGGCTGGCTGCGGCGGGCACCGCCAGGTCGGGGCTCGGAGATGGATGGACGGGCGGAAAAGGCGGGGTGGAGCAGGAGGAGGAGGTAGAAGAGAGGAAAGGAGGTATGGAGACTTGGTTGTGAGGCACAAAGTCCTGGGAGTAGGACCTAAACACAGATTTGTACTGCAGGGCGCAGAGACGTACAACACAAAAACAAGGAAGATGGGGAAAGGAAAGAGACAGACAAAAGAAAAAGTAATTAGATCGGCAGCAGCGTAGCAGTGACAGCACAAGGCATTTCTAACACAGGCAGCACTACTTTACCATCCACACACGAGAGCAGGAGTTGCTACCTGGGAGACAGCAGCCAGTTTTTTCAGGAGAGGCGTGTTCTGGCACAAACAGCAGCTCACTGCACATCTCACAGAGGGAAAGTGGGCAGCAAGGTGTGACCTGCAGGTATCCAGCCTTTGCTAAGCAGGGGAAGCCTGGATACCTCAGTACTAATGCAGTGACCCTGAAAATCACCTGAGTGGAGGGAAGGATGCGAAGGCATACAGAAACCAGGACTCTGAGCATGCTGGAAATATCTAGATAGAGACAAGTACTCCAAGTGCTTATTGCTTTTCTGGGATTTTCCACAAGATCCAAATTTAAGACGCTGTTTTCTCCAGCCCTGTAATTTAGCAGCTACTGTGTCAAGTCTGTTCCAGAACACACAGCTCCCAGGGAGGAGTGGCTGGATACTGCCTTCAAAGTTACACTGAAGGATAAAGGGAGATTATGCTGCTACTCCTTCCCATTCGAGAAAAACAGGGAGCAAAAATGATAATTGCCCTCAGGAGCGATGAATTCCTTATCAAACCAATCCTTTAATGCAGTGCCTCGAAGACTCAGCTGAAGAGATGAAAAGAGATCATCTGCGTAAAGCTTTATTTCACTATCTCTCCCAATCATCAGATTACTGTTCAGATAATATTAAACAGGGTGCAGTGGGAATATACTGTGCCAAGAAAAACAAGAGCAACCCTCTGTCTTTTAACATCTGGTGCTAGTAAGATTTGCCATCAGGGTAAGTCCAAAACAAAGCTGACAACCATTTAAAAAAAAAAAAAAAAAGACAATAATGCTAAATCTGCTGGAGAGTTTATTTTAAAACCTGCAGAGCTCAACCACTACTGAGATCTGTATCAAAGTCAAGTGGACTGAAGGGAGGACCACATCATCCAAAACAACCACACTGAAACAAAGCCATGGCACTGCTCTGTTGAGAGATCTGCTGCAGAAGGATGTGCAGGACAGAGCTCTCAAGAAGCACAGACACAAGTTGCCCAAACCAGGCTGAAAAGTGACACCACTGTGATGCAAAAAGAAGGGGAAACAAAGGCAAGAACAGGAGAATTCAGGCTACATTTTCTCAGGAATGCTGAGCAGGTTAAGCAAAGCTTAGTCCATCACCTGATCCACAGCAGCATCCAGCTCAGCAGCGGCATTTTTGCTTCTACTGGCATTTTTGCTTTTCTAGGAAAGATGTGAGCTTAAGAGTCTAAACTGAGAACAGCCTTGGGCCAGAAGCCTGGTTGAAAAAGCTTTTCCACTACAAAGGAAAGGAAATGTAAAGGTCAATGGTTAGACTTTACCTTCCACCACCTTAATCCTTGAGTGGCTGCCCTCCGCTGTGCCTGGAGTCCAGCAGTGCTCTGGGTGTATTCTCAGGGCCCCAAAAAAATTGCAGGCCATAATACAGAGGAGGTGAGGGGGATGCTTTGGAAAGAGAGCTTAAAAGACTACTGAAAAATAATTAAAATGCAAATCCCCACCACATGCCTATGGCTAAAAGGAGACTGGCTCTAGGACAGGCTCCTCTCTCTTCCTGCCTGTTTCTTTCCAGATGAGCAGTGCTGGCTCCAGGGACACTGTCAGCTTTTGGAGCTGCCTCAGTAACAATGACAAGTCTAATCTCTGTATTTACTTTCTGCCTGGATAAATGCTCTACATTTATTCATTTTCACTTGCATGGCACAAACCACTAAATCCCTCGTAAGACGCCAGGCTCATGACATCATCTTGGCTCAGCAGATTCATTATGCCTGCCTGGTATTTCATGATCTCACCGGTGCTGATACACCAACTATCACCCCAAGTCCCAGCCTAGCCCCCATACCACTGCTGCAATGGCTCAGGAAGGCACTCCAAAAACTGCTGTTCTGATAACAAGATCCTCTGGTCCTGTAAAGGAAATAATTAGCTCCAAGAGAAGCTATGTGCCAGCTCCCCTAGAGCTGGGCTTCCTGCACCCACATGACACAGGCAGCACACGCTGGCCTTCTCTTTGTAGATGATGGACATCTTCCACACAGCAGTTCCAAGGGCTTTTGTCCCTGACCTGCCAAACCCAAAGGAAAAGCCAGGCTTTTTCAAAGCAGCAGTGGAGCTCACGCAGGGCAAGAGTGAAAGGAAATGACTGTCCCCAGCCAAGTCACCCTGGGACAGGCAGAGCTCTGCGTGAGGCGCTGGCAGGGTTAGCTCAGGGCAGGTCTCGTACCCTGCCTGCAGCCTGGGCCAGCAGCTCAGGGAGATGAGTTACTGCTTAACATTGGCACAGCTTCTGCCTCGCCGAGTCTCAGAGACATTAATCCCAATTCAAAAGCAATTTAGACCTAAATATAGCATAGCATTGCATATATTTTACAAGTTTAAATGCAGATATGTTAGTATTGACAATCACTATATAATTCATCTCTCCTTAGCCTCATCAATACATCAGAACATCAGCTTGGCATGAGACATGTTGAAAAACCCAGTTTAAAGCTCAGGTACCCAGGAAAATATATTAATCTTCATTATGTGATCTGTGAACAATCATTTAAGGATGCAGACAGGCTCTCCGCATGCTGCTAACAAAGGGAACAGTGCAGAGAAGCCTTTGGAGCACTGGCATTAATTAGTCAGACTGCTCTCGACTTCCAATCTTGTTGTAAAGTTGCATCTTGCAGTGAGGGAGCCAGGGAGCCCCCTCCTTCCTCCGGAGCCTGCAAGCAGCTCTGGAATTCCAGTTATGCAGCCGTGCTGGGACAAGAGCCAAGAGTGAAGCATACTTTTAAAGGGGGGAAAAAAACCACCCTGCAGTGGAGATGATGTCCATATGGCACCCATTCCTCTGCTCCCCCGTCTGACCTAGCCCAGCCAGCAGCTGCAGCAGGAATTGAAGCAATGAAGCAATGGCTTCAATGGGATTTGGGTGTTGTACATCTCTTGGAAGCCTTGTCATTCTCTGAGAGACATACTCTTTTGGGGAGGGGACAGTCCATTCAACACAACTGTCACAAGGAAACAAGTAATCCTCTGGTCCTCCCCATAAGAGGCAACAGTTTATCTTGGAAACAAATCAGTGCTTCTTTTAATGTGTTTCTTAGAGGTTTCCTGTAGGGTCAGTAAGGCCTCGGTTATGGCTGTATGGATACAACCTCCCACTCCACGGCTTTGCTTTAAGTGAAGTATTTCAAAATATTCTCTGGGAAAGCAAGAAAACAGGGTGCAACAGGAATCTTTGGGAAAGGATGCTTTCCTCTGTCCAAACTCTGGCCACGCTGCCAGCTCCCACCACAGGACCAGAAGATGGTTTCCCAGTATGAGTGATCCTGACCTGTGACAGCAAATAGCCAAGACAGGGAGAAGAGAGAGATCCCTCTGCTCTCCCCAGTAAAGTCTTTTTTAAAAAGACCTATCTGCCACTTGGGAAGTACTTCCACAAAGCGTGCTTTGAGCTGGGAGCAGTCTGGTCTCCTGGGAACAGCAGGAAGCGAACGTGCCTGGCCCTGAACGTTTACCACACACCGTGACACACAGAGGTCTCCCAGAGATGGCATCTTTCAACCTTTTCAATTTGCTGCCTTTGATTTTTTGCAACAGTGAATATTTTAGAACAGCTTTCCATCATTAGCAGCCGTGTTACAGGATGTCCCAAAGGTCAACGACATCGTGGCTGTTTATTTGGATTAGATGGCAGGAGATAAGCACTCTAATAGGAAACTTATTTCAAGAGCGATGCTTCTCCACACTCAGTAGGCATGGCTGACCACAGCTAACAGGGCGACAGGGATATATATGCAGGGAATCTCTGGTTGCAAGTTACAACAGTCTCCATCCTAAATCCAAAGCTGAATTCAATTATATGGCTGACAGAGCATCTGCAGCATCAGCAGACAGTCTTTACCTTTTAAGCACAGCCTTCTCAGTTACCCTATGGACTTCTGCCAAATTAATCTGCCATCCTGCCAGACACTCCCAGATCAGGTAGAGCATCAGACTTCCAAAACATGAATCTATCAGAGGAAACGATCAATCTTTTAGATCTCTTCTGCTAATGCTATTAAGAGAATGACATGGGCAATGTGCCAGAACTGGATGCCCAAATTCTAACAGTACAGAACTCTGTTCACAAAACACTGGGTGTTGCACAAAGTCGTTACACCCTAAGAATATAATTGCACAGACAACTATTGGAAAAGACTTCCTATCTCATGACACAATGCTGGGCTTCCAGGTACTTTTGCTAATGAGGAAGGAAATGCTCCTGCAATGAATGGCTGGAAACACAAGCTGCCAACAGAATGGCTTCAAGCACTGCCACAGGAAAGGCAGCAGCTCCTAGGGCTGGAATGTTTCTCAGCAAAGCCTCTAACCCAGCTGCACAACTGACCTCCCTGGCTTTAAGCAATGGTTTGCCCAGCAGATGGATGGATGGGGTTTGCTGTGTTCCCCGGCTTCTGCACACGAAAACACAAAATCCAAGCTTCTCCTTAAGGGGCAGGGATTCCAGCACATCTTTGCAACAAAACAAATAAGGGGGCAGCAGGGGAAGAAAACATTTTTAGGGTTTATTAACCATGCTGTGAGGCATCTCTCCCTTGAAGCTGTCAGAAGAATTCAATCTGATAGCACCAACAGCGTCAACTCCTCTTCTTCAGCTTGTAGACAATACCACCATGTCTAAGAAGCAGGTCTTGAAAAGGCAGAGCCTGGAGACAAAGACAAGACTCCTAAAAAGCCAGTCACACAAAAACCATGGTGTGTGTGGCCTAGGATGTCAACAGGGGACTGTTTAGAGAGACCTACAGAGAGACCTGTAGTGCTCCAACTGCAAGGAAAATGTACAAACCACCAGAGGAAGTGGTTTTCAGAAGGAGGATTCAGTGATGCCAGCAGGCACTATTAATACCAGCACTATTAATATCAGCATCCAGGCCTGCCGTGGGCAGTGGAAATGAACACAAACGCAGAAGGAATGCTAAACAGGAAAGGCAAAACAATACCTAGGACTCAGCAGCTGCTTAAATGGATGCAAATCTTCTTTTTCCCTTCCCTCTGCTCCAAATTAAGGCCAGAAATGAACAAACACACTATGATTTCCCATCCCTGGTTTGATTGAGGCTCCCACCATCTGAATGGAAACAGCTTGGTCCCTGCTGAGGGCCAGTGCCTGGCATGTGCTGCAGCCTGGAATTGTGCTACAGGAACAGGAGCAAGGCAGGGAAAACATGGGAAGCACATGGCTGCATTGTGCACGTCTGTAACCACTTATCTGACCCCCCTTCTCCTGAACATACGTTAGCACACACACAAGAAAGAGAAACAGTTGCTGTGAATCTTCTGTGAGCTTGCTCAGTTTGTTCAAGAATGGTGGGAACAAGTGAGAACAGAAGCGCTGAACTGGAGCTTTCATAAGGAAATCACTTGCGCCTTCTGCTGGAATCTGACAGCCAATTGGTTTCTGGAAAATTACTGGAAATGTTTCTTAATTAAAAAGAAAACATAAGAAAAAACATTTTGAGAAAGGCGAGTTATTTCCCCATAGCGGAGGATGCAGCCAAATTTCCCCTAATGGCATGCACATGCTTCAGAGATACAACTGTTCCTTGTTTCAGTGAGGAAAAGCTTCCACAAGACTTCCTGCAGCCTATGGTGGAAAATGTGTGGATAAGACAGCAGTAGAGCTTGTCACCAGATGATTTCCTCTATCAGTGCAGAGTTCTCCAGCTGCCAGGAAGTATGAAGATTTCAAGCTCTGATCCCTGCCACTCGGATACCTGCCCAGCCATCTCCAGTCAAACAGCACAAGGGGTTACTAAACCAAGGACAGTAGCTCTGTGTTCACATGAAGGAGGGAAGGAGGTGATCAGCTCAAAAAAGACTGCCAACACTCACCAAGGAGGGTGCTTATTGCACACCTCCCCCCCCACTGTTTAGCACTTTCAAAAGAGATGGGAATCCCTAAAATCATCCTTGACAGTCCAATCCAGTTGTGCCCCCAGTGTGGGATTTAACAGCTTAGCTGTGCATGGGCTGAGGAATAGGATGCTGCAGTTCCTTAAGACATCAGCCCACACTACCAACACAGCCCTTGCTGGCACAGAGGCCAGACACGAATCAGACTTGGTTAAAAAACAGCTCAACGTGCCAAACCTATGAGGTTTGATCCAGTTGCTCAAGATCTGCTTCTATCCAGTAAAAGCTATTACCCCTGACACAATTTCCTGCAAGGGAAGGAAAAGCACGATTAGTGGGCTCACAGGGCAGGGGTGCCAGCTGGCCTGGCAGCAGCCTCTGCAGTGCTCATGGGAGGGAAAGGAGTCGGGGCTCTAGAAAAGGAGTTCATGCATTAAAAATTAGAAGATGCTCTGAACAACTTCACTTCTTTTTTCTCTTTCTTCAAAACACCATCTGAAAAGAGTCTGTCTAAGCCCTATAAATCAGTAGTAAGGCACTAATCCTTCACCTGAGCCCAAAGCTAACAGGATAACATGCAGAACGTGGGGCAGGCTTGGCTGCTGGCACATGAACAGATGGATACAGGGCCAGCTCTTCCCTCTGGGATTGACTCCTGCTGTCCATCCCAGGCCAGTCTCCAGGGAAGCAAAAAAGCACTGGACATTTTCTGAAAATTGGCTACGCTTGGCAAAGCTGCAGGGCATTGCTTGTCCTGGGTCAGTGGACAACCCTATCAGCTCAGACTTCCTGGTATTGATCCAAGGAGGCTTTTGCTTCCCGTACAGAAAGAATAAAAATTCATATGTAGGAGATACATCATTTTAAAAGATCTGGTAGTCAGCACTGATATCTGGGTACACAAGAGGCCAGCTCCAAGATGGGAAGTGTGCTCTCCCTAGCACTGATTCTCTTGCAGCACTCAATTGAGTGGTTTTTTTTCTAAGGAGAGAGGAAAAATGAAGACATGAAAATATGAGGAGCAGAACAAGGTGTTTAAAGTGTTACTGGTGCAGGTCATGGCATCCCTTGAGCGAAACCACACAGTGTTTCCAGTCAATGATGGGAGCAAATTCCAAGAGAGGCCCTGGTCCTTCTCAGTGCTCCTGGAGAGGGTGTCACCCTGGGAAGGATCCAAACCTTCACAGCTGTTTCACATCCCTGTCTCATTAGGGATAGGAGAAATGGGATAAGCCATGGTTATGGTATTACATGGGTCAGCTATGATGCATGTAAGGACATTGGTATTTTGCAGCTCAAAGAGACACTGTCATAGTGAAAATCTCATTTTGCCTGTGAAAAAATAGACCAGCTAAAGACATGAGCAACTATGAGATTATCCTAATTTAAAGGCACTAATGGAAAAATCACCATTTTTAATTCAGCTTATTTCCTTTGTGCATTTGACAGTGCACTGTCTCATTGTTCTCATTGTTCCTCATGATCCAGCCATTCATTTTCCCCTCATCAAATCCTTGCAAAAATAAGTAAGGATTTTTTTAATGAAGTTTTAACACTTAACAAAATAATATATTCACAATAAGGTAGTCCGAAATAAGATGAGAATGGGTCAGAACAATTTAACAGGCAGTAACCATTTAATCCAACAAGGATGCTTTTTTAAATCAAAGTGCCCACATATTTTTAGAACATCACAGAATCATATTTATAGCCTCTCAATTAAAACAAAAATAGTCAAGTGCTTTTTACCTAGCCTTACAGTACCATGTTTTGCTTGCAAAGACCACTGTCAAATCAGAAAGCTGTACAATTCATGACTTTTACTTCAAATTCTAAAATTGTTTATCACAAATCTATGCAAGCACTAACCTTTCCACCCCTCAGCCTTTTCATCTGTGCAGCAAAGCTATGATACTGCTCCTTCTTCAAGTGGAAGCCAAAAGCTTTAATTCATGGCTTGTGAAGTAGCACTACTCGTAAAGCACTTGAATACTTTCTTCTTCTTTGGACCAGTGATTATCACTAATTTTTAAAGAATGAGAAAGTGTTGAAATGGGAAGATAACAGTGGCACAGTGGGAGGATACTGTTTTCAAACATTTAATATTAAACTAATTGAACACCTCTGAATTTTCTCAAGTCTTGTCTGACAATTTCTTCCCCAGAAGAAGTCTAATTTACTAAACATCCAGGTCACTGTTAAAAAATAGTCTATTCTCAGTTGTCATCACATGGCAATCAGAGCATAACCACATAGTTTTACATGCAAATGAGCCCCACATTAATGAGCTGGAGGAATCCTGTGGTTTGGTTTAATTTCATTATATTAACACTTTGTTATTGCTACCATTTAATTTAAGCAGCTGATCATGGATTTAAGCAGTGCTCTTAATATTATTCGTATTTTTATTTAAATTATTCCTAGCTCTTCTTGCTGTTCTCTCTTCAGGCTGCTCACAAGTGCTGTGGGAGAGAAAATCCTGCTCATCCATCACCTAATCATACAAGGAAACTCAGCTTGCTTGGGACTATGGAGACATTCAGGGAAGCAGACGGGCAAACATGAGATGAAAAATCTGGCAGAGGCTATTTTCTAGGAAAAAAAAAAAAGTAAGGAGCTGCAGCCACTGTTCCATATGTTTCACTAAATCCACGTATTTCAGGGATGGTATCTTGTTATTTCTCCAAAGGCCAGGCTCACATGGCAGCCTTTAATCGACTCATCCACATCACTGGAATTATGCAATGGAACAAAAAGACTTTGCAGCTCCAACGTGCAGCCTGGGGAGCATGCAGGTCACAGAATGTGTCTGGGCACACAGTCAGCCCTCCTTAGTCCCCCATCACCAATGTCAACAGCGACACGCATATAAAGTAATGAAAGCCACACCTTCCTTGGGCTTCATTTAGGAAGATTCACACACTGTTTTTCCCACCTGGCTGGTGACTACACGAGTTCAAAAGCCCCCAAAAGAACCTTGACCTTGGCCAGAGAGGGCAAGCCCAGAATGTGCAGCCCAGTGTATCAGCAATAAGCAAACACACACGTGTCACAGTGCAGAGGGAACTCACCGAGTGCACAGGAAAGGAGCTGTGCCGGCTGAGAAAGGAGTTAGAGACTGACATAGTGAGGCCCTGAGTGGCACCGGAGTCCTCGGGGGTGAAGGGCACTTTAGTTTGCTGGACACAGTAGGAGACAGAAGAGAAAGAAGAGGCAGCATAGGAGGCCTGCTGAGGAGGGGGGAGAAAGCAAGAGACACAAGACACGGAGAAAGAGAGCACAGAAAAGGCGATGAATAAAGGGCAAGAAATGCTAACTGTAAAACAATGCACGTAATGGCTGGCTACACAAACAGCTATTCATACAGTTCATCAGAGCCAGACACACCAATATGCCTTTCTTGAGCTCAAGAGGCACAAAAATCACAGTTCAAATCTTCTTTGTTTCACAAATCCCTTAAAAATCAACTCCCGCCTCCCCCTTCCAGCTCACCCCTGGACATCTGCTGTGGGGAGAGGCAGCTCCTCACTGCCCTCTTCTCCCCGTGGCATGGGGGAAGATGCCCAAAGGAGGAACTGGCTCTTGCTTCTGGCTGCCAAGCAGCTGATTCTTGCAGACTACTGTTTTTTGTGGCAACCTGCAGACTGGGAACTTGGCTAGGGGCCCTTGCTGGTACTGCTGGGATATGGGTAACAGTGACATCCTGCCATTTCTCAGTTCAATC
The DNA here is from genome assembly GCA_035221455.1 of Xenops minutus. Classification (NCBI taxonomy): domain Eukaryota; kingdom Metazoa; phylum Chordata; class Aves; order Passeriformes; family Furnariidae; genus Xenops; species Xenops minutus. The sequence continues at coordinate 1,727,221 of JAWWEE010000037.1, read as the reverse complement.
CAAAATGATGTATCATTTGCACAAGAGGCAGGTATTACACTGTAGTCAACAAATCCTGTTAAGGAATTTCTCCTGAGTTCCACTACAGGAAGGAGTCTGAGGCAAGCTAAGGTATATCCAGGCTCTCTCAGCTCTGGCTTGTTGAATATAAAGGATATCTCATAACTAAGATCTGAAGCTCACAAGACAGGACTTCCTCATTATTAATTTATGGAGGAGTCCATCCAGCAAAACTTGTTACTGCTGGAGCAGCTGATGGCCATTTGATTTGCTGTTTCAGAAACTCTTAGGGCAGCAGGAGCAGAGGAACAAGAGTCTGGTGGCTTTTACAGTGATTGTTGAATAAGTCACCGTCTGCTTGCACCTCTTCCCCAACAGAGAGATGAAGGGTGGGAGGCTGCACTTGAAGAAACCTTTGCTTCAGGGGAACTGCAAGCAACACCTTGATGGTATCAGCTTGCAAAAAGACAAGAATGGCCAGCAGGCAAAGCAGTGACATCTTGGCTGCCCAGCTAATGATTAAAGGGCAGCAAAGAAACGCTTTGCTTCAGCTGACAAATTCAGGAGCAGGATTTCCCTTCTGCACAATGACTGCAGTCAGTCTGTGCTTTACACACCCTCACTCAGGACTGTGCAGCCCAAGTCACCACTGGAAACTATCCCCCAGGGTGCAGCCACCTTGATGTACAAGTGACAGTGCAAGAGGCACACTGATAGGGACCAGAGACTCTGGAGAACTCGCTGATCCTCCAGAGAGGAGTCCTGTAGTCTCTTTAATGTCCCTGCAAAGTAACTGGGACATCAGTGTTTAAGGTCTTGTCCCCACAAAGAATTAATGCACAGTACCCAGTGCAGCTTAGCCAGAAATGTCACCTTATCTTTTTAGGACTCCTACCTGCCGCACAGGAATGAAGCTATGCAAATCCCAAAATCAGAGTTCTTAGGTTGCTTTTGCCATTGAATTAAAAAGTAACACCCTAGGACAGTCAAACTTTAGCACAGATACCATGAAGAAATATTGCAACAGTCACTCTCATGATGGTAAGACCATGGCTCTGTTCCCACATTTCCTCCCATTTTCTTAATGCCATGCCAGTTTAACTGAGCTACATCAGCACAAAAGAATTTATTTTTTTTTTAAATAGAGCAAATCAGATCATTAATATGAACAAAATAAGTTGGAGTTGGGGAGAAAAAAAAAAAAAAAAGAGAGAGAGAAGAAAGGAAAACTGTTAAAAAGAAATAGGACAAAACCCCAGCTCCACTGAGGTCAGAAACAAAACTGCTGCTGCCATCAGCGAGGCCAGGATTTCATCCCCCACATGGAAAAAGGCACTTTCTCTGCTGTTAAACCCACCACCCACACATGTGGATGTGCCTTTCTGTGCTGGCAGTTTGGGGGGCCAGCAGAACACTGAGAAACAGGTAAAATCCTGAATCACACCAGGGGATCAATGCAGAGAAAACATGCACAAGTTGAGTAATGGCTACACCAAAGGTCTGTGGCTCTGGCAAAGGTGAGCCATACAAGCAGTTATTATGTTTAAATAGTTATTATTAGTGGCATCTTTACCAACAGTTTCAAAACAGCACTGGGAACAACAGTGCAGCAATCTCTTGAAAACTGTGCTGCTCAGTGTGTCAAAATCTTCAAAGCAGTTGTCGTTACACAAGCCCGCAGTCTGGCACAGACTCAGCCCTGCCATGTGGAAGACTAATGCCTCATTTTTAGGGCATTTTAGGACTTTCAAAGCTTATGGGGAACGGTCTGAATGTGAGGTTAGAAAGGAGCCGAAAAGTACATGATGCAAAAATGCCTAAAAACGTGTTCACAAGCTGACAGGGAGCATGGTGTGGTAACAGCAGTGAGACATCCTCCCACCACTGCAGCCTGTCAGAACCAGGAGCAGGAAGAACAGAGCTGTTCCTGGGAATGTGGTGTCCCTGCCCGGGGCACACAGGTGTCACTCACCAGCTGTCGCTGTTTCGGAGGGAGAGCAGGAGGAGGTGCCAGGTCTTGAGAGGAGTCTAAGCTGATAAAGGAGTCATTGATCCCATAGACTTCCCTGAGGTATTTGTTCTTCTTCTGGTAGATGTGCTCGTTCTGAGGGGTCTGGTAGAACATGGATGGCTGTGGCTCTGAGTAGTCCTCCACAAACTGCATGTAGGCCATCACTGCAATGCAAAGAAAGGTCACACTTACTGCTCCTGGTTTGCCATCTCCTGCAACAAGCAGGCAGGCTGCTTATTGTCAGAGCAAGGTCATGTCACTGTCACTTGGGCTCTGCTGCAAGCTGGGAGCAGCAGGGCTGTTCGCAGGGAACTCACAGATGTCATCCACCTTGTAGGAAAGGATGTGAACATCCCATCCTGCCACAACAAGCATCATCCCAGGCCACAGACACATCTGACAAGAGTTCAAAGAACCACTTAGATCTCCAAACAGTAACGTGGGAAGTCCAATTTACAGTTGCTCAGCTCAAATCCTCATGTAACACACGGCAATTTTGGAATATTCCTCAACAGTTACTACCTAAAGTCACAAAAAAACCCCCAGAATAATGTCAGTCTGCTTTTTAGGAGGTACAAATCATCTTGTATGAAGATGCAACCTTGACAATAAATCTAAAATAATTCTTGTGTCTATAATAAGTCTCATATCTGTAGTCAGCAAAATTTCCAGACCAAGGAGGCTACAGTGTCTCTCTATTCTGGAAAGCTGATAAAACTGTTATCACAGAACACCTACCTGGGAGACTGGGTGTACCTCTCCTTCAGCTATTTAAATGCCACTGCCAATGCTGGTACAACATACTTACCTTCCAAAAGTGCCACTGACTGTGCTTTTCACCCCCCTCAGCTCAAATCCTACACCCTTTGCTCCCATTCCTTTGTAAAGAAACTTATCATCTCCAGTTCGCAAATCCAACTGATTCAAAGGCTTTTGTGAGATGTGGTTCAATAGAAATATCAAATGGGATCAAATCTCATTTAGAGGAACTTTCCACTTGTACACTATCCTTCCAAAATCTATTAAAAACCCACACACAGGTCAGCCTGTGCAGCTCTGACAGAGGATATATCTGCTGCAATATTTTAGTGTTAGAGGGGGGGAATAACATCCAGTCATAGAAAGACTACTACAAACTCCCCTCAATTATTAAGGATCTGAAGGGTACTGAATAAATGTAAAGTGAAGAAAGACCTCTCTTCCATGTACCTGAGAAGGGGAGAAACAGATGTATTTAAGTGTTATGGAAAGGACTAACCAAGGCCTTTTTGTAAACATACTGTCATGCACAAGACACTGATCATTCCTCGTTTCCTCCTGATAAACAAGCAGTTGTCACTTTTTGTAAATCTGGTCATTTGGTGCAATTATTCAGCTTCTGCTGGCATTTCAGTTGCACAGCTGAATCGAATGGATGACTTCAGTGAAAGCTATAAATACAATGAGCACAATGCAGTATTTGCACATAGTGAGGCTGGTTCCCACACTGGCTGCAAGGCAAAGTCCTCTGTTCACCTGCCAACACAGACCCCCAAACCAGCCTTTCAAACAGGATGCAGCCCTGCAAATGTGTCAGCAGGAAGGAGTCGCTTTGCACCTGTCTGCTGCACCTTTTTTCAGATTTCCTCTAACACTTTAAACTCCATTTACAACTGGACCTAACACAGCTGCCCCTTCCCAAAGAGTTACTCCTTAAAAAAACAGAATAAAGAAAAAAGAGAGGAAAAAAAAAAGAGGTCGAAGCAATGGGAGCGCAGGAAATGGGAGCTGATGGATTTTGATCCCAGCCGGCAACACCTGCTGTCCCCATCCTGTGACCCCTCACTGTCCTGCCAGTGGACAACCTGTTCGTGTCCTGCAGTACAGTCAGCTCTGCCAAGGCTGCTGGAATTCTGACCTCCAGCTGCCCCAGCTACCCGAGCTTTGCTCCTCTTCCTCTCCCAGCCACCCTCCTGCCTTCCCCCCAGCACTTCACAGATGTCACCACCCTTGCTGGTCCTCTCCTTCTTGCAGAGGTTTCAAACTGCAGGCACACACAAGCTGGGGTGTGTTCGTGCCACTCATCTGCTGGTGTTCTGGTAATATTCTCTTATTTGGAATCACAGAGAAGGAGTCTTGGTATGGAAAATACAGAATTACTAAAATACTGTTTTCATATATCAGCGATTCAGTTGATTAAGGTGCTCCTGTGCCCTGGAAAATGCCTTGGTATCATGCAGCAACTTTAGAGGATAAGATCTGAAGAAGGCTTATGAAAGAGATTTCTCCAGCAGCAAAAGTGAACTAAAGATCAAACTCCTTGGAGAAGTGTAGAGGACAAGAGCTCCAGGGAAAAGATCACATTTTCACATTTTGAGAGCTCATCAGCTGAGCAGGACAAAGGCCAAGAAGGCAGGCCTGGCAGTGCTGGCATAATGCAGCAGACAGTGCTGAATGCAGATCAACCCTTCATGTGGAGTCACCTACAAAGGCAGTGCTGCACTGATCCAGATCTGCAGCCACCACTAGGGATGGAGAGCTGTGAGCTCCTGGGCTCGGATGCTGGACTGACACCACAGCTCGGAAGTGTTGGTGAAAAGGGCATAACATTAGACACTTGTGTAAAATTAAATTACTGTAACTCAAGGCAGTGAGCCTGAATGCTGTCAGGAGCCTTAACTCAATCTGCAAGAGAATAATGAAGAGCTCTTTTATGTCAGCTCTTTATGAGGCTAATGCATCCCATCGTCATGGCAGCTCCTGTGCCTTGCTTGTTACAACTAGTCCAGGGCAGGTGGGCATGTCTCTGCTCTCTACTTTGTCATCTTTGTTTTTAGGTGAAGTGAAAAAACAGTTGGGATGGTGAAACACAAACCTGGCTCAGGAGCAGAGGCTGCAGAGTGCAAAAATTAAAATGGGCATCATTAAAATCCTGCCAATCTTGAACAGGAGAGTAAGGGAGCGGGACCACTCCCAAGACTGCTGTTTGCAAAGGGTCTTCTCTCCACCGTGGTTTTCAACAAGGCAGAAATTGAAAAAGCAGATGGGAAATTACATCACCAGCTCAGCTGAGGCTGCACGCCCTGCAGCGACTGTGCAGAGGGAGGGATGGGGGCTGCAGCCTCCACGGGGAGCAGCTGGGGTGGAGTGACAGTCTCAAGGCAGCACCCCAAGAGAGAAGGGAGGCGTGAGAGAGAAACCTCTCCCACCACATGCCCAGCTTATGTCAGTTCTTAACCCAGACAGAAAATATGTGAAATTTAAAAAAAAAAAAAACACCATAAAATCTCAGACTGAGGCTAGGAACACCTTCCCAGCAATCTGCTTGCAGTGCCTCGGCTGTCATTTCTGAAGGAGCTAAAGCTGCTCAGGGATTTCCAGCACACACCAGTTCTGCCCATATGGTAGAAGTCACAGGAACTGCTCAGAGCACACTGCTGTGCAACCACTGATCCTGGAACAGGAGAGGACCAGTGGTTGTTGGAGTCTGCAAGGAGTTTCTAAAAGATTATCAGCACTAAGGCACACCTGCAGTAAGGTAAGGCACAGATACCACAGGGGAGGCTCACTGACAGCCCAGCCAGGCCCTGCACAAGCCAACAGACCTGTGTGCATGGGCAGGAGCCAAAGTAATGGACATTCTTAGGCTATAGCACACATCAACTCACTGCAGAAGTCAAGGTCAAATGAGCCAGTGGTTGCTGTCACCTCTGGGAGGAGAGCTGTTCTTCACAGAGCCCGCATTATCCGCTGGCTAAGCCCAGCCTGCCCCCAGCATGGTTCCTGCTGTTAAATACCAGCTGCTCACAGGGCACCACGCTGCATTTTGTTCCCATTGACAGCGAGGGAAACATGAGTAAGTGCCTCACCAGTGGCTTCCCTAGTTGTCTGGGGTAAGGATCTTGTTATTTCTGACTCTGGGCTCTTAATGGCAGAAGATGTTCTCTGTCTGTGTCTCGTTCAGCAGGAGCTGGTGTTCAAGCAGAAGTCTGCAGTAATTTGCCCTTAGCACGGTAACATGTACTCTTACAGCACAGTAAAATAACCATAATTCATGCTAGACTAAAAGCCCTATCACTCCTCTGTTTAAATTATACAGAAGTCAACTCTTGGAGGTCCCTCTGAGCACAGCTCACAGTGATACAGGAAGGTTAACTCCAGCAGATTTACTGTATATTTACCAATAAAAAAACCATCAAAGTCTCTGCTGAAACATTTCCTGCCCGCTACCAAAAGATGACCCACAACAAAAGGACTACAACCAAGTCCCATGTATGTGAGCTCTAGAACTCTTTAACACTCCTCCAGATCCCAAGGAGTCTGCTGGGGCTGTGGAAGCAGCCCTGCCTCACCTCTGTGATCACACAAGAATATCTACATGCACCATCGTCTGGGCAAAAACGATTCTGGATGTCACCATACATCCTGAGTAACGTTTTACTGGCCTTTTAATGCTGAAAATAAAAGTAAAACTAGCAACCATAGATCTGTGGTGTGATACACTGTGGAGTAAAGACAATCTAAAATGAGCTGTCAGTGTCACATGAATGCAACTAAAAAAACCTGCAGCAGCCAGGTATGAGCCCAAATATTACTACAAGATGTGCAGCAAGGATGCTTTATCAAACCATCAGAGTTCACAACACTTTAGGTAACAGCTTCTTCCTCTCCTAACAATGCAATCTGATCAATGCTCCCAAAACTTCTGATAGTGCCAGGTGGCAATTAACTCCATTCTAACATCAAAGAAGATTCACATACAAGGCCTTGATACTGAGGTTAAGATTGTGCTTGGGCAATAACACAGAAGATAGCTTTTAAACTTGTTTTTAAGTAACTCCTTGATACATGGTAACAGAAAACAAAGAAATGGGGCTGAGAGAGAAAAGCAAACAGCCCAGGTCACTCTTTCAGCTATTGAACTGCCTCTTTCCCAAGATTCACCCAGCAATCTCCCCTCCACTAAAGCTGCCTACGTGCACAGGAGTGCATTTCCCTGTGCCCACCCCAGTCTGGTGGTGTGACACCCACCCCTCCTGACTAACGTGCAGACCCACAGTGACCTGACCTTGCAGGAAGGTGCTCTGCATCACAGCTGGTACCACATAGAAGTATTTTGAACAGCACAAGCCATAACAACCAGCCCAGGTTATGCCCTGTGCCAGCATTTATTTCCTGTCTGTTGTCTACAGACAAACATCTCAGCTCCTTTTTAGCTGCTTTTAGTATCTTTAACTGCTTGATCACCAGAGAGAGACAAAAGTGATTTCCTGTGTCTGGGGACACTGAAATACCAGATGATCCTCCCTTTCAGGTGGGTCAAGCCTTGTGCTCTGAGTAAAATCCCTGGGGGTTACTAATGTGGACTGGCCACTTAGGGATAATGGAAATGCTTTTAGACAGGGAACATTTTTGAAGAAAGGACTGGCAGAGAACACTAGACAGGAATGGACAGAATAGTGACCCTGCTGCAAAACACACCGACATCACTCCCATGTTACTCACAGACTCTTACACTGGTTTGGGTTGGAATTGACCTTAAAGATCATACAGCTCCAACCCCCTGCCATGGGCAGCAACACTTTCCACTAGACCAGGTTGCTCAGAGCCCCATCAAGCCTGTCCTGGAACACCTCCAGGGATGGGGAGTCCACAACCTCTCTGGGCAAAAATTATTCTCAGTGAAAGCAGAAAGGAGTCAGAAAACCCACTCAGCACTTTGAAAGCAACTCTTCTCTTGGGCTGCCAGCCATGCAATGCAATGCTCTTCATCCAGATCTTGTACACACTGCCTCCTCATGCAACACACAACTGCAAAGCCAGTCACTGACCAGCAAACATCTGCTGGATCTTCCTTGGCAGAGCAGTGTGGCTAAGTGTTTGGCAAGGGGTTTCACATTTTTCAGCCATTAAGGGTATCAGAAGAAGGTTGTGAGCCTGAGTTGTGGTCAGCACTGGTGTGCCAGGAGTCTGGCTGGGGACGGGAGCCTTCGCTTTTAGAGGCTGCTCGTTTTAATGATGTGGGAAATTCTCAGGCATCCAAGGGAAATGAGATCCCACAGCAGAGCAGCAATACTGGACATTGGGTTAATAGTGTTGTCTTGCACAGCTATGTGGGTGACTGTGCTCCTATTGCCAAATAACTTCTCTGGCTAGGCTTGGTTTTGGACTGGAAAGCAGTCCTTTCTCCAAGCTCTTGGAGAGGACCCAATTCTTTTCTGCAGTGGGAAAACATAAAATGGGGGAAGGGGAGAAGGAATGAACATAAAACAGGAGCATAGACCAGGAAGATCTGCAAGGTAAATTGCCTCAAAGATTCACATTCAGGTAAACAGAGAAGGAAAATGGTCTCACTATAGTAATCAAGATGCTGTGTGATTCCAGCTCCCCTGGGTCTGGATTGATCCTAGCTCCAAGAGTCACTCCCCGCCCATCAAAGGACTGACATTTCCATTCCATGCCTTTGACACTGACTGATTTTGACACTCAGACACACATCAGCAAGGTCACTACCATTACTTAGTGGCCATCAGAAGCACTAAAACTGCAGAGAAAGGGAAAGGTGCAAGTAAAACCCAAACACAAAAACTTGCTTACTGTGTTTGTTTTTCTTCTCTGGCAGAGGTGGGGGCTTTTCTGGGTCACTGTTAGAATCTGGAGCAGCAAAGTCAGCAATGAATTCCACTGGTGCTGAAGAGTTTCCTTGCTGGAAAGGCAAAACAGCAGCAAACGGTGTGAAGGGTATTGATGGGACACCCACAGCATTCTGCAGGTCATCCTCGGAGATGTTGTCATATTGGGAAGGGTGTCTCTCATAGGACACCCTGCAGCCTGAGTTCTCACTAGTCTGGGAGGCTGCACTTCTCCTCTTCTTTTCTGGCAAAGCTGGAGGAGTCTCTGTTGGTGGTGCTGCTCCTGAGAGGCTGCAGAATTCCAGTGGAGGAGAGCTGCCCTGGGGGAGCTGGAAAGCATGTCCATGGAAAGGGGAGCCAGACTCGCCCAAGGACTCTGGCAGTGGGCTGAGGACACCTGGCACCTGCTGAGGTACCTGATCAGCGTTGGAGAGGTCCTGCTGCAGGAATTCGTAGTCTGGATCATAGTGATCCGATTGATCTGGTTAAACAGAGGGGACAGGAGAATGATGCATTAGTTTCTCTCTTTTACTGTTTAGGCCTTCTCAATTCTGCCCCTCCCATTCCATCAGTTAATTAATCAGTTCATTTTAATCAGAGTGGAACTTCCTTGCAGCTGGGACCATCTTTTACACCTTCTAGACTTTATAAAGCTTATAATTAATTCTTTACACTAGCAAACAAACAACAGAAATTCAATAGGTAGATGATTGCAGACATAATTTATGCTTCATATTATATTTTTGTTTTCTTTCCTAGCATACAGAAACAACATTGCTTTAGTCTACTAGCATTGTAATTTCTGCACACAAGGCTGAAGTCAACAAAACACTCCACTTGAGAGCCGAGCTGAATTTGAACACAATCATCTACAACAGCCAGGGCAACACATTCCCCTGGGCTTTTTGCTACCTGACAGAATAACTCTGCACAGAACCGCCTGCAGCAACCACAGGATGGCAGTTACAAGCACAACCTATTTCTTTCTGCATCCCAGCTAGGGCAGCTCCCAAAGCAGAGGGAAGGGGAGCCCACCAGGCCTGCAGGACTCACCCAAGGTTTCACAGCTTGTGTTGCGGGAGCACTGGCCGCTGTCGCGGTCCAGGGACGAGAGCTGCTCGTCAGACTTGCTGAGCTTGCCGATGCTGCTGCACGGTGAGAGCCGAGGAGATTCCCCCCCATAGGAGTGGCTTCCACCTGACAATCTTCTCTGGGCATAGCAGTCAACATCAAAATCCTTCAGCAAAAAGAACACCAAATCACCAGCACTCCTGGAAGCTCAGCAGTAAGCAAGATGCAGCTTGAGGAGCAAACACCTCATGGGAGGGGAGAGGATCAGTGCTGGTGGCCCTGCCTAGGTAGACAAGCTCATGGGGAACACAGAAACCCCCTGATTTGGTAAATAACCCATGCCAGGGAGCTCTGTGTGTTCTTATTCCAGGCAGGGCAGGCTGTGACCCACACTGGACTTCACAGACGCTGAGAAGATAAGAGATTTCCTCACTGCTCATGACTCCTTGCCATGACACTGATACCACATAATGAGACTGCAAGATTTCTCATAAAATACCTGGGACTTTAGCAAATACTTGGTTGGCTTAGGTGAAAGCAAAGGGAAAAGAAACTACAGTGAGAGACAACTTTCTGTGATCATGACTACAGTTCTATTTCAGAAATTATCTCAAGCTTATCAACCTGTAAGAGAACCCCTCAACTGTGAGTGAACCCCTCACCTATTCCCCCTCCATCAGAGCAACCTTAGTGTGACTGTACAAGTAACTGAAGAATGGCCACAGCTTTATCTGGGTCAGCCAAATGACTGCAGAGGCTCCCTAAGCCAGACTGGAGGCTTTGGGGATGAGGACCAGATTTGATTTTGGTGCAATTTAATATGATTGAGGTCCTCACTGCTGAGTTAGTAAGTTCCTGAATGTGTAAAGCAAACCCAGCCATTTACAACCTCATAAACCCCAGACTAGCACAAGAAATGGAATGTGATTAACTCACACCAACTTTTCCATTTTTCTACCAGAAAATTTACAAATTTCCCTCAAACTACTGCTTGAGTTAGAGGATGTTTTGAATTGTGACTGGATGAAGGCAGACTTCTGATCTCACTCTGCCACATGCTCCCTTGGCCTGCAAGCAAACCACAGTGAGATGGGGGTGAGCTCAGCCAGCTGCTCTGTCCCCTGATCCACTCGACATGGCAACACTCAACTGCCCCCATCCTCACCCTCTGCTACAGCTCAAGGCAACAAAGTTTGCAGCAATTTGTTAATTAAACACAACAACACTGTAAAAAAATACTAAGCCGTTCACATTATTTATTATACTGATGTTCCTGCCACTAAAACTCCCACCCCAGAGCTCCGTTTGGGATGAGCAGGGGCGTGCAGGGATCTGTGCAGCTGCAGGTCATGGCACTTCTCTGAGCTTTTGCTACCGTTCACAGCACGTTTCCCTTGGCTTTCACAAAGGGCTTGTGCCATTACCTGTCTGTTGATTCCAACAGGTAAACTGGACCCACTGGTCGCTCGACTCATGGGGGCCACAACGGCCACTCTGGTCGGGGAAGGTGCCGACTGACGTTTTTTAGGGGGCAATGCTGGTGGAGGGCTGCAAGACACAACAGGCATCGATGCTTCCATCACTCTTCCAGCAAAAAGACTCTTTAGAGGCTTCACAAGTTGTTTTCCAGAAAGCCTTTGTTGGTCAGGAGATACTCAGCAAACTGTATCCACTAACAAACAGCATTTTAAAAATATTCTCATAGGAGCGGTCCTGTTTAGTGATTTTTAACATTGGAAAAGAGTTGGTATTCCTCAAACAAAAACAATTGCTGTTTTAAAAAGTATTTTAAATGGAGCTAATCAGCATGGTAATTATTTCTTAAAAAAGGCAGTGAAAATCCAAATTAAATGCTTTGGTTGATCCAAATATTGTTTCCATTGTACACTGCCTTCTCCTCAAACCTTCAAGATTAGAAAAATGCTCAAAGTTTCAAAAATTCACAGGACAGGAAAATTCTTTTTCTGCCCTTTTTACTTTCTTGGTGAACTTCAGGGAACAAGAGGGTCAGTGCTGCTCTCACCACACACTTGTGAGAGCCCACCTTTTGGCATTAATCTGTTTCCAACACACACATGAGCAGCAACCAGTGAGAATTTAACCCCAGAATTTTTAGGTTTTGCTTCTAATGACGCATAATTCTGGTAATCATCAGGCCTGTGAGGTTCCCAAGAGCACTCATATTCTGTTCTTTGAACAGGAAGTTTTTATATAACCCATGAGAATTCATAAAATGCACAGAAATGTGACTCTTTTTTTCCAGCCATAGCCCTTGATGCTGCATTTTCAAATTAACACAACATATATTTTTCACACCAGCCATTAGCAGCTGCTCCTAGAGAAGAAAAACATCACAGGCACACAGACCAAAAACCTGCAAATTGGGGGTTTTCTCTCCCTTCTCAAAATAGAACACAGAAACTTTCATGTGGTTACTGGCAGAACAGGGTAAGAACAACCAAGCACAAGATCTTTTTCACACACTATTGGCTCCTTTCACTCTTAAGCTGATAAGCAATGCAGAAGCAGCTCTGATGAGCCATGCAGAATAACCTGGCTGTGCAGGACAGACTGGTAACTGCCAGCTGAGGTTAAAGACACATTTCCCATTGGATACAGCAGCACAAAACACTTGCACAGTGTGGAATTCACAGTTTTATATAAGGTTATTATGGATTTATGTGATGCCTCTCCTGCAGGGACCTCAGGGCACGGCACTATCCTCACATAAAAGGAAGGAAAGGAAAACACAGAGAGAAAATAGTAAGACAGACAGAATACAAAGTCATGAACAGTCCAGGAGCAGGGAATAATAACTCTGGGAGACTGGAAATTCAGGGGCAGCACTAACCCTCCTCATGAATTCTCTTGTGCACATTTTGCAAGACTATTTAAAAACCAACCAGCTGGTAAGAGGCACTGGTGTTCTACAGACAACTGGCTGGCCAGTATTACCTGTTCTCTGCCACACGAATGCTGGGCAGAGGGGGTTTAGGAGGAGCAACTTCTTCATCCATGGAGTCAGTCAGCAGCTCGTTGGATTGAGTCATATTAGTTGTTTTGTTGAGGATCTCCATTTCTCGGTCTGTAAGGGGAAGTTCTGATGGGCTGCAACATGCAAAACACAGATTGTAGACCATAAACCACAGCTGGAATGCAGCCTGCTGACAGATTCATTCCTAGTTTAAATCATGTGCAATCCAACACAGCCCTACAGCAGAAGGCAGAATTTGCATCTGCAGGTGGAATTCCATGTATATGTAGAATACAATGTGCACATGTCACGAGGGATGTTTCATTGCCAGATTTTGGACTCTTCCCTATTACAGGATAATCTCTTATAGTGTCCCACTGAAATAGATGGGGCTCCATAAAGAACATGACACCACCCTCTGTGAAGAATAACTGGATGTTAACTCAAGCAGCTACAGACAGAAATTATCCCTTCTATATTAGCCCTGCACACAGAAGAAATCCTTGCCAGTGACCCACCTGTCAGATTTACATGCTGGTAAACTGGGTTTAACTGGGCTTGTGGGAGAGGGATGCTCCTGCTTTTCAATTGTGAGTCTGACCAGCTCCTGATGGATGGAGAGGAGAGAAGAAAAAGAGAATAATCATTATTTGCTGAATGTTGCAATTGAACATCCCATAACAGAATGGGATTCTACTGCAGTAAACTCTTCATTAGCAGACACAGAGGGAGCAGAGCTGGGTGTAGGTCTGGTCCAGAGCCACAGAAATGAGGCAGAACAGCTGCTAAGGAGCAGCCTGCACCCAGCAGCAGTTTGGCCATATTTGAGTTAAGTTCATAAACCCTGGCCCTATGGGGATTCTGCCCAAACCCACATATGTATCTTTTTGCCCAAAAATGTGTTCCAGTCCCCACAACACCCTAGATAATGGCAAATTGGCTTTACATACATACATATAAGTACAGAACAGTCTTACCCAGTGAAGCACTTGACCTAGCCAGTAAAACATTTAAACAATTACTTTATATTTTATAAATAAATATGTATTTGTTTTAAAAACCAAGATTTCTTTACGATGCCCCACAACAAATTTAATAGTGAACACCTTTATTAAAAGGCCTGCTTCCCCTGAAGCCACTTTTTAACATGTTAGCAATGGAAGTCTTAATCATTCAAGGAGCTACTGTAGTGCATCTGTTATAGGCAGATAAGGCTCTGGATAAAGAGATAAGGGCATGATAATCCTGAACTCTACATCTGCCAGCAGTCAAAGCAACAATCATTCACGCCAGGAAGATGGAGAGAACATTTTATGGATGTCTGAGGCCGACAAATAGATCTACTGCTCACAGATACAAACACATGCCCTGCTACAGGCAGGCTGGAAAACTGGCAGTGCTTCCTGACAGTATTGGCTTCCCAGCATATTATGCAAAGGAAATTATATGGAATCAATTTTAATTCATTTTTTTCAAAGCAGCCTGAAGTACTGTGTCATCATTTCAGTATCATCTTCATGTCCTTGTCTGCAGAGCTTGGAAACAACTGGCATTGCTCTCTCAATGCAGAAACTGCAACTGGAACGTCATCACCATCATCCTTCCAAGGAAGGAGAATACTCTAGTTCTGGTATTTTTACATAAGGCTCTATTTAAAGCTGAACTTCCATGAGTTAACACGCTCACAAGAGGAATAAAGTGTTGCACTGGATGTGCAAGGGATGGCAAACACAGTCCAAGTATCCACCTCAGCTGATTTTGGTTGCCATGTTTTGCTTACATTCTTGGTGTGAGCTTGTGGCTCCAATAGAATGTACACTGTGTTAACCAAAACCAGGACAAACAGCTTTCCAAAAGCTGTCCTGGAAAATCCCACACAATGGGAAGGAAGAGGGAGCACAAACAGCACATGCAGATGTCCAGGGGGACTAATGCTATGAAGATGTTCCTGTTGGGACAGTCAGACAAGAGCCCTGGTGAGGAACAGCATGTTCTGAGAAGTGCCCTGATGAGGACAAGCACAGCATCAAGCTGACCACAGCACAGCCTGGCCAGCTCCCACCTCCCAGGGCAGCCACATCCTCCAGCAGGGAAAGAGCAAACAGAAGCAACCCACCCACAGGGCTTGCCACAATCCATCAGCAGCACTGTGGTGATGCAAGTTATACAGAATATAAAAAAATAAAATAATTCAGGCCCCCCAGTGACAGAACTGCTACAGTGGCAACACGGACACTGAACTGACCTCAGAGCTCTCTGCTGAGTGTCCCTTCTTACTCAACAGAAACTTTTTTAACAAAATGTACTTTCCTCTCTTTTACCTTCTCTTTCAGGATGAACAGTCTTTAATTAAAACCTTGCTATTCCTTTTAGACTTTAGAAATCCCCCCCATAAAGTTTATAGAACATCACTAGGACCTGGGAGCCAATAAACCTCAAATAAGGTTTTTCTGTGAATTTGACCATTTGCAAAGTACAAAGTGACACCATTTGACCCTCATGGCTGCAGCTGTGGCAGGGTTGAGTGAAGCCAAAATACTCTTTCAACATTCCCTTGAAGGGGCTATGGAAGGGAAAATGTTTCCTTTTCCTCTCCTTTCTTCACCACTACTTTGCCAGGTTAAAACAGGAGAAAACCAATCCAATTTGGCTCAAAAATGCCTTCAGAATGATTCAAAACATTGGAACTCTGGGATAAAACCCAAAGCACCAAGACAATGTATGATTGTTAATACTTGAGAGGATCAGTTTCCCTCCAAACTTTGACAAATATCACCAGACCCTCACTGTTTCTTCTCTCTACTATCCCCAAGTGAGAACTAGCATTTGGAAATCAAGCCAAGATCTTTAGCATACACACAGAGGTAATCAGCACACAACTGAGCCAGATGCACATTATGCTATTCCTTATCAGCAAGGAAAGAGATTCCTGCAGCAGTAATTAGAGATAATTAAAGTTTCTCTGCAAACTTATGCTACTTCAGCAAGATGGAAATTCCAAAATGAGATGGATTTTTAAGAACTTATGTAATCAAAACAAGGAATTTTTTTCCCTTTTATATATGCCTAGCAAGGCTCTCAAACCTGAGATCAAAACATCAAGTTACAGAGGTGAACAAGTGACTCCTTTATGCTCAGTTCTGAAAATAAAGGGGGAAGTAAGCACTGAAAAGTGGAAGTGGATCTTGTGTGATCTGCCAGAAAAACAAAATAGGTTCTGCTGTGGAAAGAAGTGTCCAACTTCTCAGTTCTGCTTCCAGACCTGAAAATTGGCTTGGCCCTACTAAAATAAACCTTGTGCTGTGCTATGCAGTAGATGAGAGCATGCCACTTCCAAATGCTGGCCTGTTGATGGGCAGACACATTCACATCTACCCAGACAGCCACACATCTGCTCTAACCATGTTCCAGGCTGACCAGACACAGACCAGCTCCAACTGGAAGGCCAAAATAACTTTGAGTGTAACAGCAAAGCAGAGACTGATATAACCACGATGCTCAGTGGGGCTCCAGAGCTCAGGCTTAGCCCTGTATGGACATGCCGGTGTCACTCCCTGCCTGGGCTGGACCACAGAGCAGAAATCCAAGACCTTTCCCCATCCAATACCTTGCCCCTCACAGACATGCTGCTCTGGCTCAAAGGCAACAGGTACCAAGGGTTTAAATACTGCCTGCAGTGAAAGGACAGTGTGTGTGCAGGTCTCCTGCAATGAGGCCACACAGCTCTGCCCTGGATCTAGGGATGACACATCTCTCCACAGTCAGTGACAACTCCCCATTTGCTGGGATATTACAGTTCAGATACCACAGCAGAGATTTTCATCTACTGCAAATTGCTGCTGAATTCTAGCACCAACAGCAGCTGAGACTTTAGGCTAAACTCTTTTTCTCTTTCCTGCTGTGCAAATTTAAGGCCAGCTTTACTTTTAAAATGTGGAGCTTAAAGAGCATATTATGCAAAATAATCCTGGAAAATCCATGTTCTTTAAGTGATGGAAATGTTTTGTTCCAAAGATATTTATTTTAAAGGCTCACAAAGTAATACCAGATTTTAGTATCTGTGTTTGAGTAACACTAAAGAAATATCCAGAGGATGCAAACCCAGAGGTCAGAAAATGTGACAGTCAAAGCTTGGGGGATCCATTTCACTTTTGCATTCAGCTCCACTTAAGAAAAGCTAAGCTGAGTCTGAGCCCAGTGAGAGAGGTCTGTTCCTGACACACTAATCCAGGTGAAACACCTGCTGCAATTCTTAAAACTCTATCCCAACATTCATTCCTTGGTTAATTTAAGCATTCCCCTTTAGATTCAGCCCTGCTGTGGAAAGAGGTTTAACTTTACAGTTTCCAAAATATGATTCCCAGCAGATAAGACAGTCTGTGCATTGGTGCCCTAAGCCCAGGTCAAGCAAACTTCTACCTGCAGTGTTAAGACAGGTGAATGACAAGCCCGGGACACAGAAATAATGGATACCAAAAGCTTCCAGGGAGGCAGAAGGAAATCCAACAGCTTTCCCAGGGTGGAATGGGGAGGGAATGCTACAAGCAGGTCTCGCAATGGATACAAAGGTTTCTGTTAAACGTTTCCTTTCGTTATGTAAAACTATTCTCCAGGAAACTGAGTTTAGCTCATCACCTGTTCCACACCCTAATCTGACTGCTGACAGTAGTGATGTATCACCGACAAATCCCTTGAAATTTATCTTAAAAGATGGAGCTGGAGCCTGTGATTATCTGTGGGCATTGACAGGGAGCATTTTCATTTTATTTTGCCTACACAGAAAAGATGCAAACTCTGTCTTGTAATCTGCATGGGAGACTGGGAATGACTTGCAGAAAAATTATTACAATGCCAAATAAAGATTTATTGCTTCTTCCAATTCGTCCAAATGCCAGGGTGAGCATTTCGGAACGTCACACTTAGAGCCAATCTGTTTGTGCCAGTCTTTAACCAGCACTCTAAGCAGGACCATTTCACTTACAGAGCTGTTAATTTGAGGAGTAGTTAACTGAAGGCAAGAAAAGGATCTTTTACCTTCACTTAAAAACCTCTTTCACAGATATTTTCTAAAGCACATTATTACATACTATATGCAATTCACAATGTCTGTCTTGTGTACCTTGACGCCATCCAGAACAGCTTTTATGACATCCTTCACTGTTGTCACCATCTCCTTGTCTTCTGAATTGACCCCCTCCAGCATCACCTGGTCAGACCAGCGGATGAGGTTGGCCAGGCTCTGGTACACGCGGCTGTAGCAGGACGAGATGGCAGAACTGGGCAGCAGGGCAGGAAACAGGAACAGAATGAAATGATGGAGATGTTAGCAAATGTTGCACTTCACACTGTTCCAAGTGTGATTGTTCCCCTTTTCTCTCTGACATTCAGCATTTGTGTGTAGCAGGTGACAAAGCTCAGGCTTCTCCTCAGCTGCAGTTGCTCTCCCCTTCTCTGCCACCCAATGGGATGACAATATGAAAGTACAAACCAACCAGCAGTTCATTCCCAGTTATCAGAAGGAATTATCTGGGCTGCAGGTTAACACAGCACTGCTAAAAATAGCATCATTCCTTCCATTTTAATTTACTGCTCCATCCTATGACTTAACTTTAAAGGTAAGTTTTTAAGTACTACATTTAATTTTAGCTATATTATTTCAATATTATCTACGGTTTCCTTCTTCCTTATTAACTCCCCCCAAAAAATGCCTTGGATCACTGAGAGCTGACTCTATTCATTCCTTTACAAATTATTTCCTCACTGTTTACAATGCCTGCAAACATGTAATTAAAATTACTTTTTAGAGAAATTGAACAGAACGAATCTCAGGTTTGAAAGAGGAAGGGTGTTGCTTTGTTTTGTTTTTAATGAGAAACAGAATTGAAGCTATTGTTCTGAAAGGAAAAAGAAAAAAAAGAGAATTTTGGAAGGATGACAGCTCTAAATAAAAGTTAACTGTAACAACAGTGCTCCCAGGCATTTTCCTGGCCATTCTGAAAACACTGACTTCATTACTAAACAAGGTGTGTTAACAGTACTGCTCATGGCAACGCTTCAGCAATTCTTTGTCAAGTTAAATCAATTTCAGGCTGCATCAAAACCATAAACAGATAAGAGAAGGTGTAATCTTGCAATCATTGCTGATACAAGTGTTCCAACTCTTCCCATTTCTCTTTGGGATCCATTTTGCATTGGCTTAACTCCAGTAATTTCATTATCTGTGAGAAAAGAACCAAGCCCACAAGCTTCAATGAGTTTATTTAGGTGAATGAGGTTTGCAGGACTGGAGAAAGAACTATTGTCAAGTTACAAACGGGATACAAACAATGGCAAGGACTTGATTGTGCTTGTTGTTTGGGGGTTTTTTTAGGGATGCTCCTTGCCATTTGTTCTCATTTCAAATGAAATTAGCTTGGTAGGAGATATTTCCCAAACAGGGCCCTCCCCCAGCTCTTTCTAAGGCTTTGATTTCCTCACCATTAATCTTCAGCCTGCTTCCTTCTAAGGAGGTGGTAATTGAAAGCCCATTTTGTGCTCGATTTAATTACTTTTTTCCTTGATGCAAATGCGTCCCCTAAAGCAAAAAGAAGTCCAGCAATAATTGTAGGCCTTTCTTCTACACTGACAGAAGTCTTGCTCACTTTTCTTGAGGGGGATTTGCCATCAAAGTCACCCCTTTGTGTCCTGCCACTAAAGCACAATGGGTAGGCAGGAAAGGACATGGCTTTTTGAGAAAGTCAAATCCCCTTTTGGGTTTTTTGGGAGGCTAAGACAGGCAGAGCATATACTTGGGGTCTTTTTTTTAATCCACACTAAAAGAGAGACCTATCACTGTGTAGAGGACTCCACTGAGTACTGAGTAAAAATTCTGCTTATATGGACAAATATGGGTATCCAACTGTCACATTTGCATGAGTTCACTACTGGGAGAGAGCAGATAGAAATGGTGAAGAATAGAAATGTCTGAAATACTTCATCTGCTAAACACCACTTAGTTGATATTTATTTCCAAATACATTCTTGGAAGGAAAGATCACTCAGCAAACACCCCCTGAATACACAAATCAAAGCAAGTGACTATAAAAATAACATGTTCTATCCCAAACATATTTGCTGACATTTCACATGTTCTCCTGGTGTAAGAGGAAAGTTTATTCTCTCTTTTGTTAAGTGAAAGCAGGTGCTTGTCAGGAATTGGTAACAACTGAAGACACTTCTGTGTGTGCATCCAGAAGCCTGATGAACATTTCCATTTCAACAGCTATTGGTCTTTGTGTTTCAACAGGTCCAACCTAACCTGGATCCTACCTGTCCCAGCCATAGGACTGATACTCTCCCATTGCCTCTTTCATTTTGACAGTCTTGGCCTGTGCACTGGGGCCAAACACAGCTGAGCATTCTGTTTGCAAAGTATTTGGCACCTCATTGCTGCCTCAATCATACCATAAGCCCTTCTTGCACTAGAATTGAAATAAGCATCTTGAAAGAAAAAAATTTGGAGATCTTTAATGGAAAAACAAATAGGAACAGCACAAAAACTGGTCAGATTTCAGGAACCAAACCCCTGCATTTCTCTGCTTAGTTTTGTGCTTTTCTCTGTCTGTGCTAACTTTGCTCTTTCCATGTTATTCAACAATGTTTGTTTGTTTTCTGTAAATCAATTGTTCCGGCATCCACAGCAGCTATATCTCTATGGCTTGGCAAGTCCACAAATTCTTATAATCCATTATGAGCTTAGCTTTGGCAAATTTCTACTTCTTTCATGGCTTCAAACCCACTGACTAACTGGTAAAAACATAGTACACATAATCTGTTAAAAGATAAAACAATAATCTGTTGAGTGTGCCCAGGAAAGAACTTGGTTAATCTGCTGAAGTACATCTATTTACTTCTGTGTCTGATCCAGTAAAATCCAAAAAAAGCAGTGAAGAGTGCAGGCTCAGACTTCTGTAAAATCAGGGTGGATAAACCAAACACAAAAAAGGATTACTCTGAAGATAAACTCCTTTTTCAGGTAAAGCTATTGGATTTGTTAGCTTTTAGGGTATCACGATGGACTGCAGAAACAGTAATACCATCTGAGCAGAATCTCCCACCAGCAAATGATGAATTTCCAAGTTTCTGCCAAGAATCATCCCTTCCTCCTCTCTGAAACCATTCTGATTTGCTTTATCTTTCCACAGCATGAGCTTCTTCGCAGCAGGAAATCTGCTTTTAAATTATGTTTGAAAACCATCACATAATTAGTAAAAATAGCAGTCACTTCATCAGCAGCCACAGCATTCTCTGTCTCCTGCACAATGCAGTTCTTCAGACACAAACAGGAGAGAAGCTGGGAGCCTGTTGGTCTGTCATGGCCCCAAAAGCCCAGGAGGGAACTCACCTTTGCTGGATGCGAGGATCAGTTTGCACCAAGGGCAGGATGGCTTCCAGCACTTTACTTGCTGAGCCTGGCAGCATCTCCAGCACTTTGTTATCAATGGCCATTTTATCCACAATAGTCTTAAAGTAGCGCAACGCACTGACGACCTCCTTCTCCTTTTCCTCCAGCCATGATACATTCTAAATAGGAAGGGAAAACAGGAGAGATGTCTTAAAAATCCAGGATTTTTTAGGGCAAGGTTCCTTTAACACACCTGAAGTATGGTGTCATGAGGCACATTCCATGAAGAGTGGAGAAAACCCCTTTGACCACAAACACTTCCAAATTGAGTTGCTACTCTTTCGGAAGAACAATCAGTGCAAAACTGCACCCACGCTTTACCTTTCTCAATTACCTGCATTCCAAACTGAAGGCCAATCTTGATCAGTTTTAGGCCAAGATTAACACTCCTGATGACATCAAGGGCACTGCTTTGACACCCACACACCAAACTGGGGAGGGTGGAAGAAAAAAACATAATAAAGAAACAGAATGGTTTGGGTTGGAGGGACTTTAAAGATCATCTTGTTCCAACCCCTGCCATGGGCAGGGACACCTTCCACTACACCCGGTTGCTCCAAGCCCTCTCCAACCTGGCACTGAACATTTCCAGGGCTGGGGCAGCCACAACTTATCTGGGCCACTTGTGCCAGGGCCTCCCCACCCTCACAGGGAAGAATTTCTTCCTCATATCTAATCTAAACCTGCTCTGTGTCAGTTTAAAGACATCACCCTTGTCCCATCACTACATGCCCTTGTAAAATATACAAAAACCTCCAAAAAAAACTCAACTCTGATGAACCTCCAACCAAAGTCAGTTTGTGATGCTGCTGGAAACAAGGGAATTCACACACTTTCCACTGGGACAAAGTGTGAAAGCTGAGTTTTGGCACTGGTGAATGAATGTTGCAGAAGGGAACAATTAATTGGAATAAGGCTGAATTGTGGTCACCAACTTCTGTGCCACCACCAACACGAGAAGAGGAAATTCAGAAGTGATACATGAAACTTTAATGGCATTCTGGACAGGGAGAGTTTACCAGAGCATGCCTGGAGGACTTTTTAATGCTACAAGCAGTTTCTAATTGAGACTTAAACTAACTCCTGAACACTGCTGGAAAAGGAGCAGAGAGCTTAACAGAGTCAGATTTCATCCATTATCTCCTCAGTAAATTCAGCTTCAAGAATTAATGACCTATGGGCATTGTGTGCTCCCCATACTCTTGTCAGCTGTTAAACTGCTGCTTTTCTGCAAAATCAGGCCAGCAGTCCAAGAGTTTTTAGGAAGAACAGTTTATAGGCAGCACTGGTTTGTAATTTGGGGCCAGCTGCATAAAAGAATTAGAATCCCAAGTTCCATCTAGCTCCAACTTTAGAAGTCTAAGTTCCAATCCAAGATCTGCAAACCACCCTGTCATTTTCTATCTCATCTGGGAAATGCCCAAACTCTGCTGCTGCTTCCACTTTTTGACAGTACTACTTGCCAGGCACCTCAAGTTCTGATGTGCAGCCCACAGTGCCCTGAATTCCCTGGCTGAGGAGCATCCTGGCAACTCCCTGTAATAAAAAAATGACATTTCCCCATTTTTCAGGCATGTGCCCTCCCCACTGCACAGCTTATTCTGGGATAGAGAATCATAAAAACATTTAGGTTGGAAACAACCTCTAAGATCATTGAGTCCAAGCATTAATCTATGGAGAGGTTCAGTCTCTCCCTGAAGGTTTTGCACTTCATATGAAATGATCACACATTTCAGGGATCAGAGAATCTGTATATTCCCTGAGCGACTATGACCATGGCCCAGCAGTCAGAGCTCTCAAACAGAAGTGAAAAAATGTGGGCTGCAGTTCCTGCTCCGGTGGCTGTTTATGGATTTCATTCAACAACTGTTTCCTGTAGAAAGCCTTGAGACTTAATAGCTTAAACACTCTCCTGGTGCTCGGGAGGGATGGGCCTGACTGGGAGTTCAGGGCTGCGAATGACGAGTGGAAACACAAATGCTTCTGTTGAGCACATGAATCCAGCACTGGACACTGTCTGGGACACAGACCTTTTGGGTTTTTTCCCAACTTCCCTGCTAGCTCTTTGGGTGATATTCCCTAAGAACACCTTGTAATGAAACCTCTTCCAAGGTCCAAAGGTATCATATGTAGGTGTGTGCACAGAACCACAGAATCATAGGGTGGTTTGGGTTGGAGGGACGTTAAAGACCATCTTGTTGCACCCCCTGCCATGAGCAGGGACACCTTTCACTAGACCAGGTTGCTCCAAGTCCCATCCTACCCAGCCTTGAACATTTCCAGGGATGGGTCATCCACCCATTTCCCTTCTGGGCACCAAATGAGAAAAACTGAAAATTCAGGCGAAACAGCATCTCCTCTCCACTCCCAGGCCTGACACATAGATATTTTTGGATGATTTTTGAAGTTTTCCCATAAATAATCATTGCAAATGCATCATGTATGAGACACAGCTGACCCAGAAAGGGTCACACGGAGCTATACAGAATACACCCAGTTACTAAAGCTGGAACCTTCCCTTTTTCTCCCTATATTTTGGCAGTGAAAAACCTATCATAAGTCTCCACATGGTGTTAAAGGACACTATTGTACCTACAATATGCCCTATGACAAGAATCAAAGACAGGGTCCAGGGGACTAAAGGAGGCTCTGAAAAAATCACCTCCAGTGTTATCCCCATCAAGGTATAAAGGGGAAGAGGAGAAGAAGTTTGCAGGGGCTAAGCATAACCTTCAGCTTCCACATACTGACTTTACACTAATTTTTAGTATTGCTATTTCTGCTCTACAATGATTATCTACTTCAAGAGCACAAAAATAGCATCTTAAGTACTTGGGGAGGAGAAAAGGACGATATTTGGTTTATCAAGTGTGCCTTCTGACAGAAAATCTCCTGTTTGTCAACTGATGTCTATATTCCAGTGAGAAAACTTGGCGACAATCCAGATGTATCCTCTTCCCCACTCCCTCCACAGAAAGCTAATGAGCTGCCCACATCCAACTAATTGATTAGTTGGACAGTAGCTATTAAAATAGATAAGGGATGAGCCAGAAATCAACAATATTTCACAATATAAAAATGAATACAGCTTATATAAGCATGCACAGTAATAAAAATTATTGCAAGTGTTTCGTCTGACAATTAAAAAAATCCCAATCAGTACATAAGGAAAGGTTTTGATGCCCAGCATGGCTTCTTAGTAAATCCTCTTGCACTGTTTTTAGGGAAAAGAAAGAAAAGCAAAAACTTCATCTATTATTAACATGCTAGTATGTATTTGCTAAAGAACAGCATTTTGAAAAGGGCTTTTCATTTTCTAATGCTTTTAATGTGACCACATATCATTTTAAAGGAAGGCCTCTAAATTATCTCAAGATACCATCCTGAAACATCATTGGAATTAAAAGCCTTCAAGGAGTACTCTCAGATTTATTTGGTTTTTATTTTTTAATATCAGTGAGCAATGCAAAGTGCTCAGCTCCCTAGAAAGCATATTCACAGCCTCCTGGAGGAAAAAAACCCCACACAGCTTGGGGCAAAAAAACACCACATCATCTTCCACCTGATGGTGCAGAATAGGGCGAGGAAGCCCTGCAGCAACTTCTCCGGGTGTTAAGCAAATCATCCAGGGGAAGGTAACTGTATCTTGCTGGCTGCCCTCAATAACACTACAACAACCCTCAGCAGAGATGATCTAAAAGAGTTTGCATGTCTGGCACTGCACATTGGGTGAGACCTTTAACAACTGGGAAAGGTTTTGAGGTATCATAAATAACCTCTATTGTTCTTAACTTTTGGCTTCAATTTAGACTTGAAAACTGACTGCAACAGAGAGAGTCCCCAGCCTGTATAATCAGGTCACAGCAGGAGAGGAGATAACACTGATAGGTTTGTGACCTCAGCTCTTGGAGGACCTCAAGGACATTGGGTCTGAGGAACATTGTGCTGGGAGCAGCAGCTGCTGGAACACATCTGTTTGACTCTCCCTGCTGATGTCACCAGAGACTGAGCACATCCTTGGATCCTCTTCAAGGATTTGCTCGCCTGGGTTTGGGGTTTTCAATGGATCACACCCCAAAAGCAGGCAGTTATTTGGAAGCTGTGAGGGTGTGCATGTGGGGAGGATGTGTCAGGCCATACACTGCGTTCCATAATGAGATATTTAAATGCCTATGGAATAGGTCTCATCATGTTCTCCAAAGGGAAGTAAATGCCTTGATTTAATATCACACAGTGCAGTTTATAAGTAACCCCAAAGTAACCCTGAGGATCCCTGAGCTGCAGAATTCTGCAGAGGACAAAGTCACGCACAGGATTATCATAAACTGACTACCAGGACTCAAGAAAGCAGCAGGACTAAAAGAACATGGCCTTTGCTTACTTTGTTCACTGACTTCTCTGGTGTTTTCACTGTCAGGTCAGCTGGTTTTCCTTTCTTTGAAGGTGTTCTCTTTATTTTTGGTGAATGAAACTTGCCCTTCAGCTTCATAGTGAACGAGGAGAGATGGGAACGCTCAGAATCTAGAAAGACACAGAAACATGTTACAGGATTAGGGTAAATTTGTTGAAACCAGGGGACATTGTGTTACAGCATTACCTGAAAGATACTTGCACCATGTAAATTTATTGAGTGGAACAGGATAACAAAATAATAAATTGTGACTCTCTATTACTTTTCCAACCACAATATCACCACCGTTTCCTGATTGCCTTCAGAGGAAGCAATGCTGCAGAGCAAAGGAAGGAACAGTGGGATTGCTGCTGCTCTGTGCCTTGGAGAGAAGAGAAAAAGTGCCTCTCTTCAAAGCACTTATCTCCAGCAGATTCCAAAGGACTTTACAAAGGAGGTAATCATCATCCCTCTTTTGCAGATGAGCAGCTGAGTCAAAGGGATGAAGTGACTTGTTCACAGACCTCTGGCACGTGGGTGTGCAGGCCGGGTTCTGTCTGGTACCCAGCACTCCTGGCTGGAAGGGAGAACACAGTCCAAGATAATGCCCTTCCCAGGATGCTGATCTCTATCCACTTGGTAGCACCAATTTGAACATGGTTCCATGGGTAATCTGAACAAATTGCAATGGATTTCGCTTCCAATGTCCCAGACAAACTGGAGAACAGAGGAACTGCTTCAATACCAGGGCATCCTTCAAGGAATTGAACTGCAGAGCTGCTCAGCCCTTTAAAAAGTTGTATTTTCATGGGTTTCTGGATATCTAAAAGCAGAAGTCTCAAAGGTTTGCAATCATGCCATATGCTGACTTACTGTTGAAAGGTATTTTTATCTGTTTAGCCACGAAGCTAAATAAAACCAAGCTGCCTTATAGAGAGCAATTTAGAATGTATTTTGAGCAAAGAGCACTTTAATAAATGAAGCTCTGAATTGCTCTCTAGTGACCCAGATAATTCAACAGAAGTTACCAAACTTGTCTTTAACTACATCATCACAAAAAGGAAGCAGTTTTGCTGTATATTTCATTTCTCCTTCTGATTATTTGGGAATTAACTGCAGCGAGTCCAAAGGGCAGCCCCGTGCATGCAGCACTGCAGCACCTCGTTAGCATGCAGGCTGCAAACAGCAAAGGCTGCTGAGTTAAAGCGAGCCCCCAGGAGCCAAATGCCACACGGCAGCTCCAGTACTCAGAAATTACCTAACCACAGCCAAGGGAAGGAACCTGCACTTGCCTCCCTCCCCATAAGGTTTGTTTCCCTTTAAACGTGGTTTCCTAGTAGTGTGTTAAGACCTTGCAATGGGCATGTTCACCAGAGCCAACACTCTGGTGAGGTATGTCCTCTAGACCAAAAGCTGGTAGCATCCTATGAATAGAAGCTGCGTGAGCACCAACCCTAATCTAGTCTGGCTGCAGACCTGCTCTCCACTTACAGAAGTAAATGTTTTTCAAAGTTTTCTTTGTATCCTGTTTAGTTCACTGAGGAGGGAGGCACTAAAATCCTTGGTCACTGCAGATAAATCCAGGCATATCAGTTGGCCTCTGAAGAATTACTTACAGCAGCTGGCACCCCAACTTAGCAACAATTTACGTCAGTGCTTTACATCTACAAGGGGATCTCCAAACCTTTAAAACCTCTCTGGCTCCACAGGGTGCTGAAGGTCACCACTGAAAACAGTTCCTGGCTGCTGTGATAACACTCTTGCACTCCTCCCCAAAAAATCATCTGTATTTATTGCATATACCATATGAGAATTTCCATACATGCACGCATATGCACACTTGCCAAGAGGAGTCATGGCCCCAAATTAATTTTTTGAGAACTGGCAAACAATTACAGTAATTAATCTACAGGGAAATAATGGTAGCAGCAACAAATTGTGTCTGGCTCCTCCATGGGTGCAGTGAGATCCAAACTGCTGGTCTCAGTAAGAAAACACTCAATGCCTATAAAACCTTTGCTTGCCTATGGTGTTAATTTTGCCTTGTAGGGACAATATTTGGAAGGGAGAAAGCCTTCAGAAGGCTACCATTTCCTTTTTTCCTTGACACCAGATATCTTTACCCACCTTTCTCAGGCAAGGACTCAAATGGCTGAACCAAGGTGTGTGCACAGTCAGGAACCTCCAAAAGGAGAGGTCTTGTCAGCAGAGAAAGTTTCTTTTCTGCTGACAGCAGATCCCCTTCACCACCATCAGCCCAACCACTGCCCTTCACTCTCTTTACCCTTTGGTCACACCAAATGCCAAAGCATTTGTGCCCCACACTCTGAGGGAAGACAGACTCACAGAGCAAGGACAGAAGCAAGTGGCTGGAGCAGAATAGGAACTTCTTAAAATAGTACTAATGAAGTAAACCAGCTGACACTTGCAGAAATAATAAATGTTATTGTTTGAACAGCCCTGCTAAGTCTTGCTTTGAAGATCACAAATTAATGCAGCTTTTTACTGCCATGGGTTTCCATCCACACCAAGCACTTTCCAGCTCTCATCTGCTCACAAGTTTCTGATGCATTTGCAGTTAAACAAATGAGTCACAAACCAATATTCTCTCACACTCAATTACACTTAGCACTTAAAATAGCGCTTTTCTTGTTCCAAGCACATTACAAACATATCGTTCTCATCCTTACAGAGTCAGGTCTTAACCTTCCCCTGCAGATGGGAAGCAGACACAGAGGTGAAGCAACTTGTCTAAACAGAGCAGAGGGTGAGTCAGTGACTCCAGGACAGCATGTCCATCACACTGCAGCCCCTCTGCCCCTGCCCATGGATCAAGCAGTGGAGCTCCCGTGATTGTGTTCAGTGAATGCCAACAGACATTATTCGGCACGATGGGCTTTACGGTTTGCAAGCTGACACATCATTCAAGCACTGTAAACACAATTTGCTTTGTAATGAATCTGGATGAAGTGGTATAAAAGAGAAGTGACACTTAAGTAGAAAGGTATCCTAGCTCAATGGGGTTAGGTACCCAGGTTTTTAGAGATGAAGCCTTGAAACCTCCTGCAAAGAGAACAACTGAGCAAGACTTCCTACACTGGTTACCATAGCGCTGGTCTGCTTTGAAGAACTCATTTTCTTTACAGTATATCCAGATTTAAATATCTAACACCCCTATGTCTGTCCAGTTAAAAAGTTCAAGCAGCACAGCATGCCTTTACAGATTAAATAATTTGATAACATACAGAGAGAGAGGCAGAAAACAGAGCCATGGCAGTGCTCAAACCACTTCTCCTGTCCCTCTGCTCCTTCCTGCCTATCTACAGTAACCAAACCCCTTAATGCAGCATTGAGGTTGTTCCGAGCTTGGGAGTCTGCCCGCTGGAAATTATTCTATCGTATTACCCTCGCCTCTTATTGATGAATAGCCAGCAGTGTTTAGCTGGAGTCTCAGCACCAGCTTTCTCAACTTCTCTTTCTCCTCTCTGATGCACAGGAGGAGGGTACTTTGTACTTAGTTCTGTGCAGTTCCCAAATAATTTTAAGATGAATGGGAAAAGTCAGGGTAATAAACTCGATGGAGTGATTTCAACTGGAAGCAGAAAATAAAAAAAAAAAAAAAAGTTGTATCAAAGAGTTTCTGTCTCAAAGGAACCACCGATTTTCCATCTGTCCATATTTCATCTGTCTGGATGCTCTGGGGCTGCTGCACACAACTGGAAAAAAAAAAATCCCTTCAAAATGACTTTATTATGGATTTGAGTTTCTTGATTTCTGACTGGAAGCTTTCCTACGTCACTGGTTTCACAGCTAATTCCACTCCCTGTTAGCGAGGCTCCAGTGCTTGAACACGCTCCAGCTGTTGAGTCACAGCTCTGCTCTCCTCTCAAGCTCATCCCCTCCAGCCGGCACGTGTCTGGGGTCCGACCACACACACAGCACCACAAAGCTCATGTTACACCCCTGCTCCAGCCAGCCCTGCTCTCAGGTGTGGCCAGAGGGTTCCTTTAGCACCGCTCGAGCCCCCCGGGCCGGGGAGACCACGCTCAGCCAGGAGCTGCCTCGTCCCCCTGTAGCAAACCCAGCTCCAGCACCAGGTGCTGCCTGCCAGTTTGCCAAAAGAAAGTTAAATCTGGGGAGGAAAGAACTGCATATTTGAAACAACAGGAGAACAAGAGGAACAAGGGAAGGCAGATAAATCAGCTTGTGTGCTTGTGGGTGAAGAAATGAGGCTGCTTAGGAGAAAGCTGGCAAGTCAAAGCCCAATGTCCATCTCGGCCAGAGGCAAACAGTCCCTTTCCAGTTGGGTTCAAATGAATGCCAGAAAATAACTCTAAACACAGGCAAGCTGGTGGATTCCACCAACCTAACCCAGCAGCCAACTATTTAAAGTCAAAGTTCAGCCTTTTACAGAGCTCAGTCAGAGCAGAATTTCCAGCTGCTGGGTCCTGCTCACCAGCCACAAGTGACCAGCACACGGGAGGCCTCAGAGATGGGAAATAAGCCCCTGTCTGCTTCTGGACCTTCTGGTCATGTTTTTGACACTATGACACAGCTCAGTGGAAGGCTCCAGCTGCTGGGATGGGCAATGCAACTGCTCAGCTTGTCTAGTGCTTGGATCATATAAAACTGATTGAAAATAGACACATTTTTCATTAAAAAACCGCCAACTTTAGAACACACTACTTTTCCTTTCCTTCACCTGAAAAACTAAATGCTCCATCTTCTCTCACTGTGTGCTCACACAACAAAACCCTGCAGCTTTAGAGGAGACAGAACCTTAAAAAAGGGTTATAGCTCATTTTCCAGCTTGTCCTGACTCTTGTGGCTCGTTAGAAAGAACGAAGTGGAGTCTAAAAATCTTATTCCACAAACAGTTCCTTTTTCAAAGGCCATTTGGGTCTCTGCTGGATGCACATATTTAAAAGCTATCAGATTAAAAATAACAGCAGACATCTCTCCCCATGCCATAATGAAGCTATTGTGCACATTTTTAATCAACCGCTCCTGCCACTTTTGCCACGAGTCCTTTGAAGGCAGTGGTGACTTATGTAATGAGTTACACAACGATGCCCATTAAAATGGCATTTGTTCCCTTGGGCTCAGCTCCATCATTTGGGGAAGACAAAAGGCAAGTTGCAAGGCTTCAGCTAAACCCTAGCTGACAGGGACTTTAAGAGTTCTGAAGCAAAAAGGCAAAAATAATGAGCTAGAGTTCAAAACGACCTTTCTGCTGAGGATTGCCTGGGCTGTGATGCAGCACCCAGTGAGAGCCTGCAGGGCTGGGGCTCTGGCTCCTCCAGCCCCACTTCTGCTCCCAGAAACACAGGAGAATAGGTGATTCAGGACAGACAGATGGGCACATGAGAGCTTGCCATGAGACTCACAAAGTACAGGTCTTTCAAGATTTTATGTGAATATTGCTGTAATTCCCAATATCTTCCTTCCAACTTCAAGGCAAGGGCTGTATCCACATACCTGTAAGTACACAGATCTGGGGACCGTGCCCTGGCTAAAGCTTTTGGGCTCTGCTGTAATGTAAACATTAAAACCATAGTGACCGACAGAAATCCCAGCCTTTGAGCTTTCAGGAAACTCAAACAGCCTCTCCCAACAGCCAAGTTCCTCCACAGGAGAGCTGGCAGAGCTGGCACAGGAGGCATGTGGGCTGTGGGCACCAGAAAGCTGCTACAGGGGCTCTTGTAAAACTAATTTTTAATAATGTTGTGGTGGAGGGCAGCTCTGTCTTATGACAAAATGTTCAAGCTCCTCAGGGTGTAGCTAAGAGGATGGAGTAAGCACTAGGGTTTAAGGGGGGGTTGAAGAAACAGATGAGGAGAACTCCAGCTCCTTCTCCACCCTTTCACACCTGCAACATGTCACTCAGCTCTCACATCACACAGCAAACAGCCTTGGGATACATTTCACGCCCTCTTTCTCCAGAAGTCCCGAGGATGTTTAGAAGCCTAAAAATGCTGATGGGCAAGATTTGTGCGAGGCTGAATGTTCCTAAAAGGATGAACTGGGATCCCGAGTACAGAAGAGACAGAATGTGACAGAACAGAATTAAAATATCCCTTTTAAACACATAAGCTGCTGCATCACAAGTCCTACAAAAGTCTCAGACCCACCACTTCCAGCTCCTTGAGTTTACTTTTCTCAACTTTATCCCTACCCCCAGAGACTGAAGCAAAGACAATTTATTCAGAAACAAAAAAAAGACCCGGTAGGGGACCCGGAAAGGGAGAAAAAAAAAGGGAGGGTCTGGTGTCAATCAGGAAGTTTGCCCACCCTAACCTTTGTACCTTAGGTGGAGTTGTTTGTAAGCTTCTCCAAGTCCCTCTCCAGGGAATCCAATTGCTAGGAGAGCTGCCAGGTTTTAGAGGAAAACGATGGAGGAAAGGCAGCTCAAGAATCAAACAATCGTTCTTGAGTGATAAAGAAACTTTTCCTCCACCATCACGTCACCTTCAAAGCAGCCAACTTTTGGGAGCGGAAAGACCGACTGCCCTTTTTCTTTTTTGGCAACATTACAGTGAATGAGCATAAACCAGTGAGCATTAATGATGTGCAATGACAGCACACAAACTTCTCTGGAAAAGGGAGGCTCAGTTCCCTCTCAGCTGGCCAGGCAATGCTCACTGACTCACAGGCTTCATTATTTTTATGCCGCCCTCTGGGGCCTCCAGAGGAAGCAAAACATTTTTATTTGTCAGAGAGCACATTTTTATTTTGATTTTTTTTTTTTCTTTCTAAGCAACCATGAATGAAGCATCTCCAGCTGCAGCAACCTCATGTGGAAAGAGCTCGCAGTGTTTGCAAGGGAATTGGAAGGCACAGAGGGCAACTTATCAATTCAGCCACATCTCCCGACTGCAGTGAAAAGGATTGGGTCAGGCACTAACATTAATTTTATGGTGCATTAGTACTACAGCTCTTCTTCCTTCCAGTATCATATTTGGAAGCAAATCTTCAGACTGCAAGGAAGAGAAGGTGCACAAGATCAAGCAGCAAGTTCAGAGCAGCTGAACAGGTTCCCTCCTTAGTTCTTTGCACCTGAGGTATTTCAGAAGAGAGGAATCTCCTTGCATGCAGACACAGAAACCAGGAATCCTTTGGCTGCTGAAAACTGCAGCAATACCACCCAACTGATTCATAGGCAAAAGAAAAACAGAAGGCAAAAAGGTACAATTAATTGAGCAAGGAGGGATTTAAAACTCTGCTAGCCAAGTTCCAGCACACCAAAGCTGGCTTTGAGACTTCTTTTTGAAAAAGATACTGTAATTTATCGATAAGCAGCAGCAGCAGATGGGACTTTTGGTCTATTTTATCAGAAAGAAAGCCGCTCCAGCAGATCGGTGCCATATCAACTCGCAAGCAGAAACGGCACCATTCCCCGAATCACCCACAAACCTTTGTGCAGCATCTGGTGAGTCTCTGGTAATTTCCCATTTAAGTACTGATTTTGCACAGCCCTGCAAGCCCCAGAGAACTAATGGGATTACAAAACTGGTAACATGACTCGTAACTCCCACCCCCTGTGCCAGCAGCACTAGAACAACAAGAGACTCAAGTAGCCTTCAACACCAACATGAATGCCACAGTCCATGCCCACCCTGCTCTACAAGTGGAAACCACCACAAATGTTAATAAACAATGCATTTTAAATGGCAAAAGGTAATTCAGCTACAAGGCATAGCACCTGCATTACTTCAACAAACAGCCCTGAACACAGAAATTGCAGTGGTGGTGAGGGAATTTGTTGAATTTCTCTGTTCACCAAACATGACTTAATATGGGGTCCGTGGGCATCCCCGTTCGTCTGGCAGCTTTTGGAGAACACGGTCATGACAGTGATTCAGACATCTAAAAATAAAGCCCTGCAGGCACAAGTATGTGTCTGCTCTACCTGAGTCACCCCAGGCTGGGGGGAGCATGGGAGCCAAAGCTCATCCCTTTCATTGACACTCCTGCCATGGCCAAGCAAAAACCCTCGTCACTGAGCTCCACTTAAACTCTTTCTCCCCTCCTCTCATTTTCTCAAGCACATTTAGACCCTTTCCACGTTGAAAAACCTCTGCTAGGCTTGGGTTTCAGCCGTATGGCTGTCAGCTTTGAAACCCAGACCTGTAAGATTATAACCCAATGTTGCTGAAGCTGTTTATCCATCTCCAAGGTGACAGGATGTCGTCACTGCCACTCGGCAGGACACCCAGCAGAAATGCATTATTTCAGTTGCTTTAGGGAAAAGCCTAATTGCTCACAACCTGCCTGCAGGTTCAACAGCTGACAAGCAAGGTTGTAAATGGAGCCTTGACTTTTTGTCTGCCCCACAGCACTAGCTCTGAATGGGAAAAACTCTTTCATCCTTGGAGAGTAACCTCAGCTCTCATTCATTAGGCGATGGAAAAAAAAAAAAAAGAAGCTGGCTCAGATCTGCCTGACACAATTTCCAGTTGCTTTGGACATTACTAATTATAGTCATCTTTATTTTTGACCTCTGATTACAGACTCTTTGCACATTCAGTCTGAATGGCAAAGCTAAACCCCTCTTTTCTAGTAGGCTTGGGAGGAACCTTATACCCTGCCCAAAAGCCACCGCCCACACTCATCTGAGCACAAGAAATAAGATCAAAACATGGAAAGCATTTGCTTAAACATGCCCAATTTTATTTCCTTCTTTAGGAAGTGCCATAGATCAAGGGCAACAGTCCAGGTGAGAGTGTGATGTAAGCTCTTTTCCATGCATGTTCTGGGATGAGTAAGTGCTCCATGCGGGAGCCTCATCGCTCACTGTTCTGACTAGCACCGTGGCCTCGGGGCTCAGATGCTGAAAAGCAGATATTCAGTTCAGTAAGATTAAACATGTCTGCACAACTCCAGTGCACCATGCTGGGGGCTCCCATCTCTGCAAGAGAGACAAAAATGAGCTTCAGGAACCAGGCCAGCGCTATCTCCTAAAGGCACTGCAATACCAGGGTAAACATCCCTAATATCGCTTACTCAATAAAACAAGGCAGCACAGGAGGGCTATGCAAATCCCTCAGCTTTGAAGTGCTGCTCTCCTGCTGCCCCAGAGGACCAACTCTCTATCTCCACACACACAGACCAGTGTGTGTGCACAGTGATACAGCAGGTGTGAGATTCCTGATGGAATCAGCTCCAAAGCTGCTTTTCCATTATTGTGGTGCCGCTCGTGTAAAGGGTTAAGAAGCTGCAGGCCATATCCTCGATTCCATACTCTGTTCTACACCTGATAGGATCTGCAACCAAACCACCAGCTTTGCTGCCTGCCCACAGGCAGCAGGAAATTTTAGTCTTCTATAAGCACAATTTGAAACATCAGTGCCTCCAGCAAGGGGAAACTGAGATGTTAATTGAACTGAGCAGGCCGGGAGGGAGCTCCCCCTTCCTTAGCTGGAGGATTAACACATCCCTAGACCATCATGGCAGGAAACAGGAGGTAGCTCAGGGAGTCTAAGTGGGATGTCTCTCTTTCACTCTACTGCACGTAAACATTAAAAGTTACTTTAGCAGTAAACAATTATTTGTGACAAGTTTCTTTTAGCCTGTCTCCTCATGCCTGAACTGAAATCTCCTGCGGAAAACAGGTTTCAAGGTGAAGGCAAACTGCCACAAACACCTGCAGTTCTCCTCAGTCTTTTTGGCAAATCCTGACTTTAAAACAAACAAAACCATACAGGAGACTGAACTTCTACAGAAGCAAACCCTAGCAGGGCTGGGCAAGCATCAGCAGCAACACAGAGGGAGTATGAAGGAATCCATCCCATCTCTAACTCAACTGAGCCTACTGAAGGCTTAAAGTTTCAGTAGTATGGAGAGTTACTAGAATTTTACTTGTTAATTTAATGCTGAAGAAAAAGCAGCTATTCCCCAGCTACTTCAGAATATCACGTAGCCTAATGCAGTGACAAGTTTGAAAACTCACCTACTAACAAGGGGATACCTGAGCCTGATTTCTTTGGTGCTTCATTCTCCACTGGCATGCAGCCTAATTTCTTGTATCACCCTGGCTATCTGCATTTAACAGATACTGTCATCTTTAATGGAAACTACCAAAAGTGGGCCCTACTAAGAATCAGTTTCAATTTTTCAATGAGCTTCCAGTTTGCTCATACAGGAAGTTGGGCTGCATTGCAAGAAGAAACACCCTCAAAGCTAATATACAACAACCTGACAGCTAAAGGGAACTAAACTGAGGCTGGATTTTACCAAAACCAAAGCTGAACCTTAGCTCAGCATCTCCTTATCATCCTTCTGAAACTATTCTTTTATCACAGAATAAATCTTGGTGA
Organism: Xenops minutus; assembly: GCA_035221455.1. Lineage (NCBI taxonomy): Eukaryota > Metazoa > Chordata > Aves > Passeriformes > Furnariidae > Xenops > Xenops minutus. Next base: position 1,691,405 of record JAWWEE010000037.1, on the reverse strand, counting down.
ATTAACAGTGATGATTTTACCAACAGCCCATTCCCTGATCATATCCCATCCCATGCAGAGCGTAACATCAGAACCTTAGGATTCTCTAAATAAGAAATGCTTTTGTACAGTATTTCTATTTAATTTGGTTCTGACAAAGCAGCAGAACCACAACTGCCAAAGCTATTTAACTGTGTGGCGATCCTGCCATCAGCCCTGAGAGGTGAATCAATACCAATTTCAGCTTGTGGTCCACTGAGCAATACTTTGGAGCTTGGGAGGCCTCTTTGGAAAACAGCAGCTAGTCTGAAACTTCAGCATCACAAAGCCCCCAGCCATGTGGTGCTGGGTTAGGCCAGGCCTTGCTCCATCACTTCTGGAGCTCAGACTGAGCCTGGTGCCTTGTCACAGCTTCACTGTGATTAACTTTATGCTCCTTCCCTGTGAAAAACACGCCATAACCTACTGATTTCTGCAGCGCTTTAGGATGTCACAGCACTTGGGTTCAGCAAGACATAGAGAGATGTTTATAAAATACCTGTGTTGCCTTTTCTAGATGGGTAAATACCTCCCAGACCTTGTGGGCTTAATATTATCAACTGGTAACACACAACCTGCCTGCACAAGCTTCACCCTGCCTGGATTTTGAGTCTTCAGCTGGATCCAGCTGATGAGTACAAAATAATTATACTGCAGTAAAGCAACAAGAAACACTACAAACCATCTTTCAGCTAATAAACCACTACATGTAATGTTGCAAAGACAGAACTGACTTTATACGTATGTCCATGTTTATTATTATTACTTGGCAGAAGCATCTAGTTCTAAGCTTTGTGGCAGTGTAGTTAAAAAGCATCACTTTTTAATTGCTATCCAATGATATCTAATGAGCTAAAAAATACTTATGCCTAAGAGATTACGTGTCTGAGACCCTGCAGCAACAAAACAACAGGGCAAAATGGTAGTCCCACAGACCTTTCTATTTCTCTAATCTGAAAACTCACTGGGGGGGCAAGAAAAAAAGGAGGAAGAAGAGGGGATGTGGTGTTGCTCTGCAGAAATAACTGTGCTGTGGGAAGGGGCTGGGGGGAGTTGAACACTGGAGCCATTGACTGCAGGACCTCAGCAAACATCTGCTCCCCACAAGGACAACTCTCCCATGACGCCCTGCACGGCTTCACGAGATTCCCAATCTGTGCTTGGACTTCATTTATTTCAGCTCATGTTTTTGGGAAGCTTCCCTTTCCTTTGTAGCCTGTTGACAAATTTACACAGCAAACTCCCTTTGCCTCCCTCCCCAAACAAACACGTAAAGTCCTGCCTTTTTTATCCTCTGTGTACTCATGAACTCTGAAGCTCAGCAAATAAACTCTCAGCTCCATCTCCTGCTAAACTGCTGATTTCTGTAGGAGAATGACAGATGGAAGATAGCTCTCCTGCTTCGTTTTTGGCAGCTCTGCAGTCAGAAGTCTGAATACACCGAATGCACCCTCATTCTTCATTAGCCTGAGAGCCAGTTATGTATCTATTGCAAAGAGTGCAAAACTGGAAGATGTCTCAAACAAATCTTGGAAAAGACATTTGATTTGGAAAAAGCTGATTCATTAAACTGTGTTGGAGCTTCTGCAAAAGGCTCCTGCAGGCTGTATGACTTTAACCAGTACCATTTCCATGTCTATCTCGATATTACGCACAAGCCATAGGTACAAAACACCCATAACGGCTGGATTGCTGCTATTTGATTAAAAAACAAGGCTATATATAGCAGGCTCATAGTTATGAAACTGAACCCTCTCATATGGGAACTTTGAAAGATGCCCCTCACAGAAGATATATGCAACAGGGATTCAATTCACTTCTAAAAGACAATTAAAAAAAAAAAATAGTTCAATACAGTCAAGTTAATTTATGATTTGTTGGCAGAGAACAGAGACGGTGAAGAGCTGAGCTGGTTTTTTGGCAGATGGACAAATCTATACTTTTAGAGAGATGGCCTGAAACTATAACTAACCAGAATTTATCCTGATAAAATGGGCAACATTCAAAGCCACAAGAATCTTATAGCTTAGACTTTATAATGAGAGGGTTTTTCCATCCAAGAAAGTTAATTCAAACCAAGAGGAAGGTTAGAAACTCACACACACTATTATTCCTTACACAGTTTTACTCTGGAATATGACTGTTCACTTGCAGAATGGATTTAGCTAATTAGAAGGCAAAAGGGTCGTATTTAGGGAGAATTCTCATGTATATGGGAAGTTACTTCTCAAAGATAAAAAGATAAAGTCTAGCTTTGTTGAACAGAAGTAGATAACAAACCTCAAAGGAAGAGATTTTTCTTGTAGGAATTGTCATTTTTGATTTAAAGGACACTCCTGTGGTACTCTAATGAATCAGGACAACACAACCCAAACATTTTCCATTGCAAAGCAGAAATCCCTGGTTTGTGCTCTCTTGTTAAGAATTGGGTCTTCATTTGCAAAACAGCCCAACAAAGAGGTGGCAGCTCCGCTAAAAGACTTTGTCATTCAGGAACCCAGTGGAAGGGAAGGCAGCTCCAGGCCTAACAGCAAAGCTCTAGGCTTACATTTAAACAGTGGTCTAAACAAAGCCTGACCTAGCACCAAACAGGCATCTGGTTTTCACACTGGGATTTGCAGAATGTTTCTTTTGCCCCTTTAATGTCAGAACTGCCATCTCTGTGCCTCCAAAACGACTGTGTGATGGTTTCTCTTTTACACAGCCAGAAATCAATGGCACAAATGGGTAAGAGGTGGGCATTCAAAGGACACTTCAGGCACACAAAAATGCAGAACAGATGCAAAAACATGTCAGTGTTGGTAGAGGACCTACCTGGATGATGGCAGCTCAACTCCTGATGTCACTGTGGGTGTCTTTAAAGGACAAACAGACTAACTGTGATCCTGAAGCCACGTAATATTCCTACAACGGGCTTGGAACAGGCTGCCAGTCACGGGCACCACATAATACACAGTTTGGTAAAGCTGTCCAAGCAATAAGCAGGTTACTGGGAAAGAAATGACCAATCTTCCCAGCAAATGACCCAGCATAACCAATCTCACCAGCCCCAACAAGCTCTCAGACTGAACAGCACAAATACTTACAGTCACTTTCAGCATTTCAGACCAGGAAACCGCTCCCTCATGTTCTTAATTACCTCCCACAGCAAGACAGACAGGGATTTGGAGCCTCCATAAATCCTCAGTAGTAGAGAAATCAACCCATTAATTTTCCAACATTAAGTCTACTAGGTTTATTTTATAAAATTACTAGCCAAACCAGAGTTCAATAATGAGATGATCTATTTGGAAATAACATTTTGCTTGGAGGAAAAAAAGAAACCCTGTTTTCATCTATAATACCCATAAATCACTGTATTTACAGACTATAGCTTGGGGATTCAGGGCCAATCTAGTGATAGGATTTCTCTTCTATTTGCACCGTGTCAGCATCTGCTCTCTTCATGTGAAAACAAAAAGCTGCCCAAGCAGATTATAGCACTTTCACACCCTGAGCCACCCTGAGCGTGCCTAGTTCAGCTCATCAGGAGCACACTACACTTTGCATTTCCTCCCATTTTATATTTTGTGTTTAAATGAATATATGATAAACACCGGGAAAGCAGCCCTTGTTCAATTTCATACAAAAATAAAACACTTTGTTATTGCAGAAGCTGAAGTCAAATGCTCCAAGGCTTCTTTCAGGAAGTGATCATGGGCATACAAGGTGAACACCAATAAATACAGTCAAAAGTATGTCCTCCTCTCCTCAGACATGTTCCTACTGTTCAATTACACTTAGTTGTAATGGTACACATGGTTTATTAAAGGATTTTCACACACCTAAGGAGCCAAGTCTGGCAGTGATTTTTTTATTATTATTATTTTTTTAAATAAACATTCTACTCCTATATATACATAGTGCTTTTAAAGAGAAGCTCCAAAAACCACCAAAAAACAACCATCTCCAGGGTAAAAGGCAACAGCCAAACAGGAGAAAAATCACAACAGGAAGAAGAGAAATTGCATCCCAGAAATTCAAAGCATGCTAGGGGCTATAGAGAGCCCACTTATTGCAGATAAGAATTCAGATTGAATTTTGGAGGTCTAATCTGAAATACAGAGAGTCATAATATTCCTCAGTCATAGTATCATCAGTGTTACAGGAGGAGGCTTCTGCCAAATTACCTCCACTCTTACTTGAATTCACACCTTCTGCTTGTGTATTAACACACCAATCTTGTATTATATTGACCTCAGTCTATCATTTTACCTCCACAGAAGCAGAGGCCAGAAAGGGAATTTCAGAGTTCAAGCCCATTCTCTTGCTGGATCATAAAAATGACAGCGTTACCGTATCACACAAAAGGTCACCCACTGAGACCTGATGCAAAACAAGGAAAACCAAAACAAGGAAACAAAGCAAACAAGGAAAAATCCTTAAACAAAAAAGGAAAATTTTTGAAATCATCAGTCCACCTGCTTAAGGGCTGTTAATTCATAATGACCCTGATTCTACAGCTAGTTCTAAATCTTCAACATAGTATGTGCCATGTTATTTAAAAAAACCCCTCCACATTTGAATTTCTGAATATGAGCACAGATGCACGCAACGCTTTGCATGCTAAAGACGTGGCTTTATTGTGGCTTAAATTTCACACGTGCCCATCTTTTCAATGGCAAATCCGTTCTGACACTGCTTATTGTCACAGGACCGAAAAAAATACAGAGACACAGCACCTAACCTGGGAGTTCTGGAAGCAAAGAGGCTGTTGCAGAGAGGCTCCAGCCAGGAGGAGAAAAGAGGCCACTCAGTCGTCAGTCAGACCCTTTTTAATCAGGTTGAAACGCTCTGCTGCAGAGGGGGGTTCAATCTCTGCAATCCACATTCCCATCGCTCACGCTGCTTTCTTAATTAGCAGCAAGTGGACAACAGCTGCCAGCAGCCTGGAGGCCAGAGAGGTATCAGCAAAAAGGGGATGTGTTAAGGACACAGATGGGGGCCAGCCAAGAGATCCATGCATAGCCAGCACGGCACAGAACCATGGAATGGTTTGGGTTGGAAGGAGCCATCTCATTCCAACCCCCTGCCACATGGACAGGACACTGACAGGAGAGGATGCTCTTCCTGCTGGCTTTAGTCTGGTTGTTTTAACATATGACTAATTAAAATTCGATTTTTTTTTATTTATTCTTTTTTTAGTATTCCCGTAACAGGAAAATTTAAATGGAGAATAGAAGGAAATGGGAAGGCCATCCTAATGTCTTGATGAAAACACATGAGGGTCAACTCAAAGGCAGAGCAGAATAAAGTCTTCAAGATCCTTACTGAGGTTTTAAGCATAGAAGTTGAACCACAGGAAAGAGCAGGGAGGAAAGATGCTTCACTTAAACAGCAGAGAAGGTAAAACTTTAGCAGAGGATAAAACTTAATCAGAGGCAACTAGAAGCCCTAAACTCAAACAGCACAAAATAAAAAAACCTCTGCTCAATCATTATTATTTGTGTATTAGATCCCAGGAGACCACATTATTTGTCACCTTATTTGTGACCTTATTGCACCACATATTAGACTAGTGTGGGTCAAACCCAAATTTCTGTCCCAAAGCAGCATCTGTCCCAATGCCCTTTGGTCAAGCCATGTGCTGATCACACAAGACACTCCCTGGATGATCAAGAAATAAAGTAATTGCTTCCCTGCTGGATGCCCTGATTACTGTCATTTGTGGCAATGGGGAACTCAGTGCAACTGGAAGCAATAAAATGTATTATTAAAATTCCCCACTGCCCGTTTGCTGGTGACAAATTGTCAACACCCTAACTTCAACTTCATCAAAAAAGCCACACTTCTTTTGAATTTGGCTTGAATTTACCCAGAAAGCAGAAATTTGGAGCAATTTTCTGAGGCCTGGCTGGCAGTTCTGCCAGTTCTAAATATATCTCAGCTTTCTGAGCTTGAACCTATGCAAGGGAAGCTGGGCTGAAGATGGAAGCATTTCCCCAAGCTGCCAATAGACTAGCAAGACATCTAAAAACCCTCATCAAATTAAGTGCTTAATTACAATTCAGACTTTGAGACTCTGGAAATTAGGATAATCTTCTGGGAAATTTAATAGTCTCCCACAAAAGAAATTGCAACATACAAGCCAAAAAAAGCACAGAGCTTGGAGAGTGTTATCCCATCAAATCATACCTTGTACTAGATTCTTCACCCTAATTCCTGACGAATATGAGGTGAGATCCACAACTTAATTTCAAGTTGTTGAGCCTCTGGGAAAGATTAGGATCAACATAACCAGGAGGCTAAATCATGAACAGTAGTCCCATGTCAAAAGTGGAGAAATGTTTGTTGAGATGGGTTGATGGAGAGCTACCTGTGAATGGATCTTGTCACACTTGACTTCATGAAGGGCTCAGAGGCAAGGCCACAAAGGGCACTGCTTGGAGAAGGTCACAACGCTGCCATTGGCACAGACACTGAAATTGTGCCAGCACACCATGGCTACAGCCCTGCCAGCCCGCTCTGCTCCTCTAGGTGGCATGGTCTGTGCACACAACGCTACCTGCATCTTCCCACACAGGGAGATGGCACCACTCCACGGCATTACTTCCACTCTCACTACCTAATGGGATCCTTAAAAACAAGAACTAACTACCCACTCCCAGGATTCACAGCTCCAGTGATCACTGAAAAGCCCACAGAAGCGTAGGGAGAAGTAGAGATCATCTGACCAAAGCACAAGTTAAACCAGCCCAGTGAATGAAAGGAGGACAGAAATTGTACTCTCTGCTCTCACCTCACTACAGGCAGCACTTTCCACCACCACCCATCATGAAGTCAGAAGTACAGAAGAAATGTTTGCACAATGCTCCAAAAACGTAAAGCTCTAGATGAATACTAAGCATTACACATTTTCCTTTTTGATTCATGAAATTATTGCCTCAAGGGAAATGGAATCTTGTTCTCAAAACGAGTGAGAACATCCCATATTTCCTATTGCTACCACCCTCATGAGCCATGACCCCAGAACTACAGTCAGCAACAAGAGAAGCTCTCCTGCTTGTTCAAGATGTGTATGGGTGTTCCTCTGCTGTGACATACATCCCACCACGTGCTGGCACATCCCTCACATCTCCAGGACCACCCTGCTGAATCAAAACCTTGTGACACAGGCAGGATGCACTACAAGCAACACGAGTGTCTGCATCCAAAAAAACCTGCAGACTAAGAGAAACAAAGGGCAGTGAGTGGTGACAAAGAAGACCTCATATCCTGGTATCAAAGACAACAAGGAACAACACAAAACAAAGTAATTCAAGCTCAGAGCTCAAATGTAGAACATGGGAAGTAATTGACCTTGGGCTGGAAGTATCTCAGAAGCTGAGCTGACACACTGATTCACTTATATAACACAGCAGCTATAGGGGAAATGACTGGACTGAGATGTCCATCAATTCAAAGCAAACTTTTTGGTGGAAAGCTATGGAAATCTATATGTAACCTCAGCAGAAGTCAGCTCTGCGATTAAAACCAGAGACAGACTATAACAAAAAAGTCCCAACTTGCTCATTAGGAAGCTCAGGACAGGGAGGTGACTGCATTTCCAGTGTATGCCCTGCCTCATACAGGTCCTGGTAGAAAGCCAGTCTCAGTAACAGGGTTGGTCCAATGCTTGGGAATGCTCAAAGCCATGGATCCAGTGGAGATGCCTACTTACAGAAACAGAAACTGCCACATGAACTCCACATGGAATAAATCAATTAAATTTGTACCCTGGAGCAAGAGTTTGGGGAGTGTCCAGACAAGCCTTTACAAATATTAACTAGCCTGAAGTTAAATACCTCTCTGTAAACTATCCTACAGACTTTGATACTCCAAGAACCAGAATTCTTTTTCCCAATATAAAATTCCGAGCAAGTGAAAATATGAAAGCAATTCTTGATAAAGCTTAACTAGACTTTGGTACTGATCATTTAAGCCTGTGCTGCTTCCTACTGATATTAAGGCTTTCACAGGACTTTTCTTATGGCTTACTCATAATGAACAGCTGCTCTGGTAACTGCTGGAGTCAGCAGGTACTTCCTGCCCTGAAAAACAGTCATCAATATATCTCAGTGCAGAAAATCATACTCTCTTTAAAACAATTCATGATAGGGTTTAGATATCAACTGGCTCCACGCCACAGACACTCCCTTAAACAATGGTTACACCCTCTATACAGCTAAAAATGAAATAGCTGAAAAGGAAGACGTTTTATACAAGTTCCCAGGGTAAAACACATCTCAGAAGCATTGGTCTGGGACTGACATTGTTCTACTAAAAGAATAAATATCTGAGTCCAAATTGTGTTTCCTTTACAACACCACCTTCCCAGACTTACACAAGAAGAAAATCCCTCTGAGCTTTCTTTTTACACTTCTGGTGCTCTCCAGCAGAATGAAATTTCATAAAACTGTAAATAAATTAGAAGGACTGCAGATTATGATTTACCCTTTTGTTAACATCACTTGTAGTGCCAGGGAGCCTGTTTGCCAGCTAAGGAGAGGTCTGAAACTCTTTCAGTGTTGACTTTAAGCTGAATACAAATATTGAGTGAGCTGCCTGTACACTGAGTCCTCAACCACAGTGAAGCACAGCAATGCTGCTTACAATGCTGCCAGTGAGACAGGGTGTCAAAACAAACATCATTGTATTAATTGCATCTGTTGATGAACCAGCCCGAGAACAGCCTTGTTTCAATCACAGGCTTTATAAGACAGGACTGAAATGCTACTGTGAGCGTTGAGATGGATGAGTCAACAAATACAATACAAAAGCATTTGTAAGGAGAGTCTCGCTGGAGTAATTTGACAAGCTGCACAGCTACACAAAATGATGGTCTTTATTGACATAGGTTGTTCATAGAGTCCTTAACCTGGTTTTAGGTTTCAGTTTTGTTTTCTGCAGGCCTTCCAGTCAGAGACAGGCAAACACACATGTAGTGTTACCTTCACAAAGGTGAAAGATCAGCAGAGGCGTAACCAATCTGAAAACAGTTCAAAAAGCCCTGTCAGATACAAATCCTTCTCACTGGGGGAGTTTACAATGGCTCTCCTTGGTATTTTGGAAGCTTTTCTTGACCTTGTGGAGTGGAAGACCTTTCAAATCACCAGGTAAATATAACACCAGGGGCTTGGGGTCAGACCAATGCAGGAAGCACTGGCTGCACACCACAGGAGAGCCTCTCCTCCTGTTCTTACTTGGCAGAAATGATCTCTGCAGTGTCACCTAAGGTCAGGAGATTCAGGTTACTGAAAGAATGACATTTTAAACCTGACCCCTCTCTCATCCAAAACCATCTGCAACTTATCTTTTAAGGCTGAGATTATTCATTCCGGGCGAATTATCCACTAATCAGTTTTTATCTCCAAACTAGGTCCTCGTGTTTGCAGCTGGTCAAGAGCTCAGTCTGGCAGAGGTTTTGGCTCCTTCCACTCTCAGAACAACTCCCAGAGGACAGACTTTAAAATACATTTGATGGCAGCTTCAAGTGCTAAGGAAACTGGCACGGATTTACCAGCCAACATATCATGTGCAAAGGTGCAGAGGCACACAAAGCAAGGCTTCAAGTTATGAGTCACTTTTACTTGGGCTGGGCCTGAGTTTTTTACACCTTCACGCACAGAGAAGTGCTGTGTGAGGTTTTGCACCACCAGGATTTTCTGAAGCAGGACAAAAAGTAAGCAAAACCACACTGCACAGCAGGAAAAGGAGGCAAGGACTCCAGTGTATCCCCCAAAATAACAGAGGTCAGCACAGACCTTTGGCTCCCCAGCACACTTGCTCACTAGCCTGGCTGCTATTCTGTTCAATATTTGTCACAGTCAACTGTGCAACTCAAGGGAGCCATGTGGTCAAGTGAGTCAGATCCCTGTGTTCTGCTTCTCCCCTACTTGTTATAGTTCATCCTTTTGCTACAGCTCTGCCCTGTGACAGCAAAGCATTTCATAACCACTGCTCAACCCCTGTGAAAGCAGTTCCTCCAGTTCCTTCCATTCACTTGCCCATGCCATGGACCAGAATGAAATTCATGTACTTCTCCATCTCCCAGAGCAGGCATCCCTGTTCTGTCAGGCCTTCAAAATAAGTTCATTTGCAATTGTCATGCAAAAAACCCCCCCAAAAATCCCAGCAGGTAAGCTGCCTCCTGTACTTCACCCAGAGGCCAAGGCAATTACTGCAAAACTTGTAGTTTGCATCAGTAAACACAGCAACAGTCTGGTTTATCTAATATTCAAATTTGAGGACTATGTTCAAACCAAACCAAACTCACCTGGATTTCTCTTGGCAAACAAATTGTTTAACTGGCCAAGAATCATATTTTATCAACTGCAAAAGAGAAATTCTGGAGATTCTTCAGCTGGTATGAATCAGGGCAAAGGGCATTTTACAGCTGTACGACTGAGAATATTTTGGGAAAGAGAGATGTTTTTAATTCCCTCTAGTTCATTTAATATTATCTAAACATCATAGCTTAAAATAATCCTGACAGACAAAGCAGGCCAGACCTTCCTATCCAATATAGTACAACATGCACTGTATCAAAAGTATTCTCTACTCTCTCCTTGGGTAAAATGGCAGGGATGGAGGGAAATAAACTATTTACAGCAAAGAGCAGAAATCTCTACCCAGACCCATTTGTTTTACTCTGAAAGTATTGACAGATGAGTAATGAAAACTTTGCTGCAGACACAGGCTGTTCTTCAAGGCAGCATCAGTTAATAAACCACAACCACAGCTGCAAAAATATTAAGGAATTTAACTAAATGACTCCTTCAAGGGCATAGGCTTGCAGGAGAAGCCCGTTTTTGTGATTTGCTATCATCCCAAAAGTTAAGATCATAGTGTGCAGCATCAACATAAACCAGTGTTACTGTTTGGGATATAAAACCTTTGAACAACAATGTCATTAAATGTATACAACTGAGTTCTGATATTTCTAGCATGGTTTTTTTCATTATGATAATAATTGAAACTTACTATATACTGTGTTGCCAAAGCTTTTAGATGTGAATTATCTCATCTGAGAAGAATTAAATGATAAAACCAAATTAAAATAACAGCAATAATATAATTCACAGCCTGTTAGCTCTGAGGATCACACAATCATCAAGACCGGAAGAGACCATCAAGATCATCTGGTCCAACTGTCAACCCACCATAATCACACCTAAACCATGTCCCCAAGAGCCACATCCAGACTGCTCTTGAAAGCTTCCAGACACAGTAACTCCACCACCTCCCTGGGCACCTTATTACAATGCCTGACCACTCTTTCAGTGAAAAATCTGAATCTCCTCATAGGACAAGCCATAGCACTGCTCTGGTAACATGGCAGAGAGCAATATTTTGAATGAATTACCAACTTTGGATGCCAGACTTGGATCAGGACCTCCATCAGCAGCCAAGCCAACAGCTCATGCACACAGGGATTGATTTCAGAGTCAGTTACACCTACAGCTGATGAGGGAATATTTTTGTGCATTGCCAGTGGACCTCCAACAGACCAATGGATGAGCAATGGCTCTAACCTTAGATATTATTATTTATACCAGTCCTAAGTACTTGCAGAACTTGAGAAGTACCAAAACAATGACATAAGCAAACAACCACCTTCCAACACTTTTTGATGTTACTGACACTCTTACACACCTTGTTGCCAGACACTCGCACCCTCGTATGTTTCCCTAGTCTTCCTTTCTTTATCATGTTGACTTCAGCCAGAACAACACATGTAAAAATACACATTTGGGTGGTAACTCTTAACACAGATAATCGTGGCCAACTGCCAGGGAAGCATTTTTGTCCTCACACGCCACAGTAAAAAGCCACAATGATCCCAAGAATCGCAGGCAACAAAATGGGTTACACCAATGTCTGGTCAAACGAGGGTCTGGATCCCTTGGACCTTGGCACTTGCCAGGCTTCCAGCCAAGTGGAAGCTCAGAGAAGTTCTCCTGTGTATCACTTGCAGTACACCTGATGTCTCCAGGGAGCCCTAGAAGTGTTCCTGTGAAAGGTACACCTCACATTTGAGGCCTAATGAGCCAGGATAATGAATTCAGGATAAAATCTAAGAGAAAGAGCTGCCAATGAACATTTAAGGAATTTATACAAGTGCTCTCACCCAAGACAGACAGGAACAAAACAATCTTTGTTTAAAGACTACCTGGAAATAGGCAGAGACAGTAACAAGAACCAAATTCTCTCTTGGCCTGGTTTTTAAGAGTTTGTTTGCCTTGCAATTTTTACCAGGCTTTTAACAGAAACTCACCCTTCCCTGTCCCTGGCTGGCTCCTCTGAACTGCCCCCTGAAGATACACTTAGTTGCTTTTTTCCAAAGGATTCAAGTCATCTTTGCCAAAGAGAGTGTGGGACAGCTACATTTTCCCTTTAGCCCAAATGAAGACAGTATCTGCAGTCTCTGATTTCCTCAGTCTTCTTCAGAAAATGTGCAGATATTTAAAGAAATTCTAATATCCATTCCTCTGCAAAGTTTGACTGAAATTGGCCAGTAAGTCCAAGAGTTATAACAGATGGATAAGTTATCACTACTGCCTTATGAAAGGATGCTACAGATTAAATAAGAGAAGTACAAACAAAGAACAAGCTCATCTCTGAGAGATGCACCAAGTTACACATCAAGACTCAGTGGCTCTTCTTTAAAGGGATATGGTACACCTGAATATCACAGAACTGGCCACAGCTGAGAGCGCCAGCTCATGGTAAACAATGCACTTTAAATACCATTCCTTAAATTCACTAGATCATTTTAACAGGGTGGTTCTACAGCATTCTGGAGTGTCTCTCATGTAAGCTACAACAGAGCAGATGGACAGAGCAGGGGACAGAAATGCCACTGTTCACAGTGACAAAGAGCAAACAGCCATGCACAGAAAAGAACCAGAAAAACTAAGCTGGAAACAGAGAAACTCCCCACCTCAGTTTCTGTCAGTTATGTTCTAGGTATTGCTCATAAGGATAGAAGATTAAGGGGTATTTTTAAATCATGTAACTGTCAGACACATGATGTTTTTGGGTACTGAAAATTTCTCCCCCATAACTCCAAGTAAAAGTTAAACTCAACCCCTGCACTGCTCTTACCATGCTCTGTCAAAAATCTGGCATCAGCCTTAACATCTGACTTCGGGTGACCTTTGCAAGGCTATTTATACAGACAAACCACCCCCTGCACACACCAGTGCTCTACATTTTCTGTGAATCCCTGTAAATTCATAGATAAGCTCTAACTTAACCTGTTGGCAGACCTCCCTAGTCCCTCAGGCTTATTATTCTTGTACAAAATTCGGTTTAAAGCTTCTCCTAACAAGAAAAGCAGAAAACATACACTTAAAAAATGAAGATGAATAGAATATAACCAAAGAGGGATACTTAGTTTTCTTGAATGTGAAAGTTGCAGCACACATCACTCCCAACAGTGAAATGCAAGCAAAAAATAGATGGGAACCATGGACAATTTAACTCCCCATACTCAAATCGACAAAATGAATGGTTAGAGCACAACTGAAATGATAATATAACACCAAAGGAAACCTGTGTCTTAAACAGTACTGTCCTGCTAACCAAAGCCCTCCATCAGATGGATTCACTGAGTGCTGCTCTCCAGAATTGATTGGAATGTACTACACAACCAGAACTAAACTATTGATCACCCTGGGTGCCCTCTATTCTGTGACATTTGGTGTGCAAAGGAAACTTTCTAAATATGGAATTAATTCCTGAGGCTGTTTCACCACCTCTTGGGCAGTAGAGACACAAACCCATGAAAAGGTAAGGGATAAAACAATGTCTGCTGTACACTGAGAACACACTCCCATTTTAATTATTAAAGACTCCCTGCAAACTGCAGTTGAACAGATACAGAACTACATGTTCAGTCTCTTGGTAAAATTCTATCAAGGTTTAATCAACCAGCCAAGCTGCAGCATCTGCTTAGTCCAACTTTACCAGCCAAGAGCAACTATTCTTTGATTTTAGCCTCTACTGGTTTTTGACTTTCTTTTCAGAAAGCCTAAAAAAGAAAATTATCATCTATTTTCTTTCAAAACTCAAGACTTTTTTTACATGTCAGGGATGAAATTAAAGATCTTGCTTAGAATATAAATGGGACTGGTTCAGTGACTATGTTAAGCACTTAACAAAGGGCATCCCCCCATGAAGCCTTCAGAGAGAAAGAATGAGAGCATGAGAGTGCAAGCAAGCTTTAACCTTCCTCCCTCAGCAGAATAATGAATTGGGGTTTCCTTGGAGGCAGTGATGGCCACACCAAGATGTTGAGTTACATCCCAAAATGCACAGTATTTTCATAACACCAAAAAAGCTGTACCCAATGAAGCAGAGACCAGGACACAGTAAAGTAAGACAATGCAAAACATGCACTTGCTTAATTCAAAGAGCCTCAGCCCCATAACCAAGAAATCTCTTCTTCAGTGCAATGCCACCCCTGCTCAATTGACCTTCAAACTGGTAAAAAATGAGAACCAAAAAAAAAAAGAAAAAACCACGCAATTAAAATGCTAACCAGGGCTTAGAATACAGCTCTTGTCAACTCTCAGACATTTTAGATTACTTTCCTAAATATGATAAAATAGAAAGCAAGTGTAGGGGGACTGATTCTCCCAAATACTGTGAATATCGTATCTCCCACAACACCAAGTGAACATTCTGATACAGAGCATCTTTTTCTTGTACTTGTTCCTATTCCCCTCTCCCTTGCTCTCAACAGGAAAACATTATCCTACAAACTCCAGACAAGGTAAGCTACGGTAGCAACTAAAACAGCAAACAGATCTAACATGAAGAGACTGTTTCAAAGCTGAAGAGCTTTCACTGAAATATGCAACCCAAATAAGAGCAGATCAATAATGTGATCCATCAGCTTCCTCAGGCTGCTTGACAGAACACATGGGGACATCATTTCTCTCTCTGAGATGAAGCTGTTTGCTCTGTCAGTGCCGATATCACACACCATAGGAAGAGATCAGAAATGTATTTTTAAGAGTGGCTGCTGCGGGTCAGGGAATAGAGTTGTAATTTGTCAGGCTGCAGTAATGTGAACAGCAGAACTGCAGAACATTCCTCTGGCAGCACGTCCCAACCTGCAGGATTCCTGTAGCTTTTCCAGATTGCTGAAATTCATCTTCTGTCTCTTTGCCTTGGAAGAGACTCCTGTGAAAGCCGCTGGGAACGTCCTCCTCGCCCATTTTCCCCCCTCGACATCCGTCTTGTCTTTTCCTCCCTGCTCTCCTCGCACGCAACTCACCCACCGCTCTCTCCTCTTCTGTCCTCAGTGGGTTGGGCATCCTCTCACTTCTCTTCTGGTCTTTCCAGCCATTCCATAAACATCTCCATTTGTGATGTCCCTTTTTCCTTCTCTGGCCACCTTTTTATACACCTTGGAGTTCTGGGGCTGCAAATTCAAACTTGCAAAGGTGAATAAATCTGGTTTTCTTTCAACCTGCTCTCCTTTTCCTTTAATCTCTACTAAAGCCCTGAGAACAGCACACTGTTCACTGCTACCATCCCCTCATCCCATTGTGTTCTACAGTATCTCTCAACTGTGGACCATGCAGGCCAAACTCGGGTTATTTAGACAAAACTGACATATGATGAAGTCAATACCCTTGCAATAGCTATGTGATTTTAATACTCCTTCCACACTGCTTCCATGACACTGGCTGAATCCCATAGCTTGCTACTGGTAATAAAGAAAAAAGATGGAACGCCAAAGCAGGATTTCCCAAGCATTCAGGCACTTAGAGCACAGCGAATTTTCAATTGTTTTCAGAGAGAAAAGCTTATTCTGTCACAAATCTGAGAAGCTGGAGGATCCCTCTCCATGTACAGGACTTTTCTCCAGATAATGTAAAGTCTCTACAGGCAGAACACAGGCTGGAAGGATTCTTTTCAAGCTAAGCAACATTACACAGAGGTCAACAGCTTTGTAAACTAGCAAAGCAACCCAAATCTCTAGTTTCAGCAGAAAAATGTTGGGATGATATGCCTTGGAAAATGGAACAAGTTATATCTACTACATGTATCCAAACTATGCAAAAAGATGGGTGTGGTGAGGAGGGGGAGAGAGGAAGGAGGCTATTAAATCACCTTACCTGTAGTTCTGACATGTAATTTGTTATTTTTAATATACGACATAGTTTGTGGAGTTTTATCTGGCACGAAGACAGAAAATGCTCTTTATCATTTTACCTCTGCAGAGCTACAAGGACCTTGCAAATCTGGTGCTACAGTAACAAACAATTCCAGCTTTCAGCTCCCAGCTAAGCCCAACTGAAAGCTACCTGCAATACACATAATGACTGAGAGATTGAATTAAATCTGATTAGCCATAAATGCCTCTGCCAAGGAGGGTATAACATCCCTCTAGCTTCTCTAAAATAAAGTCTAGAAAGTTAACTCTTCATGTTCCTTCACTTGCAGTTCAGGTGCTGTAAGATTCTGAACTACATGCTCTCCTTCCAAAGGATTTATAAGTCAACAGCAAAGCTCATTCGGCCAATTCTAACGACAGGATTCTGACTTTGGAAGAAATAAGGTCTTAATGTAAACTTTTTATATACATCATCATTTTATATACAGTATCAGAGTCTATCTGCACCTACAATAGAGCTACTAGAATCAGCTGAAGTGTCAACTGCAATTCAAAACTTCCAGAAAAATGAACACAGCCCCAAGGAAACCTGAAAAAGGAGTTACAGATTGACTCCTTTCCCTAGAAACAAACACCCTGGTTTCTTCCACTCAGGCAATACAATGCAGCAAGCAAAGCCATGCTGGCAGCCTATGGATCCCTTACAAATAAGAAATGCTTGCTGCAAATGAATCAACAGACCTAAACGAGGGATATTTGTGCTACAGTCTTGACTGACAGCAAACTTCCACTCCTCCCTGCTCACCAGGAGGTTAGCAAGAGCCAGTAAGAGTTACCACCACATAAAAATCACACCAAGAGATATATTTAGTCATTGCGGTTCAAGGAAAACGATTGCTTGCACTGAAAATAAATTTAGCAATTGTTTCCAGTTTCTGCTTTTTCACTGACTAAGGCACAACCCAGCTGCTTCACATTCCAGTAGCCTTCAGCTGTCTTTTTTTCTCCAGTCCTTGCCCACTTCCTTCTTACAAGTGCTCTGACCATCCCAATCCTGCAGCAGTTATCCCACAGGCTACATTTTGGAGCACACCAGACCCAGAGTTTTGCAACACAACACCTGTCAAGCCTAGGATGGCTTATAAAAGGTGCCAAATTCTGCTCTTTGTGCCACTAAGCAATGATCATCTTGTACCTGTATTTTGCCACTACACAAAACTAGGTTAAATTGCTGATGCTGTTTGAACAAGTTACAGCAAAACACATGTGGGATGTCACTTTGGGAGCAATGTATAGTAGGAAACAGTAGGTGCTGAAAGCCCAAGTAAGGAAGAATTAGAACTGCATTGTCGTTAGGGTTGTGAGGTGAGCCTTTAGAAGGGTTTAATTCTCAGATTACAAGACAAGAAATTTAATATTTTTTTACTGTGAGCAGCACTTAAACTGGTCAACTGCAAGACTTCTAACCTGAAAGCCCTCACTTACACTGAGGAACACGGTACAATGGTGAACACACTACAGAGTTCTGCCCAGTAGCTCACCTAAGCAGGGCAGACAAAGAGAAACTGCAAAAAACTGTCCAGGTGTAAAAACTATGCAGGCTGATTTCCACAGAATGATCCAAGAGGTGATGACAGTTCAAAATACAACCTCCACAAAAACAAGATCCCTGGGAAACCTCATGTTAATACAACATTTGCAGATGCACAACTGTCAATCACATAAACTGGCACGGAGGACTCTGGATAAGGATTAAGTTCCAATAAAGATGGAAATAATCTGACCTCCTGAATTGTGTCTGCTATTTTTGCCATTTTCCTCAAGAACAGAGTTCTCCTGGGATCACCCCTTGATGTTCATCCCACCAATACTAAAGGACGAGAATTTGAGATGAATTTGCTTATCAGGCAAGTGCTCATGAGTAAAAGGTGAGGCCAACAGCATTTTTGGTCTACTGGGAATAAATACATCCAGTTGAGCCCTGAGCAGAATAGAGGTGACTGCCTGCACTCCAGGTAGCTAGGACTGCAGACAGTCATTTTAAACAACCTTTGGCAGACAGCTGTTGGAAAAGCAAGTTTACAAGGGGTATGAAAACTCTGCAAGAAATTACAAGATTAAGACTGAAACATCCAAGTAGAATAAACCTTCAAAGTATGGCACCCGTATGTTCTTTGATTTTAATAAAGGGCATTCTTGAATGGACTTGCTTCACGAAGAGCTTTAGGTTCAGACCTGATGTTGCCTAACTGCTCCCCTGTTCTCCCTGAATGATGCAGAATAGTTCAATTCCCTGGAGCACGTAATCCATCAGGTAAATAAATACAGGAATTCATGCATTGCCATGGTAACAGGAAACCCCAGCAGAATCTGTGACCTTCTCTGCTCTTTCTTGGCATCTCTATTTTGGATTTTGCATCAGAAGGGTGAGAGCAAATATTTTCTGCAAGTGAAGACAAAAAGTCACAGTTCTAGAGTGAAGAAAAGCCAACAGCCATCCCTTCTCTTCAAGTGTTTGGAAGTCTCCTGGCTGGAGCCTAACAAAACAGGGGCTCTAACACTTGTTAAACCAAAATATACCGTTTTATTCTTGGTTACCAGATGGCTGCCCTTCACTCCAAAGCAGAGCTCTGAATTGCTCTACAGTGACCCTTCTGTTGATTAAACAGCAGCACTGAGAGGCTCCAGAGGGAGCCTTGTCTGCTCTTTCTTCATGGACAGGATGGTAGCTGCTATCTCTAATCACTTACTATTGTTTTTTATTGAGTGCCAACAAGGTGTTTCAGTTAAGGACCCAGGGAGCAGATGGATGCAGGATCTCTGGGGGTCTAACCCTGTAAGGGATAACACATTTTTCCCAGCATACTGTCTGGATGGACACACGAGCCAAACCAAAGCCAAAGTTTGTCCCAATGGCTTGGGATCAGGCAGGAGCCTATTTTATTTACAACATAATGTGTTATGCATGTATTTCTGTTCCCATTAGAAAAACAAATTCAAATGTACACAAACACACAGACCTTAGACCTCACAGCATTTGTTTCATGATTCCATCTCCTTTGTTCTGCTACTGTACACGTTTTGACAAACATTACCCCAGAATGACTGTGGTATTACAGCCTGTGTTTATTCGGTGATGCTATTAACCAAACTGTTTGTGTCAATCAGGAGTTCAAACACTCAGACACAGCGATGGAGATGCTCCTGCACTGGAACAGCTGGCTTCCAGCCCTCCCTCCCTGCCTCTTCTCCTCCCATTTATATTTGGAGTGGATGGGTTTTTTTTTAAAATATCCTTCTTAAAGAAATGAAAGTACAAGCAGTTGAAAGAGGACAGATTCCCAGATTTACAGTTTCTCTTGTTCAGCAAATCATCACTAGTACAGACACCCTCTAGAATGAATGCCTCCACATCAAGGCTTCACCCACTGCATCTGCCAGCTGTACACCACTCCCAGCACCGACCTGGGGACAGGTCCTGCATGAACCTTGAGCTCTTCAGTGGGAGCTCAGTGTATCAGCTCTCTAGGTCATGCAGCATGATTTTTATATTGCATTTTATTGCTGTTCCATGGTATTTTATATGGTATTTATATTTATATGGTATTTTTTGGCCTTTCTGTTCTATTGTTTATGGAACCACCCTGCGTTTGTGTCTACAGAGTCATCTTCCTGTGCTTGAACTCTCCATGCTGCGTCCCCAGTGTGGAGTTCTATTTACTATCTCAGAGGGTTATTTACTGCACACGAATAAACAAAACGTGATCACTTATTTATATATCTGTAATTACTGTCTGCACTTACTAAATCCCAAGCCAAATTCACCTCTAGCATAAACAAGTGGCAATTATTCCAGAGCTGGCCCCAGGTCTGTGTACTCTGCTAACACCTTCCTTACTCAGTGGAGTAATGGGTGAGAGGAGGCAGGGATATTACAGCAAGCATGGAAAACCATGGAACAGCAGAGCCAGAACCCCAGAGCAAAAACCCACAGCCAGAGCAAAGCGCTACATGGCGATACTATGTAAGGGATGGTGCATCAGATTAACCTGTGATATTTCTGGAGTAACATTTGTCCCGTGATGCCAGGCACACTTGTTAGACAGTAACGCAGCGCGAAGAGCTGGAAACATGCCTATGTTCTCCAGGGAAAAGCCGGCTGCCAGGGAGCCAGCCTGCTCATTATCCCCCCAGGCCGCTCCAGACCCGCATCACTGGAGAGCACATTCAATGCACACGGTGCAGTGCAGAAGCCAGAGCAAACCAGGGTGGAATGATCAAAACCAGAGCGTGCTGCTACCGACTCCATTCCTCTGAAACAGGGATCTTTCCTGCATCCAACGCTGCTGTCCTGGAAAGCCTGAAGGCTGCTCTTCCCACATCCCGACTCAGGCTGCTGCCCTGCCTTCCCCAGAAGGAAACTGCCTAGCTATTCCTTACAATAAAAATACAAAACAGCATTGATTTTTCTCTGCTAATTAAATGCAACATAATTAAACTACGTAACTTCACTGCTTGATTTGCACAGCACTAATTGAATCTTTTTAAACTTACTATTCCCACTACGGAGAAAAACATGGGCATTCAACCATCTAAAGTGACAACTGAGAACCAGGCACGACTCCAGAAGCACAGAGAGACAATATGATCCGTGCTTGAGTGTTTCCTTGTGAGAGCAGGAGGAATCTCAGCAGCCTCCCATGGCTCTCATGAGCACCCCAAGCAGAGGGGAGAGCTTTGCAAGGGAGAGGAAAAAATGAGCAAGTCCCCTCTGACATTTGCCTATGGACTCGTCTTTTCTCATCCTGCACCGAGCACCAGAAGAGGAAAGTTGGGAGAAGTTGAAATCAATCATTGTGTATAGGCCACAATGCACTGCAGCGCTGATGCTCGGCTGCACAGGGAGGATGGACAGGGCACAGGGACGTAAAAAATAAAATAAAATAAAATAATTAGGGGGAAAAACAGGGGAAAACGGGGCATGGAGTGGGGGAAAGAATAAAAACGCGAAGACACAAAGCCTGACCCGGACAGCGCCAGGGGAGGACGGGCTGAGCATCCCCCACTGCTCCCGGTGCTGGCTGTGCTGACAGGGGCATCCCGGGGGGGTCGGGGGGCCCTGCCCGGCTCCCCCAGCCCCACTGGGGATCAGTGGGGCCCTGCCGGGGATCAGTGGGGCCGTGCCCGGCTCCCCCATCCCCTCTAGAGATCAGTGGGGCCCTGCTCGGCTCCCCCATCCCTGCCGGGTATCAAGGGGGCCCTGCCGGGTACCAGGAGGGCCCTGCCCGGCTCCCCCAGCCCCACTAGAGATCAGTGGGGCCCTGCCCGGCTCCCTCACCCCTATCAGGGATCAGTGGGGCCCTATTCGGCTCCCCCAGCCCCACCAGGGATCAGTGGGGCCCTATTCGGCTCCCCCAGCCCCGGCAGCCCCGCGGGGCCGGGCGGCGGTCGCGGCCTGTGCCCCCCACCCCTCACACACCCACCCCACACCCCCCCCACACACACCCCCGGCCTCCCCGCCGCTCCTCACCTGCTTTCTCGACCTTGCCGGACATGTCGCAGCCGGCGCCCGGCCGGCTCCAGGCCCGGCGGCGCTCAGGGCTGTGTGTGCGGTGTGTGGGGACGGCGGCGGGGCGGCCCGGCCGATGGCGCTGCCGGGCTCCCGCGGCTGCTGCGGGGGGTCGGGGGCAGGATGAGGGGCAGGATGAGGGGCAGGAGAAGCGGCAGGAGCGGCAGGATCAGGAGGAGGAGCAGGAGCAGGAGCAGCGGCAGCACCGCCCGCCCCCCGCCCGCTCCGCGGGGCCGCGACGGGAAGGGGCGGCCCGGGGCTCCCGCCGCGCGCGCTCCGCCCCCCGGCCCGCAGCGCCGCCCCGCGGGCAGCGCCGGTACTGCAGGGGCGGGGCGGAGTATCGGGGTACCGGGCTACGGGGGTACCGGGGTCCTGGAACACCGGGGTACCGGGATCCGGGAATACCGGGATACTGGAATACTGGGATACCGGGATACTGGAATAACGGAGTGCTTGGATCCGGGAATACCGGGATACTGGAACACCGGGATACTGGAACACCGGAATACTGGAACACCGGAATACCGGGATCCGGGAATACCGGGATACTGGAATACCGGGATACCGGAATACCGGGATACCGGGATCCTGAAATCCCGAAATACCGGGATCCTGGAATCCTGAAATCCTGGAATCCCGAAATCCCGGAATCCTGAAAGCCCAAAATCCTGGAATCCCGGAATCCAGAATCCCAGAATCACGAAATCCCAAAATCCCGGAATCCTGAAATCCCGGAATCCCGAAATCCCAAAATCCCAGAATTCCAAAATCCTGAAATCCCGGAATCCCGAAATCCCAAAATCCCAGAATTCCAAAATCCTGAAATCCCAAAATCCCGGAATTCCAAAATCCCAGAATCCTGGTATCCTGGAACCCCAGAATTCTGAAATCCTGAAATCCCAGGATCCCGAATTCCCAGAATCCCAAAATCCCAAAACCCCGGGATCCCAAAATCCCAGAATCCTGGAATCCCGAAATCCTGGAATCCAATATCCTGAAATCCCGGGATCCCAGAATTCCAGAACTGGATATTAGGAAAAATGTCTTCATGGAAAGAGTGGTTAAGCGCTGGACCAGGTTTCCCAGGGAAGCACAGTCCCCATCCCTGGAAGCGTTCCAGAATGGGGAGATGTGGCACTGTGTTTCACTGGGCACAGCAGCTCTTGGTGGAAAGTTGGCCTCGATGATCTTCGAGGTCTTTTCCAGCCTTAATGATTCTGTGATTTTATGGAACGGGAGCAAGGATGGGATTTGTGCAAACCTGGCGTGTTTTTTGACCCCAGCTGGGCGCTGATGCCACAGGGCATTCTCACAGCCTCTGTCCACACCCCAAACACACACTCAGGGCATCCGTGGCCAAGGTGACCTCTGGTTGCCCAGCAGAGCTGCTGGAAGCCCCATGGCAACCCCAGGCAAGCGCTGTGCCCCCGTTCCCACTCCTGGCTGCCTGGCACCCTCAGCCCTGTGTTTGCCACCCTGACCAACACACTTGCTTTAATTTGAGCCCAGGGAGCAGTGGCAGCTCCCCGGGGACAAGGAAGCAACAGCAGAGCCAGTGGGGGTGGCCCTAGGCAACAATAAAATAATTATTGGCCCTATTTGAAAATTAACTCATTTCTACAACTTAATTAGGGACGAGTATCACAGCAGTACCGTGACTTGCAGGTAGCACCCTGTGTTACGGGCCAATAAATCCTTGAAGCCTGGTGAGCTGTCAGAGGCTGTTTATTTCCCTTACGAAATAAATCATTCACGAGGTTGCTATTTTTGTCAGCTTTATACACAAATTTTAAAGTGACTTCATCAGATTCTTTAAACATCTCAAACCCGGGGCTGGGCACAAGCTATAGGAAGAAATGTCTAAGAGGCAGAGCATGCATTTTTCTCTCATTGATTCTTTTTTCGTCGAGAGGCTTGTGGAGAGTTCCTGAGTGCATTTGCTTAATAAATCTAACAGGAGAAGATTTAGGTCCAGGTTCGCCTGTGGCTCACACAGATGTAAATGGTGGCTGTTGTAGCCACGCTGAGCTGTGCTGACTCACCCGTACTAGCGAGCGTAGTAAGGAGGAGCTGCAGAGGGTGTTGCTAATGAGAGCAGCCCCGACTGCCAGCACACAGCACCCACAGGAAGCAGACAGATGAAGTAAGAAGCTGCTATTCTTACACCCTCCGTTTTCAGGCTTGGGCAAGGGAGAAGGAGCGTGTGTGCAATAATGTGAGAGATGAACAGAACAGCTACTAAATCGGAAGGTCTTTTCATAGTCTCTGATATAAAAAGCCCTGTTTTGCCCATGGTGTGTTGCCTTCTGGGGGATGCTGGGGTTTCTCTTGCAGCTCATGCCTGGAAAACCTGATGCTTCTAAATATTCCATGGAGTCAGCTGGGGAAAAATGCCCCAAAGCTGAGTGTGTTATCATGGACAGAGCTACGGTCAGGAGAGTGGAAGGAGGGCTGTGAACAGAGATGTGACTTTTTGTGCTGTTACAGAGCAGTTTGAGATCCCCTGGGGATGGTTCTTGCTGCACACTTAGGACAGAGAAAAGGGGGTGATGGCAGCTGGCTACCTTCAAGAGGTACAAGAAACACCCTGCAAAGGGTCAATTTTTCAAGAGCCAATGCTACATCAGGAAGAAGAGAAGAATATGTTGGGTACCTGTTTGTTATCAGATAAGACCGCAGTGCCAAAGTTCACCTTGCAGCAAGAGGCATGCAAGGTGTGTGTGAGGGCAGCAACCAGAGCCTCCTTCCCTGAACGACTCTTTGCTGGGAGAAATTCCCTGGCTGCAAAGCTGCAGCAACACTCCGGATGGTTGGTCTCTAAATGCAACCCCCTCGGATGGATTCTGCCTCGGCAGTGCCCAGCGGGGCTGACAGCACCTAGGCAAGGCCAGCAGACACAACCTGCAGCCCCACGGGGTCATTTCCTGCAGTGAGTCGCTGAACTTCACAACTGACCCACTGAACAGGGGAAATTGGGCAAGAAATGCTAACAAGACTATGGAGACGTACGGCTAGAGAAGAGCTCTCCTGCCCTCTAGTGCTCTTCCCAAATTCCAGACTGCTCCCGCCCCAGCCCTGCTCTTCTTCTCTCCTCCAGTTTGTGGGATCAGGGCTGGGGTCATGCTGGGTCTTGCCCTGCAGAAATGCCAGGAGATAGTGGATTATGCACAATTTAGCCAGCTACTTTCTGGGCGCCTCCTGGACACGATAACGTCGCTGGTCAGGGTGGTCACAACTAGTTTAAGACACAAAGAGCTCCTTGAAACACCTTATTCAATGTGCAGAAGATCCTCAAGTGACAAACACATTACAGTGCCCCTGCCACCACCTCAGCTCAGCTTGTGGGGTGGAAAGTTTTGCCATTGGGAAGAGCTGAAAAAAACCAAACTATTGGAAATAACTGAAGCAAAAGGGCAAGACTCTCACCTACTGTTAATGGCTGCAGATCCTCTGAGGTCTTCAGGGGTGGAAAGAATAGGAGTGAGATGCCAGCATATGGGGGAGGAGAGGAATTGTTCAGGGAAGCAGAAGAGGACAGCGTGGGGGTCACACTCTTGGTGAGGGACTCAGAGGAGCAAAGCAGAAAAGGACAGAGCTTCTGCATCAGTCACCTGGAAAAACACGTAGTGATGTGGGCTGCGCCAAAGTTCATATGAGCAAAAAAACGCAAAGGGGAGCTACTGATTTGGGCACATTCCCACTTTCACCTCCTTGAGGAAGGGTCAGTGTTCAGGCTGGTTCACTGGTTTTCGTCTTCTGACACGTGATGGACAGGGCTTGCTTTCTACCAGCTTTTTCTTGGGAAAAAAGCGGAATTTGGGTGCTGACTCTAGAGGGCAGCATATGCCGGCACATGGGGCTGGGTGGGGGGGCCAGCGCTGACCCCCCATGCCCGTCTCAAGCCAGAGCCCAGCAAAGCTCCGGTGGCAGGAGAACATCCCGGCAGTGCTTGTGCCGAGGAAGGAGCAGTGAGGATGCTCCCCAAAGGCACACACTGATCCCTGAGCTCCTGAGTACCAAAGAGGGGGAGCAGGAGCAGAGAGACCCCAGCCCGGGCAGCAGGTGGGTTCACTGTGTCTGAGGTGGGACAAGGAGTGATAAAATCATAGACAGGTTTGGATTTTAAAGGTCATATAGTTCCAACCCCCCTGAAACAAGCAGGGATACCTTCTACTATTCCTCACCCCCCAGTCCAGCCTGGCCTTGAACACTTCCAGGCATGGGGCATCCACAACTTCTTGGGGCAACCTGTGCCACTGCCTCGCCACCCTCATTGTAAACAAGTCCTTCTTTATATGTGATCTAAATTGACCCACTTTCAGTCTGAAACCATTACTCCTCGTCCTATTGCAACATCCCAACCCTGAAACACCTTTGTCCCTTCCCTAGTTGGTCACGGACCTTTGATTTGTTTTGGGTAGTTTTGTTCTCCAGACGAATCTCTGGAAGGGATCAGAGGCCAACATCAAATTAGGGAAACCTCAGCCCAAATCCTCAGCTACTGCCTGGCCACATGAGCATCTTCCCCTGCCAGGACAGGGCTCTGCAGCCTCAGCCCCTGCTCGGACTCACTGCTGGCTTCAGGAGTCCAAGACCAACAAAGCCTTTGGATGTCTGGGATGTGTCACTCAGTTTCAGGGCTCCCCATATAAAAACCACCAATGGGCAGGAAGGTGGAGACTCAGGACACTGGGACTAGCAAGGGTTAATCAAAAAATAAGTTGCACCTTCATATCTCTTAAAGTGGCTGCTTAAAGTAAAGCTTTTCAGTGTCCTTCTCTCAGTGTTCTTGTGAAAAGAAGTAAATAGGAAAAAAAATTGTAGGCCTCCCACTGCCACAGGATGATGAGGTGGATCTGAGAAGGAAGGCTGAGAAGAACTCCAGGCCCTGAGATTATTAAAAAGGAAAACTGAGAGATTAAACAACTTTTGAGACACCCTTTGTACATTTAAAGTCATTAGGAAGGTGAGGGTGGAAGGATAAAAGGCTATAAAGGTTCTTTCCCTGGTTTAATCTTTCCCCTCTCCTGGGAACTATATTTCACAGTGGAAACATAACCATATGAATCACCAGAACAATACCTACAAGCTAACAAGCTGTCTGGTACTGCAGGGTGTTTCTGTCAGCACTTCCTCAGTGGTCAGACGTCTGGCTGTCCTTTCACCTCACCACGCGAGGAGGTTCACATCGATAGCTCATCCTCCTGGGCTTTATTGGGATAATGGCAGGTAATTCAATAAAGAACTTTGCTGTGCATGGCTGAAGCTCAGCTGCTGACTTTGCTGACCACATCATGGTCCACCTTTGCTGGTCTGACCCTTCTACCTCCTGGCTCTGGAGTCTGTGTTGCTGAGGACAGGAATGGTGGGAAGACCCTCTTTGCTTTCAGAGCCCAGGGAACAGTATATTCTGGGCAGTCCTTTCCACCTGCAAATTCTGAGAGCATCTTCCCAGAGACACAGATGGTCCCAAGTCTATCCCCACAGGACAGACTGAACATCAACTGGTGCCACTCTGCCTCACAGACCGTGGCCAAGCTCTGCACACTGAGCAAGCAGAGGAGAGGGAAGTTTATTGGATCATGGCACAGGCTGCCAGGTACACCAGGTCTCTGGGGAATCTACCTTAAACTCTGCCTGCTACAACTCAACTTTTCCTTTATCTGGAGCATCATTACAAGTCACTACTGAAGATGGAACACAAGGAGACAGACACATTTCTGTGGCAAAGCCTCCCTTTCAATCAGAAGCTGGTTCTGCTGGCCCTGCTGTCCACAAAGGTCAGAGGAGCTCCATATCCAGACCTGCTTCATTGCTGTGCAGTTCCCATCCATCTCTTTGAAGGACCTCCTGGAGAGGGAGACAAGTTACCATATAGCCAGGAGGTATTCAGGAAGGACAGGATGGAGTGGCCCAATTCAGAGCATCTGAAACAAACCCAGTCCATACACCAGTGCTCTTTAAAACCTTGCTTTTCTTCCAGGTCATTTTCCATGGACAAGTGACCCTTCCTGCCTAATACTACAGAGCAAGCAGGTGCTGAAGGTGAACCAAGTCACTCCCTGCAGGAAAGAGTGAAACGAAAAGGAATCAAAATAGGAAATGAAAATCAATATTCCAAAGTCAAATAATAAAAATTGTGTTATGGAAACAAAGGTCACCCAGGGAAAAACGTAATTGGACGTGACAGGCTAGATTTCCTCTCTCTGCCAATCCCTGCTGGGGAGACCTTGTGCCCAAGCCAAAGTGTCACCTGCCCACGTGGCTGAAGCACCATAAGGTCTGTACAGCTGCCAGCAGCTGCAGGAAGGATGGGGGAGAAAAACCTGGGGGAGCAGGGGGAGATGCAGGCGGTCGTGGTTTGAAATAGCAGAGGTCTTGCAGGGCAGGAATGAGCTGTGTTGGCAAATCCACCTGGGGAGCCCAGCACTGAATAAACGAGGCTGTGGCAGGTCAGGATTGAGATGTGCTGAATCCTGAAGATCCAGGCTGGGGAAAGGCAGCACTCCCTCTGAACAATGAGTGGCACCGAGGATGGGCATGGGAGAGAGGCAATGTCTTTACCTGCGCAGGGGCATCACTTTGAGTACAGAAAGCTGACTTGGGGCAGGCTGGCCTCTCTGTGCCTCAGTTCCCCCTTTTGTAAAATGGCCCTTTCACCTTTGCAATTAGACAAGAAAGGCACAGACACCTCTGGATCTCATTAATGAGAACAGCAACAAGCCTGGCAGGCAGTACGAAGACAAACCAGAAATTCTCACCCAGCCCCTCCGAGGTCCCTCTCAGAAGTGTGCAGGGTGATGAGCTGCAATGCCTCGTGCAAGTCTTCACTGTGGCCCTTGTGGCCCTGAAGGAGGGTCAGACCCACCCCCACGTCGCTCCCATTACGCCCATACATTTCAGACAGTATTGTAAATGTGGGGCACGTCCGTCCGATAATGATGCAAACCTCAAACCATTATTTCTCAGCCCAGAGCGCTTCTCTTCATCGTCAGGCTGGTGCTGATGTGTTGTTTGGTGTAGTTTGTTCTTCTTGCCTTTAATTTTTTTTATATATTTTTTTTTTTAAACTTGACCTCCTGATTCCTCCTGGGAATTTATGTTGGATTCTTTTTATTATTGCTTTCTTTCTTTTTTTTTTTTTTCTTGCACAAAGTCAGCAGCAGGGAGATAAACTTCCCATGAAGTCCATTTGCCAACAAAGCTTTCTTTAGCACAGCAGACAATGGAAAAGCAAATCTAATGCTCTGGCTGGACGTGACATTTCCAGCACCATGGTGACCGTGGTGGCTGCTCTCTGTCCCCCCACAGCTGGCCCAAGGGTGACCTTCAGCTCCATGAAATGCTGATTTCTTGTCAGCTGAGTGTTTGCCTACCTGGGCTGGGGGGGTCCCACTGCAGGAGCTGGAGCTTCTGAATTCTTTGGAAGCCCCATCACAGCAGCCACCTCTCCAATTGCTGTTACCAGCTTTGTTACCTTGTTTTGCTTCTTTTGGGCTTCAGTGCTTCCCTGCAGGCTGTGGCATTTGGGGGATTGTCTCCTGTATGCTTAGGGGTGGCTGGATTTAGTTGAGGAATAAGGACAGAAAGTAAAAAGTGTGGTGAGATAGAGGCTGGAACCTCAGAGTCCTGTCTCCTTTAACCACAGAAGCTCCAGAGTGCTCTGGAGAAGGCACAAAGCCCACAGACCTGAATTCTGCCCCGGTCTGTCTCTGCCCATTTAACTGGAATGCCCCAAAGCAGCCAGACTGCCCAGGGAGGGCTGGCCTGTGTCCCCTGGCTGGAGCCATGGGGTGACTGCAGGGTGCACTGGTGAGGTGATGGGTGGGCACAGCCAGCCCTGGTGCTCCTGCATCTCCTGCCTGCAAGAGCAGGCACAGAGGAGCTCTCAGCAGGAGCAGCCCCTGCACTGTTGCAGGCCACTCAGCCTCCAGTACAATTACCATGGGACCAAACCCTGTTTTCTCCCCAGCTTAAAGGTGGACAGGGTTTAGCTCTGCTTCTGATAAAACTGACACAGCTGCGGTCTGGATGGCAGAAAACCCAGCATGCAGCACATTTCAGATGGACATCAAGACTCATTTCCTTGTGGCTGCGACAGGAATAAAATAACCCCCCAGCAAGCTGGAAAAGCAGTAAAAGCCAAACTCTATTTTGAAGGAGATCCAAGGGATAAAATCAAGGATTCACAGACCAGTCACCTTCCAATAACAACAACAACAACAAAAAATTTAAAAAAAAAAATTAACTAATAAGGTGTCAAGAGCTCAATAAAGAGCAGGGGCTGGGAAACACGACTGTGGATCTCAACTGCTGTGACAACACCAATGCAAACACATGGAGAAAACCACAGATCCTTCATCTGGTGGGTGGGGTCTTCCTGAGAGATAAGCTCCCAGGGAAGCAGCCTGGATACTGCTGCAGGCAGGTCCAGGAGTATGGAATGTGATGGGCAGAATCTGCCCCTTCCCAAAGCCAGTGGGTTTGGACAACGCAGGGAGAGGCAGCAAACCTGCAAATATTGCTGTGACTTTATAAACTTCACCTTCAGAGGAGTCTGCTCACCCCATCATCTCAGCCAGGGTAGAGCAGAAATGGCAAAGATTCAAAGAAGGGCAACAAATAGTATCAATAATCCATGAGAAGAGATTAAAAAGATTTAGGACTATTTAGTTTTAGAAGAAGAGGGGATGGGATAGAGGTGAAGATAAGGAGGGCATGGCAGAGGCATACAAAGCAATGGCTGGTGTAGAGGAAGGGCTGGGAGCACAAACTTGTCCCTGCAACACCAAAACAGGAGACATTCAATGTGGACAGAGGATGGTGCCCTTCAAAACCAGAACAGGCAGAGCTGCAGGATGTCCTGCCGTGGGGATTCACGGGAACGTGGAGTTCAGCAGGATCCACAATGCCAGTGGGCATAAACTGGAACACCACCAGTGTTTGCCAGGATTAAATTTAATAAGATACAAATTGCCCAGGAATTTGTACCTTTGAGGTTTCTGGCGTGGACTCTGCTGAAGACAGGACGGTGGGGTGGGGAAATAAACCTTTGGGGGTAATTCCTGCACCTCCATCAGCCTCATGTTAAATAGCCTGAGGACAAGCCTAGAGCTGCTGATGGGAGTTGGATTTCAGCATCTGCCTGGAATAGATCCCATAAGCGTCCTTGAGGGACTTGGCCGTGAGATCAGAGAAATACATTGGAGGACCTATAAAAAAAGCACCAGTGAATGACAATCCCTGGCACCTACAGCGTGCCCTTCATCCTGCCCCTTGAGGTGAGAGCCTGTACCCCCAGAAACTGAGGCTTGAGGAAACCTGGGCACAGGGCTGGAGGATCAGCAGAGAGCCCACGGCTCCTGCACACGGGCAGAGCACCAGAGCTGCACATCTCCCTCCCCAGAGCTGCACATCCAGCTGGCAGCAAGGTGAGTCAGCATGAGCACAGCAGGTTATAAATCCAGGGCCAAGTGGATACACAGGGAGGGCTCAGGAGGATGGCAGGAGGGATCCTGCCATGCTGGGGGGCTCCTGTAGCATCAGCTGCATCGGCTTGTGCCACCACCCTGCAGCTGGCAGCAGTGCCAGGGGTGCTGGGACAGGGGGGTGTGCAGCCAGCACTGCCCAGCTGCCTCCTGTGTGGCAGGGGATGGTGGCACTGCTGGGAGGGGGGACAAGTTACACCTGGCTTGGGGTAAAATGGGACAACAGGACCACCTGCTCCACCTGGTTTATTCAGAGGGCTTTGCTGGCTTGCTGTAGGAGCCCAGAGAGGAGGATGATACGGGAGCTGTCAGGAGGCCAGTGACATTTATGAAGTATTAATCCCTGCAGTGTGTTGCTCGCCAGTGGGTTTGAGAGTGGCTCTGTGCTG
Organism: Xenops minutus; assembly: GCA_035221455.1. Classification (NCBI taxonomy): domain Eukaryota; kingdom Metazoa; phylum Chordata; class Aves; order Passeriformes; family Furnariidae; genus Xenops; species Xenops minutus. The sequence continues at coordinate 1,659,791 of JAWWEE010000037.1, read as the reverse complement.
GCCACGCTGGTCTCGCATCTCTCTGCTGCTCAGGAGTGGGTTTGAGATGCTTCAGGGACTTGCTGGGTGTTCTTTCCCCCACTCACTTTTTCTACCAGGAATTCCTTCTCCTCCTGTCCCACAGCTGGTCTCTCCTCCTGGATTTACCTCGTGGCTTGCTTTGATCATCTGCTCCCTCCCTCTTACCCCAAGCCCCCAACTCCTTCCCAGACACAATCCCCAGTGCCTCTTCTGCCGGCTCAGCCCTATTGCATCTTTCAATAAGGCTTAAAAGACTCTTTGCAGGGGAAGAAACAAATATTCCTCCTCCACATGCACAGTGGCACCCTGTGGATTCCCTGCCAGCCCAGCCCAGCCCAGCCCAGAGGCACCTGGCCACGCTGGGGCTCAGGGAGCATCACGCCAGGTGACACCACAGTGACATCTTCTGTTGCTCGGCCGCCCTCAGGGAAGAGAAAAATGAGCAACTGTAGCTTTAAAACAAAGATTAGATGCAATTTTTCCCCCCCCTCCTCTCCCTCCCTTTCTCTCTCCTTTTTTAAAGGGAACTTGTCAAGGTTTCCATCAATAATAGATAATGGTGCATCACTCTGGCAGGTTACACCCTCCGGCTGTTTTGATATTTTCCAGAGAATTTGTCAGCAATCTTACAGCAAAGGAGGGCTGGGGGAGGGGCGCAGGGGGGGGAAGAGGCCTCATTAATTTTTTGTCATTTGCATTCCCGCTGTTAAATAATGTATTGATTGCTCTTTCTCTCTCCCTCTTTAATTCTCTCTCTTCTGCGGCGTCTCGCAGCCCGTGGCCCTCAGTCCATGACAGATGAGTTTGTCAGAGGGACCAGACAGCTCACGCTCCCCAGGACTGGGCTGGGAGAGCTCAATGTGACCCCAGCACCGGCTCCAGCCACGCAAGTCACAGGTCTGGTGACACCAGCTCCTCGCAGGGGGACACCGAGGTCTCCCCAAACCAGTCTGTGACTTGGTGATTCACTTCCATACCCGGTTCCTGCATTTTGGGAGGTCAAGGACAGCACTGGATGGTCCCAGCACACTTGGATGTCACCAAAGGAGGAATTGCCAAGAAGTTGGAGGAATGGCAGCGATGCCCAGCCAGGGAAACCCTCACCCTGCCCTCACCTGAGGCTCTGCTGCCAGCTGAGCTCCCTGGGCAGTTTTGGGGCTCTGCAGGAAGGAGCTGCTGGAAAAGCCAACATGGGCAGCTCTTACCTCGAGAGGGCAGGAAAATGGAAATGCTGAAGGGATTTTAGTCCACTGACCTTCATCAGGCATCTGCTTCTCCATCCCTTGGACAGGCCTGAGCCCAAGCCCTGGGAGCCAGAATTAAGGCCCATTGAATTGGCAGCTGAGCTAAACAAGAATTTGCACATGATTGGGACTTTGCTCAGCTTAATGCGGCTTGGCTTCCATTTTTAATTAATAAATACTTAATTACATAGTTAATATTTTAATATTTCCTTTTAAAAACGTCTGATTTAATGGAATTACTGCCAGCTATTTGTTTTGTATGACTTTTATATTTATCTTCATCTTTCATTTCTCATCTCCCCCTCCACACCCATTGCTCTAATCCCTGAAGCTCCCACTTGATCTTGGTTACTGGAAATCAGGAGCCAGGCTTTCAGCTGCAATGTAATCTGGCCCTTGGCACTAAAATCCAAAGGTGCTAATGTGGGTTATTAACACTGGGATACTTCAGTGCCACTGGAGAGGAGAGGGGAGGTAACATAGTGGGGAGCTCTCCAGGGAGGGGAGGGGGCAGAGGAGCTGGGATAGAGGGCAGGTACAGGAATGGGGCTACCCTCGAGGTCAAACCCAAAGATAGGGAGAACCCTGAGCCTGTGTTTGCCTTCCAGGCAAGCCTTACCTCCATGCACAGCCTGTCTCAGGAGCAGCACACCTGTACCCAGCAGTGGGGTGACAAGAGATGGATGTGACCTTCAGCAGTGACAGCTCCTCACCTCCTCTCCCAAGCCCTTGGCTCCTTGCTCCAGCTCCTCTTTCTCCAGGATAGTGCTCACACCAAGCCCTGGGTTGATGCATTGAGAGAGACACCTAACTAAAGCAACTAAGGCTTCCTGCAGCCCCTCCTGCCCTCCTTTACTTCCTCCCTCTGTCCCCAGCAGCCTCTACCTCACAAACAGTACACACAGCCTGCAAAGTTCAGCTGCAAAGCAACATTCCCACAGCACGGGTGGGCTGAGCTGTGGTCCTGTGCCTCACCTGGGGTGGGAATTCTCCTCCAGCCTCCCCAGTGGAGGCACCCAGTGGGGAAAGTGGGTGTTTTCACAGTAATCTCCAGGAGCAGCCTGTTGGGATAATAAAACAAATAAACAGAAGAGTTATAACCGAGGCACTTGGGGCACCATAAAACAGGCTAAAAGCAAATACAGTGTCGTTAATCCATCATAAAATAACAGCCTCTTACGATCCTGAATGCATCAAAAATGAACGGGAGACCAGCAGGGTCGCAATTCAGCCAGGGATGTGTGGAATGTGAAGTAGGGCTGTGAGTGGGAGGTCAGAAACAAACCCCAACCCGCTGGAACTCAGGACTCCAGGAACTCAGACCTTCCCAGCCAGCTGGGGTTAAAACCAGCAACACCAGTTCAGTCCGGGAAGGGAGGAGGGCTGATGAGAGATGTCAGTGAAACCAGAGGTGATGGGGCATCATGTCAGGAAAGGAGGAGATGAAACAAGTCTGGATGGAAACTTCACGGGACTCTTTAGTGCTCCATCTTCTCTGCTAATGAGGGTTCTGCACAGGCCAGGGCGAGAGAAGAAAACCCACCAGGCACTAATAAAGCCCCGTGACTTTGCTGACTGGAGGCACTGGCACTAATGAAGTCACCAGAGAGATGGGATTCCTTTGGCAGCTCTGACATTGCTCTGTAGACTCGTTGTTTTAATTCAGTCTGAGGAAACAACAGTAGGAAAAGCTACAGACTGGTGTGACATGCCCAGGCAGCAGCTGATCCCTCTGGTTTGCCAGTGGCTGCAGAGCCCGGGTGGGAATGGGGATATTATGAGCTTCTTAAGGGATGGGATGCTCAGGTCTCCCAGAGCAAGGAGGTGACCTGAGGCTGTGCCAGGGGCCCTGGGGACTTGAAAGGGAGAGCAGAACAGACAGACATGAACAGACAGCAGATTTTGTTTCAAAGTATTCCATAAATGCCACGTGCACACTCAGCACGGCTGCCAGGGCCATCCTTGCAGCAAATGCCCAGCAAGGGCTGGTCAATAGCCCTGCAGGTTGTAGATTGTTTCCTGAAAGCAGTGGCGTTATATATGCAGACACACATTTAAATGTATCACCTAAATATATTAGCATACCTAACTTATCAATATATTCAATAATATCCCTAAATAGTCATCCCCATATACATGTGTTTGAATATATATATATATATATATATATAAAACAGCTCAAGGCCTTAGTCTGGCCCTGACAGCAGTGACTTCTGCAGAGGCTATTTTTGGAAGCATCACAATGTCCACTGGGCCCCCCATTTCTCGCTGCCAGCGGCTTTTATTTGAGCAGAGAAGTTAAGGAGGAGCTGCATTGCCATCCGGGAGCCACCGGTGCCCACTGTCCTCATTGTCACCTCGGCGGGCAGGGAGGAGCAGAGAGATGCCCCTCGGGGTCCTTCTATGCCTCTTTTTAATTAGAAACCTTGTCTCTGAGTCTTACATGCCCTTCTGCAGGGTTAGTCACTCTCACCTGCTTAATCCTGGGAGATTATTTTCTGGTCTCTGTTAAAAAAAACCCCAACCACCCCAAACTCTTCAGTCTCTTTCAATTCTTTTCATTTCACCTCATTTAATTCCTTGCCAGCTTAATGACTTGGTAGTAATGAATAAGATGAAAATTAGGGCTTAATAAGTGTTAAGAAAAGACAGTTTTCTTGCTGATGAAGGGAGCTCAGTGGTGGGAAAGTGGAGCCTGGGGAGAGCACAGAGATAACCCCAAAGCTCCTCCCGACCTTGAGAGGGGTGATGCCAACTCCAGGCTGCAACCAGTGACACTGACAAGCTGCAGCCAGACCAGGGACATCCCAGTCCCAGGAGAAGGACGCTGGAGGAGAGCAGGAGGGGATGCACACAAGGAGGGGCTGGAACAGGGGTTGCTGGAGGGGAGGTGACTGTACCCAGCTCAGCACCCCAAACACCCCATTGCCTTCTGGCCAGAGCAGGGGCAGCTTTGCATTGGGGAGCCCTGAGAGCTGCCCCCATCTCTGACACCACCACGTTATTTGAGCCAGCAGCTCCTCCATCATCCCCTTTGCAGGACCCCCAGTCATTCCCTGCTCCCAGTGCTGGTGCTGCCAGTGCTTCTGCCTCCCAGGGACTGGTTTGCTCCTCCTGCTCCCAGGCTCTGGCACTTCAGAAACACTGGTCAGTTGTGAAGTGCATTTCTTGCTCTTTTGATCCTTTTTTTTTTTCAATTCCCTTGGAGTGACTGGGCATGACCCAGTGAGAACACCAGATCCCAGCCCTGATTAATGTGTCTGTGTGGATCTGTGGAGGTGTCTGAGAGCTGCCTGGGCTAATTCAGGGCAGGGCTGTTTTGGAGAGAGGGTTTTGCCCAAAGCAAAAGCATAAATCCCAACACCTCTAATTATCCCATCGAGCCTGGGGGTGGCAGTGGGAGCAGTTCTGGCCAGGGCCAAGTGCCATCCTGGTTTTGCTTGGCTGAGCAGGGCTGTGCCAAGAGCTGAGCATCACCATGAGGTCAAGGAGCAGCTAGTTGGGTTCAGTGTGAGAGTGTTTCCCATTAAATCCACGTGCTGGAGGCCTGGGGTGGATGCACATCTGTACTCCCACACTGGGACCACGTGACACCACACACACACAACTTCAATTCCAGCCTTTCCAGTTGCAAGAGACACTGAAACCCCAGGATGCCTCATGAGGCACGTTCAAGGTTTGCAGAGCCACTTTCCCATCACCTCCTCCTTCTCCAGGTGCAGAGGGAAGGATTCAGGTGACACAGGGATTTAAATTCCCCTTTGCAAGGAAGGGAGGCTTTCTTGGTGCAAGGACTAGAGGTGGTTAAATGGGTTTTCCATGTCATGTGAGCTGCTGAAATCCTTATCCAAGGGTGATGCAGGCAGAAAAAATATTGAAGAGTGAATGAGGAGCTCAGTGAGATGGGGGCAAACAACACCAGCATCAGGAAATTCCCTGGGCTAAAAATAGTTGACACTAAAATCTATTAGAGGGCTCAAACATATTATAGGGGATCAAACACCCTGTTCCTGCTTGCTCTTGTGCATCCGCTCGTGGCTACTATGAGAGACAGGAGACCTAAAACCAACCAAAAATCCACTATTTTGTGGAAGGCACTTCCAGCAAAACAGCACTTGGATTCAAAAGGATGCTCCAATCCCCAAACTCCCTTTTAAAATTATTCTTTAATTCTTTTTTATTATAAGCCTCGTAAGTCTCCTCCAAGTCTGGTTCTGCTATGACAGGCACCTTCAAAGAGCCCCTCCCCAATAAAATCAGATGCTGCTCGTGCACAGCCCAAGATCAGAAACACCTGCAGTGGGGATCGATGGCCTGATTAGGGGGAATTGATTGCCCCAGCCTCATTAGCATATCGTTAGTGCTGACCCCATGGCTGGCCCCACTCAAGGGGGCCCTGACCTGGATGGATTAAGCAGCGCAGTGCAGGGATGGGAAATCAGTAAGCAGGAGAGAGGGAGGCGAAGCCCCTGGTCGATAACATCCACATCATTGCCCTGCTGAGGCTCCGAGTGCTCCACACCCATCGCCCTGAGAGCACCTCAGGGGGATGCAGCTCCTGGAGCACAGTCCCCAAGGGGAGCATCCCTGTGGGGACCATGGGGAGGTTCTTCGGGAGCTCCAGCCCTTTTGAACGTTGACTAACAGGGTTTTTTTAGTGCCATGAGTCAGTAGCCCCAGAAAGGATTTCCATCTGCGCCGTGAGAGGCCTCGCCAGACTGTGTTTTGGGCCTCCATCCAAATAAAGCTGAAGAGCTAGTTGGGTTTGATTTGGTTTTTCCTCTCCTTGCCTTTTTGCTTTTTGGGGGTTTCCCCCCCTTTCGTAAGTTTTGCACACAAAAGAAGGGACAGCCCCTGGCTTCTCCCGAGGCTCCATCCAGCCTGAATCTCTCCAGGACCCACTTATCCAAGCTCAGGAGACTTCCTGCAGCAGGGAGTCTGATCCAGCCTGGTATCCCATGGGCAGGGGATGGCACTGAGGGGATGGAGACCCCCAACACCCGGCTTTGCAGGGTGATTTGGGGTTTATCCTGAGGATCTGGGCTATAGCACGCCGCAGCTCTGCTGTCAGCACCTGAGGGCACATAGAAAGTATCTCAGTTCGATTAGAAGAGCAAGGATGAGCCTCTGGGAGTGGGTGGAAGGAGATGATTCTCTCAGAGTCCTGGGATAGCTGCTGCCCAATGCCCCAGGGCCAAGCTCCAGCCCCATCCCTGGAAGCATCTTGGTCCCTTCTCGGTACTGATTCACACAGGAGCCCCTCTGCACCCTCTGCTCTCTGGTGGAGAAGCAATTCCCAGTCCCAGAGAGGGCAGGAGCACTAGCAGTGCAATCAGACATGCAGCACCAGCCCTAATGTTGGACTGTGAGCTAATGAGATCCTGGCCCTGGTCAGGAGCTGACCGGGCTTTTGTCCAAAGCCCCATGAAATGCTCGGGGCCATTCAGGAGTCAGTGCCAGCAGCAGCCTGGGGTCCTGGCCAGGACAGGAGCCCCAGAGAGGTCATGGCCATGTGTGTAAGAGCAGAATTGTCAGGGAAGTCTGTTCCCAGACATCCTTTGAGCATCCAGGATCAGTTCTCTCTTTTTTTTCCTTAGTTTTAAAAAAATCTGGCTACGAGGGGCCAGGATGCTCCAGGACCCACGTGTGCAGCACAGGTGACCTTGCACAGGGCAGTTGTCCCCAGGGGGTGGCATTCAGGCTCATCTCAGGTGACCACACCAGGAACCAGCATGGGCTGGACAATTCCAGGAGGCCACAGGGTCCCCCATGGCCCCCTGTCCTTGCTGTGCTGGGGGGATCCCATTTCCAGCACCATTCCCTGCTGTCTGCAGGATGGAGGTGTTCGTGTCTGACTGACAGCAGTGCTGGGGGCGTCACTCAGGTTCACGATGCATTTTCAAAGCAAAAGGTGCTATAACAGCAAATAAATTGTGCTTTCCCAAGTAATCAGCATAGATTTGGCTAAAAAAAAAAAAAAATAAAGGGAAGTTTCCTTGCTCCCACACTGCTGTTCGGGGTGTTAGTGCAATGAAGGCTCCAGGAGGAGCTGGGGATGCAGCAGGATTCTCACATGGGATGAAGTCCTCCCCGTTGATGTTGTCCATCAGCCCTCATTACGGTTCATTTCCTCTGCTGGGCGAATTATTGCAGGAGACTCGGTGCCGGCAGCCCTTTGCCAGACACTGTAACACAGCAAATTAATTAGCAGCGATGTGATAACTACCCGCGAATCTCATAACTATAATTGCAGCGCGGTGCTCCGGCCGGGAGCATTTGATCTCCTATTGATTAACCAAACCGGCTTCTCCCTTTCACAACACGCCTCGTTCCCCGCTGCCTTTTGTGCCACCACTTCGGAGGAGGAACAGCTTGGCCAAGGGAGAGCCGGAGCACAGAATTTGCAGTTTCCGTGGGATGGAGGCACAGCCCGTGGTCATCACCCTGGTGCTGAGCACGAGTGGGGAAGAGAAACACCCAGGGAAGGGACCGCAGCATCCCTCGGCCACTACAGGGACCCCTGGAAATAGGAGACAGAGCCCTCCCCAGCTCCCTTAGCCCCCCTGCACTGGCTCTGCTTTCAGCAGGCACTGCGTTTCGAGCGCTATTTTCCCCCAAACCAACATTCCTGAGCTTGCCCTGGGATTCTCCAACTGCAGGAAAAGTGGGTGCCTCCCTCCCCTCGTCCTGCCCGGTACCAGATTCCACCATCCCGACATGGAAACACGTCAGAGGATGCACCTGAATGACAGTGACCATTCCCCCCCCGCCAGCGCTTTACAGGATGATTACACACCATACTATGAATAAGTAATGTCGCATCGCAGATTTCCACCTGTTCCCAGCATCTCCCTGTGATCTCTGTGGCTTTCAGCGAGGAAGCTGGAAACAGAAAGCTATTTTGCAGGCAGCAGAGATGTTTGAAGCCTCCTTCTTGCCACGTTTCAAGTGTTTATGCCCTCTGCCTGGCACAGCTGTGCCTGCTCTGTGGCAGCCGGGTGGCACTGGGCAGATCAAGCTCTTGACGTCAAGTTTTTGCCACTGTGGGTCCATCTCCCAGTGCAAAGGGAAAGTTGTTTGTGAGCATCATTAAGCCACCAAAGAGAGACAAAACACATCCAGGTGGGGTTGGCAGCTGGATCCCAGAGACTGATTAATTAATTGGCTGATTAACCATCTATGTGTCCGATCTGAGCAGCTTCTCTCCAGCGAGGGGAACCTGGGATCTGCAGGAAGGTGCTGGGATGGCAAATGTGCTCACTGAGCTGCAGAGGGAGACAGGAGAGCCCTTGTGTGCTTGGCATGTTGAAGATAACTTACTGTTGTTTAAGTATCTTCCTTCTCCTCTAAGTAACAGCCCAGAAATTAAATAGCAAATATCGCTTTACTGTCCCCGAGCACCTCCACCTACCCAGCAAAAGGCAGGGATAGAAAAACTGCAGTGGCCTTCAGGAAAGAAAAAAAATAAAAGACAAATCCCCCCAAGCTCCCTCTTTCCTTCCCTTGTCAAAATAAGCAAATGAAAAAAAAAATACTGAAAATGTTTTGCCACCAAACCTAATGCCTCACGCTGTGTAGGTGTTCTCCTTCTTTATGAAATTAGTGTTGGCCAAATTTAGTTATTTTCACATCATTTCAAAACAAAGAGTCAAGACACTCCATCTTTTAAGGATTATGAAGAAACATTTTGACACAAAACCCAACCCCCCCATTCATCAACTCCTCATCTAATTCAGCACAAGTTCATGAATAATTTTCATCAGCCTGAAACTGCTTATGCCTGATGAAGCTGAGCCTGAAGTGCCCATATTGGTGTGGAACCCTCTCCCCTCATCAAGAGATGTCCATCAGCCCTGGGAGCCGAGAATCTTGCTGGGAACAGTGACCCCAAAAGTCCCTGGGGATCTCCTCCCAGGTCCAACGTGGAGCAGCTTCGTCCTCTCTTCTTGCTCTACAGCAAACAAATGAAAACCTGGATGAGGGGGGTGAAGTGGAGCAAAACCCCCAACACACCTTCCTCCCCCTGATGTGGCCATATCCTGATAAACTTGGCACCAGATCTGCTGTTCTGGCAAACAAAACCTGCTTGGAGTGACCAAAAAAAGCTCATCCTGGAGTAAAAGCCATGAAAGAGGGGCTTGGGGAGCCACCAAGGGTCCAGCCCCACCCCATCCTCTTCCTGCAAAAACTTTTCCACCCTGGTTTGTACTGGCATTAGCAGGTCCCCCCCAGATGTGGCTGCAGCTGTGTGATGCCTCCCCTGGGAACCTGGCTGTGAAATTCCTGGCAGACTTGCAACAGAATATTTTGATCATTAGTTTTTCCTGAAGAAATCTTTGGAACCCTGTTTTCCCTTCCTGGGATCTCCTGGAGTCAGCCTGTGGGTGTTCAGTGTGGTTTTACACATCCAGCCCTGCAGCGAGCGTGGATCAGGGAAGGGGGTTAAACTAAAATCTCTCCTTATTCCAAAGTTCCCCTCTTTGCACAGCTGATTTTAAGCTGGTGGTCAAGATCTAGGCAGGGGGCCCAGCTCATAAAAGCTGCCAGATACCCTTGCAAACATTAAATGCCATTTAAATCACCCATCTGTTGTCACAGAGGTTTAGCTCAGGGCCGGGGGCAGTTTTGGCAGCCCAGGCTGCCCTTGGAGCGTCACAGCAGATGCTCCCATGGTTTTGCCAACCAGCCTTTCCAGCCCTATGCCCAGCCACACCCAGGCAAAGTTTCTCAGCCCCTCTCCCTTCCATGTTGCCATGCACAGAGCACCCTCATTTCCCCAGAGGGGCCCTTTGCTCTGACTGGGAGCAGATTCCAGCAGAGGTTCCAGCTGCAGTTCCAGGATGGGGAGGCAGGAACTGATGCCTTCCCCAACCCCGCTGACCTTCAGGGCTTGGAGCAGCACAGCCTCTGTAGATGGCAGTGGGCAGAGGCAGATCTGAGGTGCACATGTGAGCAAGGGTTACCCTGGGGAAGCATCTCCCTCCTCCAGGCAGAGGTTAGAGCTGCAGAGCTGAGGTGTCAGTCACACAGTGCCCTGGCACAGCTCGGCTGCTGAAGCCACATCCTCTCACTGTGGGATGCAGCCTCTGCCACAACCACCTGCTGAGAGCCCCAGGAACAAAACAAGCCTGTGTGGGGGAAAACAATGAACAAAACAACAAAAAAAAATGAAGGGGGAAAAAGAAAAAAGGAGATTAAAAATTATAAACGGCAACAGACAACAACAGCAACAAAAATATACAGCTTTCTCCTCAAACTGTTCTTTTAGTCCCAACAGCGTCTGCTGTGCAGAGCTCGCATCTCAGAATTCACAGCTGCTCAAAAAAAAACCCAAAAAGCTCATGAATTATTTATCCCTGCTCAGATCAATCCTTCAGCGTGCTGTCAGTGAGGAATCAAAGCCCCAACAAGGCAGGCAGGGGAGGAAGCAGCTTCCAAACTCCCCAAGTGACCAGCAGGTCCCTCAGCTCATGGGCTGCCCTTCACCTCCTTCCCTCCCCATCCTCATCCTGTCCCCACCCAGCCCATCCCTGCCCCTGTCCTCAGGAGGCCGTGGTGCCCACCACACACATGCCCCATTTCTGAGCTCCTTCCAGGACCCTGCATATTAATAATTGATGGCAAATGCTTATTTTAAGGAATGTAAGTTACCTTGTTCCCAGGGAGGCAGCTCCCCCTCGGCCCCAAATCCAGCCTCTTTCCCCCAGCACAGCACTACTTGTGAGCACTTCATCCCCAGCTCTGCCTTGCCCACGGGGATTCCATCTCTTGCCCATAGCCTTTGATACTCTTAAAATCCTGAATATCTCCCCCACTGTCTCTTTCCCCCTGTAAACTGGCAAGGAAGTTTAAAACAAGCAATTGGAGCTGCTGAGGGGAAGAATCTTCCCCATTCCCATCCCCATCCCTGCCCCATCCCCATCCCCATCCCCATCCCTGCCCCATCCCCATCCCCATCCCCATCCCATCTCATCCCCATCCCCATCCCCATCCCCATCCCTCCTGGGCTGCCTCTTGTCCAGGACACTGGCAAGGACACCAGCAGCTCCACAAATAGCTCCGGACCTGGGTCACCTTGTTC